>OY968832.1:8678062-9278062 GCA_963695495.1 Hololepta plana | reverse complement strand
CTCTCTCTCTCACACACACACTCGCCATCTTTTTTCATTCTACGTGGTCCCTTTTTTAAATGAACCCCTTCGCACAGAAAAGTATCTCGTTTCTGTTCGTTTTTATTGTTGCGAGGCCTAAAGTTAATTGAAATTAATCGAAATGAGCGAAAACATTAATTTTAATAACTTAATGTACAAGCATAAATATTTCATTATGAATTATTTGTATGGGCGGATGGAATAAAATATAAATAAATAAAGACTTCGTTCTGAAATTTATTATTTTTGGCTATTCGTTTGTTGCGAAAAGGGGAAATTAATAAATCATTCCGGGCTTTTTAATATTAAGGAAAATCTAATAAGAACGTTAACGTAATGGAGATAACAAAATTTACCACTCTCCGGGTAGGAAATTGGAGGAATTTATTTTTGCATATTAAATTACATAATTTTTTTGTAAGAACAAAAAAAAAGTACTAGCAAAATAATGTAATCGAAACCAAAGTACACTTTCTTTTCATTTAAATTGATCCACCATTTTATTACCATCCTGGCCTTGGCCATGCCACTAACTCTTTGCTATACGTTACATAATGCGTTTCGAATATCTTTCACACACTTTTTACTTTTCGCCATTTATCAGTTTACTTTCTCTCATGTACCTTTTGTTGAAAAACGATAAATTTTATACTCCACTATCGAGGAAGGTAGGAGTAATAATAAAGAATAAAGGGAGTTACTTATATACAAGTACTTAAAGTAAGAGAATAAATTTGAAAGAGAGCGTAACTTTCCCTTACTTTATTGCCCAACTGTATAACATCGTATATGACGCAATAAACTTTAGGGAAATTGTGAGGAAATTTCGTTTAATGGCAAACAAGTGAAAACACTAAAGCCTTTAGGTTCCCTATTTTACTGTATCATAATGATTTTAATTAAAGGTTTTTTTTTATTTGGGGATGAAGGAAACGTCGGCTCTTTTCGTAACATAATATTATTGTCAAACAGTGAAGAAAGAGAATGTACCATTACTTTAAGGCAAAGGGACTATGTTAGTGTTGTTGTTAGTTGGTTGTGAAAAGGAGGGAAGTTTAGTAAATATTATACTGTTTATGTATGTAGTTAATGAATAAATAATAGAGCCGAGGAAAAATTGTTTACAACAAGAAAGTAAAGGAGAAAGACTGTAGTATATATAATAAAAGTGGTAGAAGAAAAGAAAAGCAGTTTTCTGGTAAATTTAATATTTACGTTTTTCCCTAGCCTCCCATTTCTTATGGTTCTTTTTCTTTGCTATACCAAAGCGTAATAGTGGTACGACCAAGTGAATGCAAGCCGTTAGGGATGTGGTAGAACAAAAAAAAATCTTATTACTTTTTGCCACGCGCGTGTGTGTGTCTACAAAAAAGTATTGAATCTCGAAAGACGGTCACAAACGAAATATTAAGTCGAGTTTCCAAGTTCTCTTTCGCTTCTCATTGTTTAATATACGTAGTTTCTTGCAAACGGCACAAGTTTTCTCTCTTTCGTCATTGATCAGTTGAATGGATGATCTTGCTGTGTTTTTTTTTCTTGCATTTTCCTAAGAACTCTATAGGAACCCAATCAGAAAAGGCAAACTTACCTCTTTCGGTACATTTCGGTACGCAATCCCTCACAACGGAACCCTCGCTCAAATATTTCTGTAACAGACGGAAAATAAATTGGAAGGAAACATTATTTAAATTTTAATCAAATATTTAAAAAGGGCATTTTCCAACTGTGTGTACATATCAATTAGGACCAATTATAAATTTATCAACTTAGTTTTGTTTGTTTTTGAAGATTTTTTTGGGTATTTTTGCAATAAATGCTTGAAAGTTGAGTAATCCATTAAAATAGGCACGAAAGCCGCAAACAAACCACTTTTCCTTTGACTAATACCCGCCGTTTCCGAAAAGTAGACGTTGTGATTAACAGTGGTACGCAAACCTAATGGTTTAGAGATAAAGTGGCTTTCAACTTGTTTCTACGACCAATTATTTATCAATGATTTCTCTTATAACCTACAAACAAACAAAATATAACGAAATTTTAGGCCATAAAAACAGAGAAAAAATGCTTGGGGTTATGGTTTTTATTTAACAATCGACAGTCCCATGACGCCGAAGATTTTCCTTTCAGACGAAATAGACAAGAGGCATTAAATTTTATAAAAATTTATTATTTGTATGACCAGGGAGAGATAAAAGGTAGAAAAAATAAGGCGAAAAACATAAAATGGAATCCTTCCGATATATATATTTCTTTGTCTTTCTTACGTTATGTTATTAGCTAAGTTCATATCGTAAATACGTCACGTACACGATACGAAAGGGATACAAACAAGAAAATAAAAGAGGATATTTTGTTAGAACACTTCCTTGAAGACAAAAAAGGGGAAGAACAAAATATAAGGATACTTATATGATATCAAATAATATTTATCATCGAATTTATCAAATAATTTCAATGCGAAGCTGTCCGACTGCACAATTCATTATCGAGAGGAAACTTTAAGGGTCTCGCGTAGCGTTAGGCTGATTTTTCCTTGTTCGTAAATAATACAGCTAAAAATCATAAATAATAATAATCGCGTAGGGGTACGAGGGACAACTTTAATTTCCTGCAGGATTTACGTTACACACTAACAAACATGCGTGTATGTTTGTTGTATGTGTAATTTGCGGGAGTAGATTTCGACTGCCAATTTTCGCCAGTTAAATTATTCAAAAAGCAAATTTCGCTAAAATGCAAATCCTTCCGTTTCTCAATGAGTTTTTAAATTAATTCATTTGTTGCGATTTAATTGGATAAATTGTCGCAGATGCAATGTGGCCAACCTATAAATTAACCAAAGGTTATTTATATCCTATGAATAAATTTGATATTATTGTTATGGTAAACTCCGCCACTACTACTGAAACTATATAGTACTGGTGTAGCCATTAACAAACTGAGTAGAAACTGCGTTGTCCATTATTAATTTGAAACATCTTGACCTGTTTCATATTCAAAGCGGTCCCATGTTAAAACACATAGAATAAAGGAACAGCCAGAAGGTGGTTTGATGATTATGCCGAGATATATTGTGTATAATGTTTGAGAAATGTGAGTTCATTTATATTTCCTTCTCTTCCTTTTTCTTTTAGCTCGCACGTTGTACTTAATATTCATCTGGCTTTGTAATGTCTCGGTTAATATTTCACTATTAAGTAAAGCGAAATGTTCGAAAGCTTAAAAAAGAACGAAAGTCCTATGTTCAAGGGAAGAGTAAAAAAGAGAAAAATTTCAAGAAAAAAGCTGCTGATTTTATTATGAGGAATTATTATACACAACAAAAAAATAGTTTCTCTCCATTATGTTCCTTTAAACAAAATCATAAGTTACATCTTTCTTAAAACCCCAAACACACAAATAACCATTAAAATGACAACATTCATTTAGGTAATTTATAATTAGTTGATTGTAAAATGGTATATTTATACAGGGTGTTGTAATAGTGCGAGCTCGAAGGATTTCGCCCGAACGGTTGACTTTAGAAAAAAGTCTTTCAGATAAAAAAGTTTTCTCCCTAGATGGACAACAACGTGAACATATTATTCAAGATGCCGCACTTCCGGATATACCGGAAACTGATACTTGCTGCCTTATCTTAAATGGAATGGTATATTGCTTATTGTATTTTTGGATTTTAAGGTGAATTTATTAATGCTATCATACATTTAAAATGTACCGTTTAGGAGTTATTTCGTAGTTTTCCGAAAAATTTCATTTGGAAGGTTCTGCAATATCGCGTACATCTCCGGAGCTATTAAACATAAAGAGCTAACTTACTTATTTTGAGCATGAAATGACGAAGATCTTACACTGTCTACAATTAACAAAAAGTTTTACTGACTGCGATTTCTGGCGTTAAACTTTTAACATTTTCAAATGTGAATAACTTAATTTTTCTTTAATTGAACTATATGTTTTTTGTTATATCATTAAATGCAGAAAAAGTTTCTCGTTCGATCATATTAACGTAATATTATGTCCATTCTTGATCGCTTAGGTTACAAAACATTAGATATAATGAATACAATTGAAGGAAACAATGAAATTATAGCCGGATAATTTTTGAACTTATCAATTAATGCTTTAATGAAGAATCTGAAGAATAAGGTCAAAAGAATGAAATCCTAAAGCAAATATAATTGATTTTCAATTGCATGTGCTTTTATTTTGAATATTTTGTCATTAAACGCATATAAATAAAACACGAAATATGAACAACTCGAAAGCCATCAATAATAAACCCAATATTAACTTAATATGATCGAAGAATCCCTTTTTGCGTCTATTGTCATAATAAAAAATAGATGGTTTCATAAAAGGAAAGTTATGCGGATTTGAAAATGTCAAAGTTCTACAGGCCAGAAACTAAAGCACTTTTGGGGTCCCCTGTATATATAATATTCCAAAATAGATAAAAAAATGATGAGACAGTAAATGGGGATTAATGTCAATCACGTGCTTTATTTGCCTCTGTTTTTCCCGGCATTAATACGAATCGAGGCCGGATAATAGAAAATAAATTAAAACAATACCATTTATAATCGCTTAAAAAGATGACTTACAAATCGATATTGAATGAAAATGGGAGAAAGAGAATCGAAGTTAATTTCAGTTTGAATTTGCTAAAAATTGATTTAAACTCCTCTTTTTTGCTAACCATTAAAGCCAATTTTAATTTTCAAATTGGCCTAATTCTTTCGCAAAAGCGTTTCGTTTTTGACAAACCAATCCATAATACACGAAATTGTAACGATTTAATTTCATTGTCAACCTTCAATAACGAAAATGGACATTTGACTTTGCTTTTCTGGTGGATGCGCCGGGTTAATTTTAAAAAATCCTATGCACGATTAAATGATTTATTAAATGGTTTTTTGATTAAACATTGTACAGTTCTTATAGATTATCATGTTATTGACCGAAATGTGCTACTATTTGCACATGCAAATATATGCGTTGTAGACTAAATCTTAATAACAACAATACATAACACAATCCGCTGTCTAATTAAGTCCATGTCAATATAGTAACATCATTGGGTAAGGTAAATGTCAATCGATATTAAAATATATGGCTTTCATATGAATTTCATGTGATAAGGAAGTTTATATAAAAGATAATAATTTAAAAAGATAATATTTCTAGAAGAAAAAGCAAGTTTTTCCATTATATGGTGTGACACATAATAAATATAAGACCACTATATTTTTATGCAGAATTTTTTTTTTCGTGGCTCAATCTGGACCGAACCGATATTATTGGATTCAAAATGACAAAATTCATCTAATTAAAGCGATTTTCAATAATGTTTTTATAATTTTTTTTTTTAATTACAAATAATTTAAATTCCACTGTCACATAAGTATAACATCACTTGAGAAAAGAGGTTTAAAAATCAGTAGGGGCACCATTATTTTGTATTAACTAAAAAATACGATTCTGCATAGATTCGTAAAGCGAAATTAATATTTTTTGGCGAACTTTAGTTCATAACGATAGACTAAATTGCCACAATTGTGTATTGCCCTTAACATGGAGTTGGAGACGCTGTATGATTCAATGGTCGCGTACGGAAAGAATATACGGACGTCCGAGATGTTTGATTGTTTCGCAATTATGAGGATTTTTCAAGAAATGTTGGAGACTATGGTAGGGCAATAATTTGGCCTTTTTCAATAACATATAAAGAAATGGAAATGGAAACTTTGATCAAAATCCTGACTAATGACTTGATATATTACAAAAAGTTCATTCTGAAATATTTTCAGATGTTTTAAAATGACTTAAGTTGATTCTTCCAAGTGATCTTATATTTCTTATATCATTATATTATATTTGAATAATCTATTATTTAGTAGAAAATTTGTGTTGAACTAGGAATCGAGAATTTTATCATAGAAATATAGTCAGCGAGCAAGTTTAATTGCCAAAAAAATTCCAATATAAGCCAAGCCGATAAAAGTAAGCCAAATGATACGTAAACTGAAAATTTTTTATGTGAAAGAGTAATACGATTATTATTATTGAGATGTGTAAGATGGCGTATAAATAATATTCGAACACGATGCAAGAGATATTTATGAATAAGTCCACTTGGTTTATTTTATACTTTCCAAAAGGAATAGAAATAGATAAAGTACGTACTTCTATTCGGCCGTTTCTGCTTTTTGGCTCTCCACAAAAATTGGCGTTGCGGGGAAAATCAAGAATAAAAGAGGCGGAAAAATTTAGATTGGTAGAAAAGAAAATCGTTTATCCATTTACCAAAGTTCCATAAATATACGTGTGTGTGTGTGCGTATGTGCGAGTGTTACATACTTTTTTGCACGTATTGTATTAAATCTTATAGAATTTTTAGGACACGTTTTTTCCCCTTCACCTAATATATTATTTGTACAAAGGATACTTTCCTCGTTTCTTACGATTTTTTTTTTCTTCTTAACAATTTCCTTATGTTACTACCGACTACCAAACCGAAAGGAATTGTAAATTTATTCATACAAAAACCAACTGGAAAGAGACGGAAGGAAGAAGTGCGAACGAAAAGCAGCAAAGAGCACAACCAAGCAAACGATGCAAATAGAAGAAAAAAAAACGGAAAGAAGAAAATTAAATTCAAACTTTAAGCCACTTTATTGGAACGTGCATATTTTATTTTTATTTTTTCTTGTTTTCTCATGTTGTTCTCTCTATAATAATTCGAAATTGAAAGTGCACGAGGAAATGTTGTTATAAGCAATTTCAATGCAAATGAAATAAAAATATATTTACTTTCTTAATAAAAGAACAACATTGTGATGGAAGAATTAATGTGGTAGAGTTAAATTAGATTAGGTCCTAGTCGTAAATCGAATTTCTTTCGAATTGTACTTGACAATTACGTGAGAGACGTCTTCTTCGGCCCTACGAAAATTACAAGTTTGACTACGAAATAAAAACTAAGCGACAGAGAGAAATAGATACAAATGCATATTGCAAAACGTAACCCTCGTACGTGTTTCGAATAATTAAAATGATTCAGTTTTGCCTGTCACGCGGACGTCGGAGTGCTCCAAAAGTGAGAGAGAGAGAGAACGCAAAAACTACGAATAAAAAAATTACGCTTTACTTCGCATTGTTCCTATTTTACAATCGTTTGGCGTAATGGTAATTCGTGTGTATATATGTCCTCTTATTTTATTTTCAAAATTTCATCCTTTTGGCAATCAAAATTTAGGTTTTAAACGAAATAAAGGAAGAATTATTTATGCGATGCGACATAAACCGTACCGTAAAAGATATATTTATTTCGTATAATTCTTAATTAAAACTATAATTTAAAGTTTGCTAAAATACAAAATTGTTCTTATAGTAAAGTGACGCGAGTCGTCTTCCAACGGTTTCATATTAAATTTATACAAAACTTTGAAGATTAATTTTAAGCATCCCACAATTGTGTACATAACAATATATTCTACGTTCCTGTAAAAATGAAAATGAAGAGACCTATACAAAGAAGTTTCTTATCGACGCATACAAAATTTGTATTACAAATATGATCGGCTTAAAAAGACGATTAGCAGGAAAAGCACATTTGCTTTGACCTAGTGACTTATTTAACAATAAATGAGTACACAGATATCAATAAACGAAATTACGCCAACAACGAAATGCGAATATTAACGTTATTCCGATTAGTTAACTGTTAAATTTAGCAGAGGCTGTTATTGTTAATCGTTAATCGCTGATCCTGATCCTGATTTGAGCTGCTATTACAAAGGATAATATAATTGATTATGGGCGCATTTTTATTTTTCTTTTTAATCCGCACTCGAAGTCTAGTTACTGTTTCTTCGTTATACGTAGATACATTATATTTTATAATATACTCTGATCTATGCAAAAATAGTAGTACGAAATTTTCTTTCTGTTCGAATGATGGATTCTGTTTGTTTGTTATCTATAAGAAAAATGGACTTTACATTAAAATTTGAAGGGATATCATTCAGAATTTCCTGTCTTTGAGATACATGAGAAATGATAACGAAAACACGAAAACCCGAAATAGTATGTCGTTATCGTAACAAGTTGATCAAGATTTCTATTAAATAATTACGACATAAATATTGAAGGAAATCCGTTTGTTCCCACTTAAAATTCTTTTCCAAAGACTACCTACTATCAGAGGCACGTTATCCTTTTACATTATAATCAATCATATGCGAATTTATTACAAGAGACCGAATATGAATTCCAAAAATACACTGGCATTTTGCCAGATTTCCTTTCATTACGTAGTAATGCATATAAGTTGCATCGATTTCTTCAATTAATCATCTCGATACCTTGGCAATTACTTAATTAGGCGAACGAATAAGAAGAGGAAAAATATTTAAGAGAGGTTTTTAAAAGAAAAAACTTTTTTAAGATATTAATCAAAAGCATTACTTTTATTATCAAAAATCTATAATGCCAAAAAAAGAAGAGGGTGGTGAGCTTATTCTTATTCGTGATTTATACGAATGAAAACTTTAAAATTTATTGCTGCGAAAAATGTTCTTGAATAATAATTTTGATCGCGGCTTTTTATATTTAGGACATTTTAAAATATAATTAATCATTGCAATTTAATTGCTTTAATTATTCTGCCAGTTTCAATTAAAATATCATTCTCATTTGTAAATTGTGTCTTAATTTTTCCAGTGGAAGTGGTGTGAAATCAACAAAAGCAACGCCCATTTATTCAAAACCGAAATTTTCCAACTAACAAGGAGAGTACGTAATAATGTAAATCACAGAAATCTTAAGGTGTTGTAGAGTGGATGACCCTAATTAATATTGTAAAATGCTATAACTAAAAAATTACCATTAATTTTCCCGAAATATCTCCATTTTTCGAACAGACGGAAAAATCTTATCTAGCTCTATTAATAATGTTCGAATTAATTTTTCGCGAAAACGAATGCAAATTACGTTTTAGCATTTCGCAAATTTAATTACGGGCATCCACTCTACAACATATTAAAATTTCAACGGAATCTGTGATTCCCAAATTATGTACTCCTCTTGTATTGTTACATGATACAAATTGAAAATACTTACGATGCAAAATGTGTGCTCTGGCGATGGGCATTCCCTTAAGACCATATGAGTGTAATTTATACATGGTGTTATAGAACCAACACCATCATTATATTGACCACATTGCCAGCATTGTAATGCAATTGTTGTGACAAAGAATGTGAACAAAGTCGAAATTATTAGAACGCAATTTACACCCATTTCTTTTTCTGCTCAGAAAATAATTCCCTTTGATCGGAATCAAATAATTGTAAGCTATTCTTCTCAAATGGAAAGTTTTAATTAGGCTATGGATCTTTGTTTTTGCTTTAATGTACGGAATAGATCAAACTGATGCGATTCCACGTATATAGATGTGGACCGTGCGCGTGAAACTGCCGAACTAAGTTCATAGTTCGCGCTTGCCGTTCCGATAAAATGGGATAACGCAAAATGAATAAGTGGAAAAGGGACCATGTGCGCTTTCCATGAAATAAATGTATCTATTTGCTTAGCGCAGAGTTTTTTCTTATAACATACCATTTCTATAAGAAAACTAATTCTCTAAATTATCCTATATTCTGCCAACTTTCTATAATTCTTAAAATTCGAAGCAATTTATTCCCTTGTAACATTGTAAAATGGCAGTCCACTAGATGCCAGAAGCAGTCAGGTAAAGTTGAGACATAAACCTATATAAAAGCTCACATACTGAAAGCCCATTAGTCCTTATAAGTAGAAACCTTTTTACATATTACATGGGATTACTAATAAAAATATATTTAGACATCAAGAATTTTTAAAAGTATATTAGATACAAATAAAGTTTGATGTATAATGCACAAAAATCATATAAATATAACATTAAATTTTCGATTACAAGATTGAATATCTATATAATCTCTTAATATCACTATAATTTCATCAAAAGGATAAAGAATTCATAGCACTAATTTGCTGATTCACAAGCATCTATCCAATCATTGTAGACATCAACTGGTTCTGATAAAAAGTTAATGGTAGTTTGAAAGTCCTCCAGACATACTCGACATGTTATCCTTGCAGTATTTCTACCTTTGTCCCTACAAAATTAATGTTATTATTGTTGCACCTCACATTACTTACCTATTCTAAATACATTTTAACATCGCACGATTTTTCATGATTACAAAAAGGGCAATTAAATTGTTGATCTAATGGTTCAATTGCTTTCCTTTTTGAGGGTGGCTTTCTTTTCGATTTTCTTCGACCCATATTAGTTAAATAGTTCTAAAATATCTTGTCAAGATTGTTAATTAGTATTTTAATCAAATTATTATTATTGTTTGCAAAGTTGTTTGGTTAGGATAATTGTTTATCAACTACAAAGTTATAGCATCGGTCTGAAATGAGCTCTATGTCAATGAAATGCATTGTTGGTAACATAACTGTAAGTATTTTCTTTGTAAAAACTGCAAAGTGTCAAAACCATATTGTAAATTGTGTAATAATAAATTATTATATTATCTTCTGAAGTATATAATTATCCACGTGCAGAAGTGAGGCCATGACGTTTCCAGTAGAATTTCAAGCTATTGTACTAGCAGCAGGCAAAGGATCTCGCATGCCAGAAATCACTGCAGGTAAACCTAAATGTTTATTACCTGTAGGCCACAAACCTCTTGTCTGGTATCCTTTACACAAGTTGCAGCAAACTGGATTTCGAGGTAAAAATAATAGACATGATTTCATGACAATTTTAACAAAATAAAACATCTATTTTAGAGGTATTCTTAGTTGTACTGGAAAACCAAAAAAATGAAATACAAAATACTGTGGATAAACTAGATTTGGATTTGAAAATAGATTATGTGACAGTACCTGGTAATGAAGATATTGGTACAGCAGATTCATTAAGATTAATGAATGACAAAATTAAGTCAGATATATTGGTATTATCATGTGATACAATAACTGATGTGAATCTAAGAGATTTTTTAGAATTATATAGAAAACATGATGCATCCATATGTACATTACTCTTTCCACCACAATTAATGGAAACTACTAATATTCCAGGCTCAAAGAGTAAACATAAACCAGAACGTGACTTAATTGGCATTGATGCACAGACAAAGAGACTTGTTTTTCTAGCATCTGCAAGTGATTTTGAAAATGAATTAACACTACCAAGAACCCTGATAAAGAAACATCCACATGTTACTATTCACAGCAACTTAATTGATTCCCACATTTATATAATTAAAAACTGGGTACTCAATTACTTGAAAAGTGAAACAAGTATCTCAACTTTAAAAGGTGAATTGTTACCTCACATCATTAAAAAGCAACTTTATAAGCCAAGTGCAAAGAGGACTGATACAAATACTTCCACAATCAATGCAAAAATTGAAAGTGATATATTATATCACTCTAGAGAAACTGCTCTTGAATTATTAATTCGAGACCGTTCAACATTTAATGATCACACAGGAGACAACAAACCATGTTATCATGAAGACAGTATTCGTTGCTATGCATACATTAGTGATCCATGCAGTTTTGGTATTCGAGTTAATACAATCCCAGCATATTGGACAATTAATAATAAAGTATGTGGGCTATTAGTTAAAGAACATTTAATATTTTACAAACTTTACTTGTAGATTTTAGCCATGTGGGACAAAATTGCACCTAATGTTGAATTGAAACTGATAGATTCAAAAGCTGACATTAAGTCTAATCAAGTGGACAAAAATTGTTTCATTTGGAATTCAACAAAACTTTATGAAAAAACTTCATTTAAGAATTGTATAATTGGTTCCAATTCAGAAGTTAATAGTTTTAGTAGAGTGTTCAATTCAGTTGTAATGAATAACGTTGTTTTAAAGGAGAAGTAAGCAATAACTTTCAAACTGTGCATTTACATATATAGTAACATTATTCTTTTAGGGTCGCTTTGGAGAATTGCATAGTATGCGATGGAGCTATTATAGAAAACGGTTGTAATCTGAAAGGATGCTTAGTTGGGAGCCAACATGTAGTTCATGAGAAATCCGATCATACAAATGAAGTGTTAACAGATGTAAACAGATTAATGGAGTTTTAAAAAAATATTATTTTTAATAAACGGAACAAATAATCACAACTATTTTACGGAAAATACTTAATCTAATTTGTCTCCGCCGGCTAAATCTGTAATATTCAGGTTCGAATTAAATTAGTCTTCTTGCAATTTCAATTAACGCACCTCTTAATTGTTGCTTATTCTGCATATAAGCTTTACTGTAATAATTCATAAACAAAATAACCATCGTGCACAAATATGTTATCGTGAAATTCATCAACCAAAGTGGTGCCTTACAACTATTATAATATCCAGTAAGTAAATGAACTATGCACAGCACGAATTGTGTCTGAAATATTTTTTAGCGAAGTAACGAATGCACTCAATTCATTTAAAACGAACTCACCAATTGAATTTGCGTCAAATACTTCTTCCATTTGAGATACTTCTGCATGTGCGGCCCGAATGCCGACAACATGTAATACAAGTACATTATAACGTGAACCAGCGAATTTAAAAGGACGCTGAAAAAAGCTGAAATATACGATTTAAATGTAAGAAGATTAAAATGTATTTCGATCTTTACTCTGGCCGCCTGGCAAATATAAAATGCCTAAATACCAATTGAAAATCATTGAACTATGATGATACACATGTAAAAATGTGATTTGATTTTGCTTTTTCCTCAAGACGAAGAAAGCCTGCAAATTCAAGACGATAGTAAATGTTTTTAAATACGTTAATTTGCGTGCAAACATACGGTATCGCATAAATCAAGAAATTTGGTTAAATAGAAATACCAAAAAGCGGTCGCCATCTAATAAAAAAATTGGAATTAGCATAAAAAGTATTGGCTTTTGAAAGTGTTAATACTCTTCGAGTTAAATCTTTATCCTTTTCATTAATCTCCGAACACTGGAACCGATACTTGGACAAATAAGCCGTAACTAAGATTTCTTTGCATATGTACGCCGATAGCACCACTTGAAAGCAATTGTAAGTAATTAATAATTTTCTTAACTGGAACGCTCTTCTATATTTCATCGTTTTTTGGCCGAAATGTAACATTGTAAAATAACAAGGTAGTATCGTTAACATGTACATTGGCGAATTTAATAAGAACCAATGTTTAACTCTAGGATCTGCAAGGAAAAATCATTAAATAGAGGATTTCAATTAACAACAGATTTAGACCTGGTTCTCCTAAATACTTAAGGAAACTTTTAGGAATCGCTTCGTTAAAGATGTTCATCTTGAGGATTATTATTTATGTAAATGACTTTTCTAATGTCACTTTTTCAATGGTAACTATAGCACAAAGTTTCATGTTTTATATTTTGACTTTTCTAATATCACTTTTTCAATGGTAACTATAGCACAAAGTTTCATGTTTTATATTTTGTCTCCTTTCTGCAAGACTGCATACTTAAGAACGTTTTAATTGAAAAAAAAGCCTTTATTTCTGAGAAATATTTACAAAAATACTATACAAGTCCAGAATTATATAGAAACAATAATTAAGTATATTTACACATAATTTGATTTATTTGTTGTACATATAAATTAGAAGCTTCAATTTTTTCCCTTTGGAAAAACGAAAACAATTAAAATTGAAGAGAACCAAATAAATATTTGATGTTTTACTTTAAAACATTACAAAACCATTTCAATATCTGATATCCCATATTAAACGCAATAAGTACATTACAACAATAATAAATAAACATTTAATTGGTTTCGTAATGCCTCAAATAATTGAATTACAAAACAATTGATTTAAAAAAGTAACGAAGTCGTTTAAAGCTAACAAGAAATTATTTGGATTTGGCATATTTCAATTGAAATTACGTTCGAAATTGCATATTTTCAGTGATCGGATTCGATTTATTTCACGTTTACTGCTCCTTATTTCTTCAGATTTATATTATTCTCTCATCTCAAGTCGCATTACAACGAATAAATTTCTATCTAATCACCCTTATGCTCTTAAATGTTTTGTTGAGGCACTATTGGTTTCATATATATACGTAAAATCGAAGAACGAAGCACGCCTTTAATACACAGTAATTGCGAGTGCGTTCAGTGGCGAAACTGTATAGATTCCAAAAACATAACAATAATAAAATCGAAATTGTGCAATATCGAGAAAAGTTACATGAAACGCATAATGCCCTGAGGCTCCAGTGTCTGCCGTCTAATCATCATTAAAGAAAGAACGAGAACAAAAGAACCAGTTTTACAATAAACATTTCTTCGCCACATAATAAGTTCAGTTCGATCGAGATAAATTAATAATTATGCCGGAAAGTAGAAAGAAACAATAGTAATAATAATAATACGGTCTTATCGTTCCTCAGACACAAATATTTTATAAAAGGTAATAGTAATAAAGAATTACGTTAAAAACTAGAATCGATAGAACTAATAAAAAAATAGCATGATCTTAAGAAAGTCTCTTCCTTTTTTTGTACCCATTATTTTTTTATCTCTTTAAATTCATTTTTTAATTAATTAATTTATAATCAACTAGAAATAACTTAATTTTAATTGTGCTTCTTCCCGTTCATTTCGCTCTGACTAACGTAACCATTATTGATACCGTTAGAGTAGCACGGTTTGTACGATTTCGAATATTCGCTTTGCACATAAGAATTATTCAATAGGCTGCCGTTCGTCGATGTCGTGCCATTGGACTTCTTTTCGTCATCCAAAACGGGCTGCAAGAGGAAAGCGAAAGTTGTTGATCCCAGGATCATTGTTAAATGTGATTTTTTTCGCAGATCGACTTACCATGCAGGCACCTTGATTTCCCTCTCGACTGCCCTTATATTTGACTTTATAAAAGTCGGAGAACAGGAATAAGAACATGACGCCGTGTAAAGCGATCCAAACCATGAAACCTTTCGGATAATTGCACTCGGTGAACAACAATTGGAATTGATGCGTGAAAATGGCGACGAATTGTACCATTTGGAACGTCGTCAGATACTTCTTCCACCAGATGAACTTTTGATATCTCGGACCCATCGCAGCAACCATATAATAAAAATACATGACTATGTGAACGAACGTGTTGAGCAACGCGAAGAACGTACTATGGCCACCTTTGAAAAGAACGATAGCAATTAGTTTCGGTCGATTTTCTTCCTTCTTAAGAATTGTTCCTCACCCGGTGCAAATTTCATGCCCATCCATACCGAGAACGGCATGCACCCGTGATGGATCACGTGCAAATTTGACACGTGACTATTTTTCTTTCTCAAAATGAAAAATAACGTATCGAAGAATTCGGTAAACTTCGAAAAGTAATACCACCAACACGTTCTTGCCATCTAAAATTAATAGATGGCCCATTAAATTAACCGTCCTCTTAATAGTCTTCATATTGATTTACTGCCACAACAGTATGGTATTTTCATAAAGGAATCTTACCCTCAATGCCATCGGATTGTTCGAATAATCGACGGGTTGACATCTAAAACTGTAGGTACCCCACCAACCGCTCATCAGGTACTGAAAATTGCGAAGAGATTAATCAAAATATTCTCAGAGAGGGATTCGGCAAATTTTCTTACCTCGTAAAAGATCCATGCGCTAAATATCGTTTGAAATAAATTATAGAATATGAGTACGTTCCTTAAACTATACGGTTTCCTATTTTCCATCCAATTTGGTCCTATCACTTTCGAGAAGTACGCATAAAAAAGACATATGGCTAAAGTCGGTAGCGGACTGGACATCATCGCCCAATCGTTTACACGCGGATCTAAAAGTAAAATAACGGAAGCGTTAGAATTAAATCGAAAAAGGAAAACGATCGATTTAGGGGAAAAAATTCGTTTTCGAAAGTGCAAATTATAATTTAAAAGTAACTATTTGTATAAAAACCGTGACAATCTCGCAATTATAACGTAACCGAATCACTTTTATTCTGAATTATGACTAAAGTGAAAATATTATAATAATTATTACAGCATGCAAATTAATTATACAAAATAAGCATTCGCACATCATACGAAACAAATCGGATTTTCGTTATTGAAACAAAGTTTTATCGTATTTTATGCGACAATGAAAAGACGTTTTATTTATATATCTTCAGCAAACCAAGAAGTACAAAAAACTGCTAATCGACAAAATTTGTATATTTCTTGAAATTCAAGTTAAATGGCCCGATTAAAATAACATTATGAACCCATCATTAATCGACGAATTTTGGCCACTTTATTTATCTGACCAGTTTTTACAAGAGCTATTTTCACAGGTTCGAAACGTATCTTACTTATAACGGTTGTAAAAGGCGAATTTGAATAAACGTCATAGAGCTATAAATATATTTATTACTTTTTTTTCAATTCTATTAATTACTTTATTGAAATTAATTACTAGATAATGAATGTCATAATATCATTTTGTAAATGATAATTAATGTTTGTAGAATAACACGACCGGAGAATTAAAAAACGTAATAGAGGAATATATTACTTATGGAAAATTAATTAATCCTTAATTACAGAATAATCCTGTCATTTTCAGGTTTCAGATTAGATACGAATCCGAAATGAGTCATTTCAATTTGTTCCAGCCAGACTCATTCCATTAATTACTCAATATAAGGGAATTATTATACCGGTCATCAAAAAATAAACTTTCTGCTTGCATTAAAGTTTCCGAGCGGCTTTCTATTCGATAATTGTTTGATAAGCAATAAAGTTTCTATCGATTTTCAAGTCAGAAGAAAGCTCCAGCATCGAAGATAAGTAAATATCCTTTATTGCGGCATTGTTGTATATTGAAAGCTAAATTTTATTGCGGATCACAATTAAAAGGAAAAAATCATTATTAAACTAACAAAAGATGTGTGTTAAGTTAGGCCGCTATTCGCAACATTTGCAAGACTAATTGAATGTGTTTGTAGTTAAAGAAGAAATTAGGTTTATGGAAACTTTTGTTCGATGGAAATTAACTAGAAAGAAGTATGGGCAAACGTTAGATTCTTGTACTAGGTCAGTTTAGATCATCGTAGAAGAAGGCCAACGACGATTTCCTAATATGAACCGAAACATTTAACTTCAAGTCAAACGAGATTGCCGCCACAATTGCGAACTTATTTAGAAAAAAGTCCATTCAAAGGAAAAAGATTAAGTCGTATTGAATAAAATGAGTATTTCACAGAATCGTTGCCATTTCATTTCTTATTAATATCACATAATTAATGATATAGCAAATTTTTTAATGATAATGTTATGTTAATATTAGCATAAATATAAATGTTATTTATTCCCAGGTTATTAACAATGCAACAATTATTATTTGCAAATTTTTTAGTTTAATTTCTCTTCATTAAATTTTATGACGTACTGATTATAAATTATTAACTATTGGCTGATTAAAAATGTATGAAGGGTCATTTATTTTAAAATTACAACAAACAATATGCAAATGTAACGCATTAGCTTTTGGGGCAATTTTAAGGCTCAAAACTGTGTTCGCAAATTACACCACATTTTTTGCGCTAATTATATGCGACAAGAAACGAAAAAATTGCAAAATTAACAATTGATCACGTACACACGTTTAAATCAGTCAAGTATCAATTTCCCAACGAAATAAAAATTAAAGCGTAATAATATATTTACGTTACATAAATTCCGCAGGTGAAATTGTGTTACTTTTTATTCGTTTTGTTTCGTTTTAATGTAATCGGTCCGGTTGTTGTTGTAACGTTATTTAAAAAAATCTCCTCTTTAGCATAATAATTGATCTTACTTCAGCAACTTTTCACGTTACATTATTACATAATCGGTCTCATAAGTAATAACAATAAAAATAATGTAAACATACGTGTCTATTACTTTTTCTTTTTCGTGCGTTTTAACCATCCATTACATTTATTAACGATTCAATAAAAAGAAGCTAATCAACAATTAGGTCAATACAGTTGTTTGTTGCAATTAATAAATAATAATAAATTTACTATTTGTTCGTATCGAAATGTAT
The DNA here is from genome assembly GCA_963695495.1 of Hololepta plana. Classification (NCBI taxonomy): domain Eukaryota; kingdom Metazoa; phylum Arthropoda; class Insecta; order Coleoptera; family Histeridae; genus Hololepta; species Hololepta plana. Next base: position 9,259,914 of record OY968832.1, on the reverse strand, counting down.
TATTTTGTTAATTACAATCGATTATAACTGTAAATTGATAGCTCTTAAATTCTTTCATTTTACTTTTTAATTTGCCCATAAATGAGATTATTATTAACATCGTTTATGGTGTGAGTAGAAGAAATTTCGTTGCGTAACGAAAGAAAGTGATGCCCAGATGATTGTACGTTTCTTTTTTCTTGTTTTTTTCATTTCTTTCTCGTAATTTGGCAAAAATAATTATGAATTACTCTTTCCATTCGGGTGATTTAACGAGATCCTTTGGGCGGTTCACAAAGAAGCATCGAGATGCTGTAGAAAGTGATTTTGTTTTACGCAACCGTCCTTTAAAGACAACTTGGAATTATCATTGCGAAATGTTCTCGAATCAATTGTTATATAATATCGTCACTTTACTTTTAAGTTTATTTTTGTGATTATTATTTTATACAATTTTACTGGAAGATGCTTAAAATCGGTTAAGATTCTGATAAAGACTTACCACTTTGGTTGTCTAAGATATCATGATATTTGTCTATAGCGCTGGTTACTAAATGAGCCATCGTGAACAATACCTGTAATAAAATCCAAGCAGAAAACAAAAATTAGTTAATTGCAATTTATGATTGTATTTTAAATAGATTAAAAAATAATTAAAACTTGTTATGATTGGCAACTAAATTATGAAGGATAATTTATAACTGTGCATTGATAATAAACCAAAGGAAATCGACAAAAATGTTAATCAATGACGTATTTCGAAAGATGGAATTTTTTTTGGTTATAACATTTAATTTGGTACTTTCAGTTTTATTTCAAGATTAGAACGATTCTAGGACAAATTCAATGGAATTATAATTGACCTTAACAATTATTATATTGTTGAACGTTCTGAAATTTGTGTGAACATTAATTTGCTAAAATTGATTTCCAAAAACTAGACGATTTTTAGAAATTAAGCAACTTTTACTAATAAATCATACCATTTTATAGTGGTCACGTGTAAAAAATACATTCTATAAAGTAAATTTAAATAATTACAATTACACTGCACACTAACATGATAACAATATTTTTTTAGAGGATAAAAGTGATTAATCTGCAATTTTATATGTTCGAATAAAATTGAAAATAAGTCAAAAATTATTTCGACAGTTTTGTCGCTGCTTTTTTTAACTTTAATTGCATATAAGGCGGTTAGTGGGGCAATTTTCAATTGTAGAAATAAAATCACGTAATTACTATGTGTCTCGTTGCTATTATTATGAATCCATTTAAAGTAACGAGAAAATTGTTACTGTAAATGTATTGTAAGTAAAGAAAAAGTTTCTGTTTTCCATTTGGTCAATGAAATTTTCTTTTTAGCTATAAATCGTTAAAACATCACGAGGAACATAGATCTCGCTTGGATTTTATTTATATTACACAGTTTCGCTTTACAAAAATTATCTAATAATAGATTAATATTGTAAAATATGAAGGACTGCTGCTGATGCTACATACATCATTCATTAGCAAATTGTGCGACGAAATCAGTTTGCCAATTGCTGAACAATGAACGGACTTTAATAAAATTGAATTTAGCTGGGAAAGGGACTTTTCGTCAATTTATTATTATTTTCTTACATTTCTGGGACTACTTCAGCTAAAAACTAGGTTACAAAATTCCCCTTTTTATTGGGGGCCTGTTGAAATCGATGCTTCTTACGTTACAAATAAAATGACAAATACAAGCAACAATATTTGTGGTAGTAGAATAAAAACGAGGGTTGAATTAATTATTATTAACATCACTTCAAGGGGTGGAGTTTCTTTTTAATTAAATATTAATAAAACTACGTTAATATTTTAGTAATAAATTTGTGATAACAATAATCGATTAGTACTTACCCTTTTCTTCTTTTTCAGCAAACGTGCAAAACCGATTTCTTTCTAGTTGTTAGGTATTAAATTTCCACAAAAAAATGATTGTAAATTGCAAAAAATAATCAATTTAATTGTGGCCCACTGATTCAACACCGAAAGAGAAAATTGAGGGCCCACGTTTTATTTTCGATTCGTTACGATACGAATTTATTTACAAGTCTATTGCTTAATTTCCTTTTCAAATCAAATATTTAAGGAAGAAATTCTCTTTGGTCAATGATTGTATTTTCAAATTGCGAACCAACTTATTTATCGACCTACCACTGTAAACTCCCCCTTCGATTATTACCGAGTTTTTCGAATTAATTTATTATTATTATCTCACTAATTAATATGAACACACTTTTTTCGTTAGACGATTATCAACCGTGTATTATCTTGCTTATATAGGAATCCCTCTATTAACAATCAATTTTATTCTCCTATATTTATGATTTCTATGTTTATTTTTGCTTCTTAACTTTCTATATACGAAATTTTGATAAGGCGTGTCGTGCCGGCGTAACAAAGTCGATAAACTGAGCACAAAACTTCCCTAGGTTTCAGTACGATACGTTTACTTTTTTTAGGTTAACAAGTAATCCTCGTAGCCAGCGAGCTACACCAATATATATATGTGCGTGTATTCGTTTGATTTCCAACGAATTCGTACGACATCAGACGAAATTGCACCTAGATAATTTTTACTAACGTAAATATAGAAATTTATTATTTGTACAAATTGCTGAAAAAAAGTTGTCACCATCATCATCGTCGACACTATCCTCGTTCTATTGAATTGCGTCAATTAGGCACACGCTTCATTCGTTTCGCTGTGCTTTTTTTTTGTTATTGTTTTTAGTCCTGTTCGATTATCCTTCGAAACAAAACAATAAGCATAAATTTCCGATATGGAAAATTGTTAATATGCAGCATTCCTGCGAGAAAATTATACAATGAATGTCAAAGTTCGCCGTGTGTAAAAGTGAAAAGGACGAATTATTTAATTTGCACACAATTTTTACATTTACAGTAACTTATTGCAAAGCAAAAAAAAGCATTGAACTACCCCTTCTGTTATTGATTAGAAGTGAATATTTATTGGGGTTTTCCAATGAATCTACCCAGACAAGGATTTGATCATAATTAGCGAATTTTTATGTTTAAGCAAATCCATTTTAAACCTTGTACATCAATGTTTTATCGCTATTAAAAATATATTTAAATCATAATAAATGCTCATTAATGATTATTTAAATTCCAAATAATGACGTTTGAATGTTAGAAAACCTAATCTACTTAATCACCAATTTCACCACTTATTTAATTAATTAATTACCCTTGAAATTTAGTTTACGTGATACAAATTAAAGCTCGTTTTAATCTCTTTTTTATTGTATAAATTGAAATAAAACCAATATTTTATTCTAATATCAATCTTTGCGAACATCTCTATTTGTGTTAATGATACGATTTCACCTGAGCAAACATCAAGTTTTTCTTAAAAAAACAGTAAATTTAGCAAGCTAATGCTTTGTACTAAAAAAAACAAATTATGAAAATAATTAAAGAAACTTTAAATTTTATTTCTCTTCCAATAGATCGTAATGTAATTAAGTTATTACCATAATATAAATAATGAATTATATTATTCACATACAACAATACCTATTGTTTTATAATAGATAAAACTTTCCATTTTTCCTCGCGACTTTTGGAAACAAATTGTGACATTGGTATAATCAATTTACTCTTATTTAATAAATGTGCACTTGGAGTTTTAATTTGAATTAAATAAACCTACTGTTTTTTTTTCTTGCAAATTATGAACATTCTAAACAATTAGTTTTAATCAACTTGCAGTTTAAATTGCTTTGTAACCGCAAAAAGGAAACAATTTGCGTGGGATACTGTGATAATAGAAAGTAACACTAAGATAAAGTGATAAGATTGATTCTTCATCCATATAGCAAAACCTCTATCAATGTAATTCGTTACCTATAAGAAATTTAAATCGTGTTTGTAAACAGAGGGACCGTCTATCCTGTTAACGGTAACTAGAATCGATAAGATATGATTAAATTTTAGTTTTTAATTAAAAATGTCATGTTTTGCAAAAATCAGAACTCGAAGTAAACATTATTGATTAATGATTTTTCTTTCACAAATCTTTTAGTTATTTTCCAATTAACAATCACTTCTAATTCCGTTTATTTATCTTAACGCTTACCCGAAGGTTCATTAGCCTTATCTTATGCATTTCAGTTTTTTATTTGTTTTTGGGAATTTTAAAGGAATTACTAAGAACTTCGAGAACAAACTACCGTGTAATTAATTGACACCGAAAAATTACTATTTCATTAAGTAATTTCCATTTGCGTTCGTTTTCATTTGTCCGAGTGTAATTAATTTATCTTTGGTTTTCCTTAAAATTCCATTCGAAAAAGTAACAACAATGAAAGTGTGGTGCAATATTTCGTGTCATCAAGTGCATCTTTTTGTTATTGTTTTTGATTTAGTTTTTCATGCGATAAACGAACCTGGAATTTGGAAAAAATAAACTAAATTTATTTTTAATAATTACTTTCCGATTATTATTTATAAATTAAATTGGTTCGAGGTTTTTTCAAAATTAATTTCGGTCACACCGACCATCAATTATTCCTACTAATCAGGGAATGCAGAAAAAGAAATCGTAAACGAGGACAAGCGCATTATTAATAAGCAAGTAGTAGACACATTAAATAATTAGCAAATAAAGGAAAATTTGAATTTTGTGAATTAAATTAATGCACGAGGTGCTAACGCACGAGTCAAAACAGGGCGAATATTTATTTGCTTTTTTTTGCGATTGTTTTGCAAAAAAAAAATATCTCAAAGACAAAACTTGACACATTCATATAGATCACAGGAAACACGTTTGTATTGTGTGTATTGATGTAATCAATTTAAAATTCAAATTTAATATGAACAGAACCAGTTTTTGGCCATACGCATACGTAAAACGCATAATGATGATAGCCATTTAATGTTGAGGTGTATGTCTTCAACTTTACTGCGTAATTCTCAAATGACATTAATAATATGCAAATATAATAACATCATGTCCTTTAATTAAGCTTATTACTGCATGACAAGATTGAAATTAAACTAATTACTCGCTAGTTGCAGATTTCAGGTTTTTCTTCTTGATATTTCTCACCTTAACAACATTTGCAAAATTGTGTGCAATATAGAACGATTAATTTTTCTCGTCAGCAATAACGTACTTCAAGTGCTCTTCTTCTTTCATTGAAATTTGTGTCAATAACAATTCCATGAGGATTAGCTTAAACCAGTTTGAGGGAACCGAATTGATAGCCTCCAATGGAAGCAGATCATAATTAGCAAATAATTTTTTTCATATAATTCGCGTGACGCCTAAACGAATCTAAAAGTCAAGGTGGCCTCTTATGCACGTGGCTCGTTTTAATTATTAACTTTTGTCTTTTCTTAATTTCCATAAACACGTTTCACACTATAATAATTTTGCAGTATGCAAACGATAATTTATTATCAATGATTAAAATTCTGTAACTTTTAATAATCGATTCGCTTAAAATCCGTCAAAAGTAAATAATTTATGCGAATTATTTTCTAATAAATAAACACAAATTTCGAATTATTATTTCAATTACATAAATTCGTCAAACAATAACTTCGTTGTTATTTTGTAAACGAATTTTGATTCAATTTTGTTTTATCTTTGTGTTGTCTAGTTCTGTAGCATATACCAGATACTTTCACCTTGTGTGACGAAATTAATAACGAAGATTTAGATATGTTCATCTTATAGAATTTCCATTAGAGATTAGAAAATTAATGCATTTCCTTGTAGAAAATGACCAGGACATCGTCATTATTTAGATGTTAGAAAATGGGAATTAAGATAAGGAAGTGAGGTAATGATTGCACATCCTTTTTTGGTCGACGTCTCAAGAAAACAATTAAATTTTTTTTTGTGTACAATTAATTTGCAAATTAATTTGACGCCAACCAGTAAATTATATTTGCCAAAAACACATGCATAGACAAAAAAGTTGTTATATAACAAATGTATTGTATAGAAATATTTTTTTTTAATAATATTGCCATTCACTCTGATGAATTTCTTATTGTGCATTATAAAAAGTATTAATTACGACATTCACAAATGATAAATGAGTACTGCAATCAACAATAATTATTCGTTAATGAGATTTAATAATTATATTATTAAGACCATCATTGAGCGTTTCTGCGATTTTCGAATATCTGTTTAATTAAATGTATTGATTTAAAGCCATCTTTTGAGTTCGAGAATATAAACGTTAAATTAGAGCGACTAATCTCTATATAAAAGCAAATCCCTAATTGATATTTTAGCTTTTCTCTGATTAATAGAGTTCTAATGGAGTTATTCAATCGAGCCCTCAGAATACGAAGAAGTTGGAAAATAAAACAATGTACATGCAACCAACTCGACGGTGGTCCTTGCTAGGTTGTCAAAATCAAATAGCAATTCGCAATCTACGCGAACAATCCGGCTTTCTAATATTTGCTTCACCCTAATACTAAGCTTTACGATGTTTAAAAAGTTTTCAGTCATTTCTGAATATAACATTTGAGCTTTTCTAATATCATCTTAAAGGCGGCACTGGAGATTTTATGACTTGTTCAATTTTAATTTCAATCATTATCGCAAAAAGTTTATTTGATTTTAAAGAAATTATGTTAAGTGTGGAAATTAAAAATCCTAACATTAATTGTATAATGTGCTCGAGCATTTAACAACTAAATAAGGTGCAAAGTTTCCCTTTTCTTTCATTTTCAAAGAAAACCAATTATCGTCAATTTAATTTAATTGTTCGTGCTAAAACTAATTGTTAGCAAATAATAGTTAATTTTATTTACACACTTTTTTCCAATCATGCCAGTATCCAATTTTGTTTTTGTTATCACATTTAATTAACGTTATATTAAATCGTTGTAAACTTTTCTTATTAATGATTTAATAGAATTTAATATGTGTTATTTGAAAAAAATTGCGCATATTATTTAACCATTTCTTTCTTTTTTCTTTGATTTAATGACATGGCCATTTGCGTGGTTTTGCGTAAGTGGTTTTTTCTTGTTGTTGCTAAAATGCATTCTAAATGTGAGAGCCAACAGAAAAGCAAAAAAAGAATGGGAAAAAAATTTTTTTTTCGCAGCTTCTTCGTATTCTTCAGCAAATGATTAATTAAATATTTATTCATTTAATGTCTATTTGCACGTATGTCACCAATGCAAATAATCTTTAAATGCTAACGTAATAAGCTCCGCTTCTTATTGCTACCTTCGAACCGTTGATATCATTAAAATTCTTAAATCTTTTATCTGATCCTCCTAATTTAAATTTCTTTTTTATGCTTATTGCCTGAATACTATTTTAAATTAATATGCGACATATTGTTTGTTGTTGATTGTGTTTACGAAGGAAAAAAAATACGTTTGACGTAAATACTTAAGAATATTCATTTGGTTATTTCTAGAAGATTGGCGTTTTTTTGCAGCGTTCATTTTCATTAAGCCTACGCTTTGTTTACATTGTTTGTTAATGGCCAATTTGGTACGTATTTGAATAATCTAACTATTTAACATTTCCAATTAACTACCGTCCTCCTGCCATTTTTTATTGCTCACTTTCAGCATCTTACTCTTGTTCGCCCAAAATCAAAGTGTTTACGTGCAGAGACAAATAAATCATTAATTTAAATTGGTATTAGTCCTATTATTAAAAGTTTTTGTTGTTGCGTCTTAAGAGCAAAATATTTCACCTTGAAAGAATGAAGTATTTAGAGACGCAGTAATAAAAGTATATTTTGGCGTGTGAATTATGATGACCGAATGTTATAAAAGAAATTAGTCAATATAAAAAAGCTCAGTAATAATAGCATTATAATAGTATATTGGAATTTGCAAATTTTCAATGACACATTCTTTTGCCAAACAAACAACAACAAAATCGGTTTTTTATACTCCTCGTAATAACACCTTTATTGTATTTTTTTATAGATATGCATACATTAAAGATTTTCTCTGTATCTCACTTAGATCTATGATTGCCTCTTGACTTTTCGTCAAAGTAAACGATAAATCACCTCGGATAATGAATGGCATAATAAAAATAATTATTATCTCTCATTAGAATAATATTCGGCGTTTTTTGCAAATCTCCCTATCTCTCTTCATTCATTTTCATTAGCCGAATCTTTTGTCGGAAATGCTATCTGACCTTTAAAGAATCGAATAAAATAGTATTGTTCAAAAAATTATGGGAAGGTGCTGATCGTTACTAATTATTTATTATGTAATATTAATAATAAACTATAATGATCTTTATGTGGTTTGACTTTTCTGCGGCGCGACATTTTTTTTTTGTTAATATTTTATAATCGTATGATTAGGATTTTATTAGATGCGAATTTTAATTGGGGTGAGTCAAAGTTGGAACTGCGTAGTTTGCAATTAATCGAAAAGTAATTAAGCGAATTTTACAACCTTTGCCATATAAATTAGGAACTGCATTCGCGAATTCTCATAAATTTAATTATCTAATAAAATTAAATCTGGGAAATATTTTATAATCTTCGAAACAGCGTATTATTAGGCGAATAAATTACAATTATTTTAACATTTCTTAATTATATTTGTCGAAAAATCTGAATCAATTCTATTTTACACGTGTAGGTTTTCTTTGCTGAATGAAAAGATTTTACAAATGCCATTCGAATAACTTTATTTCCTATACTAATAATCTAACATTAAATAAATATGACATTACGTTTACAAAACATACAATTTCTTCGGCAATTAATATCGTATGAGCTGTCAATAATTTAAAAGGAATAAATTAAAAAATATACATGAGCAAATATTCAAAAAAAAAGAGAACAACAAAATAAAATTGTAGTTCACCAAATATTAATTTTACATTTCTTTTTGCATATCAACAAAACTTGACTAAATTTAGGCTTTTCTTTTGCTGCAGTGAATGAGCGCAGTTCTTTTGTTAGTTGATATCCAGCCGATGTGTCCCCAAGAAAAATTAAAATAATTAATGATTTTTTTAAATTATTTACAACAAAACAAAAAAAACATATAAAACGTAATCAATCAATCACAGATTGAAAAGCAAATTGCTTATGCTGATGAACCAAACGCTTAAATCCAAGTGACTCTCTTATCACGCCGTATCCCTTTTATCCGTGAACGTCTTATTCCTTAACCTTGCATTCTGATCGTTCGTATAAATCTCTCGGTATTTGGTCGTACCGTTCGCCGATTTCTTCGTGTCGTACAATGCGTTTTGACCGGGGAAACAAATGTTCACCGGTTTCTTACGGTTCTCTTTACCACTAACGCCATCGTACTCATCATTTTTCTTCGCAGCATCGGCGTTCTTCTTCACGTACGTCTGCTTGTAAAAGTTCGAGAACAAGAAGTAGAACATGACGGCGTGCATACCGATCCACCAGATGAACTGTTTCGGATAATTGCAATCGATGAACAGTAATTGGAATGCGTGGACCATCACCAATACGAATTGGATCATTTGCAACGACGTCAAGTACTTCTTCCACCAAATGTATTTTTGATATTCCGGCCCTAACGCGGCTATCAGATAATACGAGTACATTATGATGTGAACGAACGTGTTGAGGAAACCGAAGAACGTCGAATGACCGCCAGGCGTGAATTTCACGCCGAACCAGACGGACATTGGCATCACGCCGTGATGGATCACGTGCAGCGTCGATATGTGGTCGTTCTTTTTGCGCAACACGAAGAAGATCTATGCGGGTAGCAAACAGAAAAGAAAACGTTAGGAACTTTTGCGCTGCTTGCAGTTTAAGCTTTTGGCTTACCGTATCGAAGAATTCGGTAAACTTCGATAAATAGTACCACCAGCAACCTCTGGCCATCTAAAAAGTGGAATCGAATTAGTTGCAATTGATGTTTAATTATGATTTACGTACCCTCATAGCGAGAGGATTTCGTGAATAATCGACCGGTTGGCATCGGAAACTGTAATGGTTCAACCAACCAGCGACGCAACTCTGTAATAAATCGAATACATTTTATAAATTTGCTAGCTATTGATTTCAGAAAAAGTGCATTTACCTCATAAAAGAGCCACGAGCTAAATATGACTTGTGCCAAATTGTAAAATATTATCAATCTTTTCAGTTGAAACGGTTTCCGATTCTCCATCAGTTTCGGTCCCAATACTTTGACGAAATAAGCGTACGATAAGCACATGATCAACGTTGGAAACGGTGAGCTCATTAGAAACCAATCTTTTACTCGTTGATCTGAAAATTTTTAATAATTTATTTTAGAAAAATAGTCACTGAAAATTTATCATTAACGATCATTATTATCAGCCGTTAAGTAGGATAATTTGCGAATTCATTTATTATCTTTCTAAATCATCTTCGTGCAATTAATTACAAGCACATATCCTGGTTTCGTTCGAAAGGACTTTCACTTGGTTTCAAGCGTATTAAAGATTAATAAGAACTTACCACTTTTGTTGTCCATTATATCGTGATAATTATCAACGAAATTTTCTAAGAGATAAAACATCTGAAACAAATAATTGATAATAATTAGAATGCAAAGTAACAATAATTTGAAAAGTTAACAACAATGACTAGCGATTTATTTGTGTTTGAAATAAGTTCCTATCAACTAATTATTGTATAATTTTTTTAAGTTTGCTCATACGAATTTAATTGTTTAATTGCCTTGTTGGATTTGAAAGCTAATGAAATTGATGGTCTTACGTGTAAAATGTTGTTTAGCAAGAAGTTTCTTACTGGTGTTCGCAAATTTTTATTGAATACCAAAAAATTCGGCAGATTAACGTTTTCCTTATTTATTTATTTAAGCATGACTTTTTTTACAAAATTAACACTAGTATTATATAGCTCGTAAAATAGAAGTATTGTGCTTAACAATAAAGAAAGAAAAAACACCTAAGCAAAAAAAATTATTATTATTAACAATTTTCTTATATTTATTTGTTTATTATTACATAATTATAATAACAAAAATATTGCGCAAGAAGAAGTTACACCAATATCTTCCTAGCTAAAGAAATTGCTTGTGCGTATACCTAAAGGCATCGGCATCTACGGACCCATAAAAGTTGCATTGGTATTTGATTAAATTGCCATCACCAACAACTTTCCAATTCTTTTCGTTCATTATTACGTTAGCACAATATAATAATAGATCTGAATGATGATTAATAATGTTTTGCTCTCGTCTTCGTCCAACGATTTCTAATTGTGTTGCATAAATATTATAAAATCTATATTAACGCGACTGCTTTGTAACAAAAAAACTTTCATTAACAACTTTATTTTTTGGACCGAAATCATTCCTTGGTAAGGTTATAGTCTCGGAACTTTTCCATTCATAACGAGTGGAAACTAAACGCAATTCTATGGAAAGTTTTAAATTATAATGAAAAACAAAATTATACGTATTTGCGTTTTATTTATTCCAATTAATAAATCGTATAATTACTAATAAACTAGCCGCAGTAGGTCAATCAGTTGAATTGATTGCTTTACATATTTGTAGTGGACAAAAATAATTGCTTGGGTTGATTGTCTTCATTTCCAAAAAGTACAAAGGTAGCAAATTCAAGTTCAGATTAAGTAGTCGCGATGACGTAGGCGACTATCTCAATCAATGAAATAAACAAATTATAAACGTTTTTAGGAATATTTTCGAAATTTCCAAAATATTAAAAGAAAAAGGAAACTAGAATGAAATATCTGAAGTGTCGTATGTTAATGAGAATTTTCCAGAATTAATTAACGTACTCTTATGAGAGGTCGTTGTCGACGTCAAAATTACAAAACTTGACGCGAACACGTTACGCGAATTATTGCAAATAATGAAAAAGTCAAATAAATGGCTAATTAAACGTGTAGGAAGCAATTGATTGCATTTCCTTGTCGTCGTTGGAACAAAGAGTGAAAAAGAAATTAGATTCCTTTCGTTTCGCATCAACATCCAACCAGTATTGGTTAGTTAAATACTGGTTGGTAATTTTATACGTGTAATGAATTAATTGTATCGTTTCTTTTTCTTCTTCCAAGTCGAATCCTTGGCGTGTCGTTTAGAAAACGACACGAAATGAAAAAATCGCAATATTTATTATTATTATATTTATGATCGTTGCATACTTATTGTCGTTTTAACGTTAGATATCCTCCTCTGTACGCATTAAAATAATAAAGGAAAAATTCCATTTTACTCTTTCTCCTTCGCTTTGCGTGCGATTAAAGTTACTAGATTTGTAATTTAATAATAATTATCACTAAAATAATGAATGCGTTTCTCCTTGTTCCCTGAATGAATATAAATAACAACCAAGTAATAATCCATTATTAAAATATTTAAACTAAGACAGAAACAGGTAAAATGAGATTAACTCCATTATTTTCTTACTATGATTAAAAGCTTTCCCTCTACAGTGAAAGGCATTGAGTTCATAACTGCTAACGTATAATTTCGCTTAATGCGGCAAACAGGACAAAGCAAACATTTTGCAGCACATGAGATTACAGTAAGAAAGCTATGATGGCATCCTTGAAAAAAGTCAAGTTTTTTTGTTACCAATAATTTGATTATTTCATGCTTGCAAATAAGTTCAAGGAAAACGGAAATCTTTCAAACAAATTTAACAAACTGGAAGCACAATTTTAAAGAGCAAAAAAAAATATGTAGCAACTTTTAATAATAATTACTAATAATTTCAAAAAATAATTAAATGATTGTGCATGAATCAAACAATTTGATTAATTATAATTAAATCGATTATTTTTGAGTACCTGTTTTTTATTCGCGAATTATAAAAAAACTTCAATTTTAATAATTCTCCAGTATTACCTTGAATGTTATTTAATTATCAAATCTCGCCATTAAAAGCAGTGTTTTCCGTTTTCCACAAAACGATTGGAAAAATTGTTAGATGTCAATTCCAAGTTTTATCTTTTACACTTTTATGCGAGAAAATTACCAACCGTTAATGATCATTGAAATAATCAACATATAATTGTATAATTTATATGTTATTGACGCATTTCGATTCGCAATATATTTGTTTTTAATCAATTCGATAAAATTGCAATCGTCAAATTTATGATTGAAACTATAAGTGAATTGAATATTTACCGTGATTGTATTGTGAGAAACCTGTACGTAAAAGAATTATGTAAGATGATTTCGATTTTGGTGTATTGGTAATTACTTCAAATGTAGTTACAAGGTAAACTTCTGGCCGCATTTTCCATTTTTGATTTTTTTAGGATGTCTATGTACGTCCAATGTGCAATTAGGGTGTTGCACTTTTTGTTCGTTCACTTACTTTCTTTATGCATCAAGCGAATCGACGTTTTAATGAGTAACTGGGAAAAGCCAACAACAAGAGTTGGAATGTTGCTTTAATTACGCACTCAAGTAGGAAAAATATAAAATAAACGAAGATTTCTATTTCAACATAATGGATACGTACCTGCTAATGAATTTTAATTAAGTTAAGATTAATTTGTAACTACAAAAGTGGACTTAATCCTCTACAAAACGGTTGGAGATATATTTTAGGTATAAGTACATTTAATTAAAACTAATACTACTTCTTCATTGATTTTTAAACGAGCCTTAAATCTTCCTATTACTATCGTTTTTATATTATTAAGCGGAAATATAAGGATTATATGTCGCCGACTTTAATAAGAAATACGCAACTTTTAATCGGACAATTGAAATTGTGCGAAGTTTTCAATAAAATTAATTCAATATAAGAATTTTAAATTTTGTTAAATGGATATTCATTGACTTTGATATTATTTCTGAAATTAACATTAATGCTTCGTCACTGAACGCATTTTATCCCACGACCGTCTGCTTTCAAATAATAATTTATTAAGCTAATTATTTTGTGCTCTCTTACTCGCTTTTTAACCTTTTTGCAAAATATCAATATCAATAAGCATTAGTCAGCATGTATAGTAATAGAATTTTTTATATGCAAAAGTTTAAAACGTCCTTCCATTATTATCCCGATGTTAGTAGTTTGCTCGAGAATTTCTTGTGCTCCCTTTGAAAAATTACAATCTTGGAAAAATAACATAAGAAGTAACAAAGTGGTGGTCGATGATATTGATGAAAATTCCAAAGTAAAGAATTCAAGGTAAACGGCAAACGTTGTGTATATAATAGACGAATGTAATATTCATAAATGACTAAAATTAGTAATAATAACAATGAAACGAACGAAAGCTTATTAACAAATTTATTATCATTTTATCATGGAAGAATTAAATGTTTGTTGTTTAATCGATTGCAACCGTTTAATATAAACATGACTCTTTATTATTAATCCAAACTAATTTTACGTAATTAATTTATTTCGTATCAAAACAGATTGATTTGTTATCAATAAACATTAGTACCCTTGACACATTTCTTTTCTCTCATTTTTAAATATTTTTATTTTATTATTATTATTGGTACGATTTTTTTCAGTACGGACATGCACAACATCAATTAGACCAAGGAGAAAGAAATTGTATCATTTATATTATTTCATACGCACGTGCATATGGGAGAAAAGTGATCTTTGCCAATAATAAAATGCAGCACAATTCCACTTTCATAAAATCTCTGTTTTAAAGTTTATTATTAGCATCAGATTGAAATTAAAAGAAAAAGCCATATGCGAATACCATTTTAAATGCAGTTACTTAATCTTACTCGTATAACACTTTCCATTTCGCATAAAGTTTAACGTTAGGAAATCATATTTCTCTTTTACTGACACACTTTAATTAGAAAGAAGAATAATTAAATGCAGTTGCTGTTCATAAATACGAGATTTGTAGTAAGAAAAAAAAAATATTCATAATAGAAACATGATTGGATTTACATTTGGTTTTAAGAAAATGTTATTTATGCAAAGATACAAAATCTTTGCCATGCGTTCACGAAGGCGAATAACATTCAGAAGTTGAAGAAATATTTAGCAGCGTTCAATTAACACCGAAACTCGTTTTAAATTGAACAATAGGTCATATTACATAATATAAATAAAGTATTTTCTTTTGATATAAATTTTTAAATATTTATTTTGGTGGGTCTTTAAATTTCGACGAATATTCTGCGTGCAGATTAATTGTTTTAGATGCTAATGGGAACATTTGTTAAAGTAATTAATCGCTGATATGACGAAAAGAAAAGTGATATCATGATTATGGATTAATTCATTATTGATTGCTAATAGATTTGATTTTTTTCATTGTTGTATTGTTCAACAACAATGTATTATAAAAAAAACGACGATATGCAAATACAGTTGTTTTTCGTGAATATTATAATGATAACATTAATTATAGTGACTTCGAAATGATAGAATGTTAATTAATAACTGCTAGAACCTTATTGTAGCAGGTCTGAAAAAACAACAATTAAATTCGATATTAATTACAATTACTAATAAGCAAAACTGAAAAGAGATTTTCTTTAACACAATGCCACAATTTACAATCAGACATTGTTCCTGGATAATGGGAAATGGGCGACTTTTATGCGCTTGATTTCCTTCAACAATATTATCACTAAATAGTTGAATGAGTCCAACATTAAAAATCATTAACTGTATCTCATTAATTTTTCTAAGCTTTATTTAATTTTGTTCTCATCTAATAAAATTGTAGTGTCTATCAATTTAATCAATTGTTCTTTATTACCAATCATGTATTCTCTCAACCATTCTTTTCATGCTATTTCAATATAATTGTAAAAACTAAAATATAAAAAGCAAATATTTGCTTGAAGAAACTTTCCAAGAATTAATTTTAACAAAACGAATGTAATTCATGAAAGACGTCACCATCATTTTATGGACGAGAATGTAGATTTTTAAAATAATTTAACCGAATTTTGACCATAAATATTATTATTAAAATTACATTAAAGTCCGTTGCATGTACAAATTGATTACTTAAAAATGTTCAAAATTCCCAAATAACAATTACAAATGTTTTTGGACCAAAATAATGATGACCAGACTCACAAAAAAATCAACATAGAGAATGAGAGCAGGTAAAGAAGAATATTGTTCAAATATTTTCTTTTTATTCTGTTTGTTCGCCAACTTTTTCAATTAATAGCGAATTAATGCAACAATAAATTACGACTGTTGATATTTAACGTAATAACAAACCAATGTGATAATTGTTATTACTTTATTGAATTGATTTATGTTAACTGCAATTTAATACAATGTAATCGATAAAGATTTAAAACCAAATTGTCGGTGTTAATTCAAAAAGAATGAAAAGAAAATTGAATAAATACCTTGAAGATTGTCTGCACCAAATGGAGAGGTAACGAATGTATTAAAGTATCACCTAAACCATTTAATTCTAACAACTTAATTAAAGTTTATTAATTTGTTTACCTTTTCTAAACTAAATAATAAATGCGAGTATATTTATTAGACACTTTTAAATGTAAGTGGAATAAGCAAAGGAATCAAACTGTAATACTTAATACCATCACCTGCTTATATTCAGTCCCCACCTCATGAAAAATTATACATTATTTTGAAATGAGCAAACTTTTTTCGAAAAGGCTCTGTATTTACGAATGCGTATCACACGTGTCCAGTCAATAATTTTAGATTTTGATTTAGACGATTATTTATGAATTAATGAATAAAGCTAATTATTACCATTTATTTATAATTAATACGCAATTTTCGCAGTTTGGCAAAGTATTTTGTAAAATTTGGTTTAGTACACAGCATACCATTATGATAATTTATAACCTTTTAGGGAAAGAATTTCTTTTGTTTAAATTCATTTAACGTAAAATTAACCCCGAGGGCAAATTTCCTGGAATTAATACAACAAAATTGCAATAATAAGAAAATGAAGTAAGATACGATGAACGTTTGCGAACAAAGAACATGTTCGAGGAGTGAGGAAACGGACCTTTAAAACTAAATAAAATAAAAATAATTAAAGGGAAAAAAGTTTGTTCCGAAATAAATTTTTCTGCTGCTGAATCAAAATCATTATTTTTTCAAAAGTCATTCTGAATTGCAATCGATGTTAAACAAATGATGTCCTTCCAAATATTCATCGCCACTATTAATTATTTATCATAAGGAAGGTATCAATGCCTATATCTACGAAATTCTGTTTTAACATAAATAATGAATATTCTTATTTTTGACGTACACTATACCCAAATTTAAACATTCACGACTTGCAAAATATGAAACTACCGAATTTCAATGAAGTTTTTTTGCTGTGTCTTGGGAAACGCCGATCCGTATTTTTGGCCACATATAAAAAATTATATTTGAGTATCTTTAGTTTGCCATTTGTTGTAATGTTTACACAAGTCGCATATAACGATGTCTTTTAGAACAATCGACTGGCCATAACGTCGAAACAATTAAGATTTTATTTTACAGGATCGTTCATAACGAACTGAACAAGTGCCATTAAAAGTGTTCAAAGTTTAAGAACGTTTTTGAGTTGCAACGTAGTAGAGGAAAAACTTTTGAGTTTGCTATAGAAGGAATGCAAAAACAAACAACCGGTTTTGAAAAAATTGTTGTAAACTTGTAACTTATAGTAAAAAAAAATCAAACAAATATTGCAAATTCTTCTCATAAACGATCATTTATAAATTTCAGTGTTACTAAATTTTGTTTTAATGATAACTTTCATCCAATTGTTTCTGTCTGCTTTTATACGTCGGTCGGTATAAGCGACTATGACTGTATGTTTTAAAACATTCTTGTTACTTCTAGAAAACAAATTCTAAATGAAATCACAATTAAAGAAGGTAATTTAAATAAATTAATGACTTTGAATCCAGTTTTTATATTGAAACAATATTTTGTCGTAAAGTTAATAATATGAAGAATGTTTTTAAGTTGCAACACATAAAAGAGGAAAAACTCTTGAGTTTGCTATAGAAAAAATGAAAAAAATATAAACGGATGAAAAAAGAAATGTAAACTTGTAACTTTCAGTTAAAAAATGAAATAAAAATTGCAAATTTCTCTCATAAACAATCATTTATAAATTTCAGTGTCTAAATGTTGTTTTAATAACTTTCATCCAATTCTTCGTCAAAGCAAATTCTAAGTAAAATCACATTTAAAAGAAAGAAGGTAATTTAAATACAATAATGACTTTGGATCCAGTTTTTATATTGACGAAAGCAATATTTTGACGTAAAGTTAAATAATTTCGTTAATTACTACAAAAACCTAGATTTGATTAGAAAACATTTTTGTTGACCAGAAAAATATAATTTTTATTACGATTTCAGCAAATCAAGAATATGTATTTGAAACTAATTTCTCAACGCCAATGGAATAAATGTAAAAAACTTACCGATGTTTAAATTCTATTTCAATCATATTACACGTTTTAGAAATTTCCATATTGAAAATGTATAATTTTGTTCATTATATATTTGCTTGGTAAGTAGCAAATTGAATTGTAACGCTAAAATTGTGCAATTCCGATATGTGACCATAAGTCATATCACGATGAGGAAAAATACATTTTCAACTAATGAAAAATATTTTTTCAAAAAGATAGTAAATATGAAAACTATTATTTAAATCAGTAAATTTATCGCAGAATTACCCACAATGAAAAGCGATAGACAAAAAAGGAACTGATTTATTTTGTTGCGTGCGACAAATAATGCTGTT
Organism: Hololepta plana; assembly: GCA_963695495.1. Lineage (NCBI taxonomy): Eukaryota > Metazoa > Arthropoda > Insecta > Coleoptera > Histeridae > Hololepta > Hololepta plana. The sequence continues at coordinate 9,241,205 of OY968832.1, read as the reverse complement.
TTATTACTTGAAATCCTTGTACTAAAAAGGTAAATGTACTCTTCCTTAACATGCTTCCCAACCGAAGACTAAATCCTTCCGATGCGTACGGATGAATTGTTTTCAAGGTTTTCTTGAATGAACTTTTTATCTTTCGAAGAAAACCATTTTAAAATATTAACTTATGAAAACATAAATAATAGCCCTTGCTGGCATCAATACATTATTTTTACATTAAGAGGAACGTGCTTAATTGAAAAAAATAATATATATTATAACTTCTTTTAAATTGATTTATTCAACATATAATTTTTTTCCAAACAAACAATTAATTTAAATTGATATTCCTTTAAAATTAAAATAACTTGAATATAAGGATACACTATTTAAGGAATGTACAAATAAACTAAAATGATTATGAGCAAATTGTACTAAAATCAATCCATAGCAATTATCACCGTAATCTTCAGGTCTAATAAGTTGAATGAGGTATAATGTAAAAATACTGGCTGAAATTTAAATTAAAACGATGAAGGAAATTAACAAACGTTAGGAAACTTGGATGCTTTATAAATTAAGTAAAACATAAAGAAATACATGTAATATAAAAATCGTACCATTAAAGTGACATTAAATTGAGTATTATTCCGCTTCTCATATAAAATTTACTTAAGTATCTACATTTTAAATTCATCTAAATCACATTGTGTTTCAAACTAAGTTTCCTTTTGACAACTACACTTATAATTGGGCAAGTTAAGTGTATCATAATAAAAATATAATGTATGCATAAGTAAATATCTCTAAGTACAAAAATATTTACACTTGCTTAAGTAAAACATAATTGTGATGCATTCAAACGACGTTACGGTATTAAGTGATTACATTGGCATCATACAGCGATGGTAACAATGGTTGAAAATCATGATATCATTCAATTTGATTAATACAATAACAACATTAAAATATCTCTTACAACAAAGTAAAATGATTTAAAAACTTGAAGTTTTCTTGAAATTCTACATAATAATTGTGGTGTTAAAACGGGGTAACAGACGCGCTTCTTATTATTGCTGAATTACCATTACTGTGCCAAGCCAGCATCCTTGCACATGCTATAAAATATTGTGTTCTTGTTTTGCAACAAGTTTGTTGGAGAATCAAATTCGACGATCTTTCCTTTATCCAATACGATTATACGATCCGAATCCATGATAGTATTCAATCTGTGTGCAATCGTGAGGACGGTACAATCTTTGAATTCCGTTCTAATAGTTTTCTGTATGAGATCGTCCGTTTCTAAATCCACAGCTGCTGTCGCTTCATCCAAAATCAGTACTTTCGTTTTCCTCAATAACGCCCTACTCAAACATATCAATTGTCGTTGTCCGACCGACAAATTCTCACCACCTTCCGATACTTCGTGATTCAAACCGGACGGCAAACCTAAAACGAATATTTGTGCATTTAGTACACGTTTGCCATGTTTATACTTATAATTAATTAATTGAACATTTTACCTTTGACGAAACTCTTTAAATGTGCATGTTCTAACGCGGCCCACACCTCTTGGTCCGAGTGCTTATCAAACGGATCCAAATTCATTCGCAACGACCCGGAAAATAGGACGGCATCTTGCGGGATGATCGTTAAGCGCGACCGCAAATCGTGCAGTCCTAATTCGGATATTTTAAGACCGTCGATCACAATTTCACCTTCGGCCGCTTCGATTATTCTAGAGAAGTCGAACCATGGAAAAAGTTATTAACATTTCTAGCACAAAAATTACCTAAACAATGCCAACGTTAAACTGGATTTGCCGGCACCCGTCCGGCCGACAATGCCGACCTTTTCGCCGCCCCTAACAGTGAAATTGACTCCTTTCAATATCAAATCTAAACCTTCGCGATAACGGACCGAATAGTTTTGGAACGTGACGCTTCCAGCTTCCGGCCACGTAATTGCCGGCCGCTTGTTCGCGATATCCCAAGGCGCTTCTTGAGGCGTCTCGCCGTACTCTTTGATACGTTCTACGGCAACGATATTAGTTTCCACGTCGGAGGTCATTCTCACTAACCAATTCAACGTTTGCGTAATCTAAAAATTATTCCGACCTAACGTTGTTTTCTGTTTGAATTAAACGATCGTACCTGAAGAGCATAGCTTATGGACAAACCGACGAGACCAGGATTCTTATCTTTACCAAGTACGGCGAACAACGCGGCAAATAATATTATGAAATTACCGACCATCTCCAATCGTACGGCCAACCATCGATTCGCAGTGATACTTGGGAAATAGGCCAATTGATTGTAATCGACTTTGGCTTCCGATTCGTTAATGAATCTATCTTGTTCGTTGAACGCCCTTATAGCCGACGCACCAGTAACCGATTCGCCGAAATGCGAATAAATCGGCGACCTCGAGATCGATTCCAATCTTTTCAGCTGCCTCGAGGTGGCTACATAAAATCTTTGTATGAAGTAATATAAGATTCCAATCGGTATTATGACAAATACGAATATCGGCGTCGTGAAACTTATTACGAACAACGTGGCGAGAACCTAAAAATGAGTGGACAAATCAGTTTGGACGAAAGATAACTTAATTACACACAGTTAGAGCATGAATAGCTTGAAAAATATTCAAAACCGTTTTCAATTTTGCTACGCCAAGCAAGTAAGGAAAACGATTTGTAATTATTCAAGCTCGATGCGAAACTAATAACAAACATGTAAATTTTAAACGTAAAAAAAAATTTCCTCTCTTTTTTCCATAATTTACATCACAAACATAGATAAGCTATGATGTTCTCTTCGACAAAAGACAATAATTTAATATTAATAAGTAAAGAAAAAAGAGAAACAGCAGTTATATTTAAAATATTTCCCATGCTGTAGATTAATAATTCGCGATGGAATGAGGCTAACAAAAAATAATAAGATGATCGTTTCTACAGATATTTTTTATACGCATACGAAGGAAAGCCATCAACGTTTTGTGCCGTCCGCTCGTTCTGGGAAAACCTTGCGAAAAAAAGTAAAAATATTAATCGGGAAAGAAAACAACTAGCTGAATTACTGTTCTATAATTTCATTCCTTTGCAAAAAAAATCATCTCTAGGCCAAATAGACTTTGGACTGAACAAAATTTTTGAAGTTACCTATTTTAACGAGGATTTAATTACTTGTCATATATTTTTCGAAGTTTCTAATTGTAATAAACGTTTGTGCCTGTGAGTGTTAAAGTTAAAAATGCGTACGATTAAATCGTACAAAATGGTCACAAGCACCCAAAAAAACCGTTCGTAGAACAGATGAGAATAATTAGTAAAAGTTGAGTTTCAAGATGCACACAATGAAAAAATGAAAATGAAATTTCGCGAGGTATTAATTAGAACTATGCCGCCTTCTCGCCTCGCTCATTCCGTCGATTAATTTGCTATGCAATTCAACTAATTGAAATTGAAAAAGTTTAAAGGATACCTCGAAGAAACAATAAACTCCGTCGGTAACGTAAAACGGTAAACTCGAATCCATTTCGTCAACGTCTTTCGCGAATCTGGCTAGGATTCGTCCGATCGGCGTGACATCGAAAAACGATAACGGCGCTCCTAAAACGGCCCTCGACAATTGCGCGTATAATATGCCGGACGCGCGACGACATCCGAGCCTCGGCACTAAATCAGCGAATATGGTTAGAATGGCTGAAAGTGAAGTGGAACCAGATTTAGCCATTGGATGAAAAGCGGCAAGTTTGATTGAGTTTATCTTTTAATTGAGAGAGAGTTAATGGACATTCAGATTCAGATACGTTGTTATTGGATGTGATTAGTAAAAGCGAATTTGGTGTGCGCATTTTCTTTTTTTGAGTGTGTTTGCTGCATCTAAGATTAAAGATAAAGTTATAGATGGATATGCAATCTAATTGAAAAGCTACTGCTAATAATTAAGAAGAATATTGATAGACGAGGAACGTAGCGTTTTCGTTTCGATCCGTCCGGAAGCGCCTCAATAGTCAAGAATATTCGTTTTCCAATCGCGATTACTTGGGCTAATAACGATTCTTGTCGGCATTCTTTTCAACGCATTATGATCTATATTGTATAAATTGAATGGACGTACCCTGTAAATTACCGAAGGCATATTTTTGAGGTTGCCCGAAATGCGCATATCTACCACGTTAACATCGTTAGAGAATCTATGCAATACTCTTCCGGTCGGTGTGGTTTCAAAAAATGCCATAGGCAGACGTAGCACATTATGCAGCAGACAAAAGTGAATCCTTGACGCGGCGCGAACAGTGATCTTTGCGTAATGTAATTCCCACATAAAGTAAAACGTGACTACAAAAGATTTTTAACAAAAAATTAATAAATTACAATTTAATCTCATGTATTGTTAGCGTATGTGCAATTGCAAAAATGCCCCTTTCGCACACACACACACACAATGTAAATGTTTTTAAAACTAAACACAAATAAAGCAAAATAATAAGAAATAAAAATGCAAACAAAGAGTATGAATTTTATGGATTTTCTATCAGAACGTTTGCAATTTTGGGCATGCTTTTTTTAGATCGTTCTAAACGACTTTTAAATATAACTGCCTCAATTCTTTTGACTGACAATTTTTTTCCAATCAAGGTTTCAGTTCATCGACCAATAAAAGAGAATTTTACATACCACGCATCCGCTCTCGATGCTTTCGTATAAATTGAAATTCAACTCTTGATCGATACAAATGACATCAGTCGAGAATCGTGTTAATATTCTGCCGACAGGTACGTATTCGAAAAAGTGATTCGGCTGACGCAAAATGTTCGACAATAAGTTTTTGTGTATTTTAGCGGCGGCATTGATCGAGGCTAATGTTAAATTTAATTCGGATGAGCATATTGATATGGCTACAAAATTATAGTTAGATAGAGCGGTACATTATGCTAATATATTTGCTAATTTTCATAATTAATTTCATGTGAAAGGATGGGCAGAGCAACTACGTTAAAAAAAACGCGAGAAATCGCATCATCAACACAAATAAAGAAGAGAGAGAGAGAAAAAAAAATGGGGACAATTAAGAATTAGAGGCGTTACAATCGGCAAAATTTTAATATAAATTGAATGAGGGATTTAAAATCAATCAAAAAGTTAATTGTAACGCCGCAACAAGTTTTTATACAGGTTACATTCAGAAAAAAAGGAATAAATATCTATTTCTAAACTACGTAGATGCATTATTCGAACAGTTTTGGGACGTTTTGATGAAAGTAGGAAGATCAAAATTCTCTTGGGCATTTCAGCAATAAAAATATTGGCAACATATCCGTTCAAATTTGCAAATTATTTCAACTTTGATCCGCCTATAATTGCGAAACATGATTATATTATGGTATGAAATGATCTTATACTAATAAATAAATAAATTATGAAAAAGTTAATCGACATGAATTTCCTTTTAGCATGGGAAATATTCATAAAATATCAACGAACAACAATTTTTGTATCGCCACATTTCACACATTGTTCTTCACAATTCTGATTGGACTTTAGTTTCTCGAACGATAGAATTTAGATTAGAAGTGAACGAAAGAAAACGAGAGAAAAATAAAACATCTCGAAATAAACACATGTACAAATAAAGTGATTAATAAAATCGAATGTTAAATTAAAATAGAAAATGATTAGAAATACCGAAAAGAAACACATAGTCCATCCTCTAATCGTCATCGGTAAAATTGTGTCCAAAGTGTCAACGTCTTTTGAAAATCTGTTCAAAATTCTGCCAACGGGCGTGACATCGTAAAATGTCGTCGTCGGAGCTCTCATTATATTCCTCAACAATAAATCGTGTTGTAATTTAGCTCCTTGCAATGTACCAACGTATAACGCTAATGCTGATAGGAAAACAGCGAGTGCTGAAACGTTCAAACAATTTTTCCTTGCACATCATCACCTTTACCCTATTTTAAATTTATGTTGTAGACAAATATGCACAATTGTAAAGAACGCAAATGAAATAAATAAAAAATGTATTATATAAAAATGTGTGTACTCCAGATTAAGTAGTTTCGAATAAATAAACTGCATGAATTAATGAGTAAATATGTAAAAGAAGAACAAATCAAATAAGTACCGTTATACATGCATACAACCTAAATTAAGATCAAAACTATTCTTTAAAAAAGTTAAGAAGTTGAATGATTGAATAAAATTTGTTGTTAGTTATATCATTCTAATAGAATCTTATTCAAGTATTAGAAACCGAATTAATGTAACAAGAAAGCAATTTTTAAGAATTGGATCAAGTTGGATCTACACGAGATTACGAATAGAACAAGCTCTAATTAGTACAAGCGTAAGCTAATAGAAGCCAGTAGCAGTAGCATTATAAAAAACCAAAGAAAAAAAGCTAGGAAATATCCTTTCTTATCATCACTCTCTCATATTAACGTTACAAGACAAAATATTTAGCGTTAGGAAGACGTATACAAAATTTCCCCCATTCATTGAAATTATTTGTCGTTGGTTCATTATTACCGCGAAAAATGTCATCCTCGCACTGTGATAGAGCTGCGGTATTACGTTATCTATCGTATTAATGTCTTGCGAGAACCGATTTAAGATTCTTCCTAAAGGTGTACAATCGAAATAAGATATTGGCCATCTCAGGCAGTAATTCAATATCATTTCGTGCAACGATTTCGATGCTTTTATGCAACCATTTGCATGTAATATTACGGTAAGTGATATCATTGTACCTATAAATTTGATAATGTTGAAAAGTTTAGAGTGAAATCAATCGATATAAAAAAGGATACGATGGCACAATCGACAAAAGGAAAATTGTAACCTTCTCCGTCATGCAATTTCGATTAAAGTACATAAAAACGTTCATGCATGTGTTCGGTTATTGACTATTAATTAAAATGGAAAATAAATTACCTTGTCCAACTCCAAGTGCGCCATATACACCGAGATATAAATCTCTTTTGCCGGTATTCGTGACATTATTGACAACAATTTCGGCGTCGGTCGACCAAGCGCTCAACCACATATTCGAACCGATGCTAAAACCTTGGAAAATCATGTTTAATACTAACGTTAACGCCGTCAAGCATAAACCGATCGATTTCAAGTAGTGCTTGTAAACTTCCCATTTCACGCTACCAGTTTCGGCTTTCTCCGCTTCGATTAACTTCTCGCCGATGTTTTCCTTGTCGCTCTTGCTTCCTTCAACTTCGACGGAATTCGATCGATGTCGCAAACTCCGTTCCGCACTGCTGTCCGTCGATATTTGTCGTTGTAGAGAACCGTTCACTTTATCCGAACCGGTTTCGGATATCGATTCGGAGACGCGCGACCGATGACGCGTTAACTTTTTCGATAACAATTCTTCGGCCAAAGCTGTACCGACCTGGTTTTTCAACTCGTCCAATTCCACTAATAACAATAAACAGTGAATTATAAGGTTTAAAGCAATATTTTAAATATATAATTTAAACACCTACATTCATCATCGTCTTCTGTTGCTTCGGTTATATGCTGTATGAGGAATTCGGAGAAAGCTCCCTTTTTATCCAATAACTCTTGATATGTACCCAACTCCGACACTTCGCCATCCTTAAGTACAACAATTCTATCGGTTTGTGGTAAGAATGTGATGCCGTGCGTTACTAAAAGTCTAGTTTTGTTCTTCAGCAAACCGTGTGGACCGATGACTTTATCGAATATGTGTTTGCCGACGTGACTGTCGACGGCGCTTAAGGGATCGTCGAGGAAATAAACGCTAGTATCCGCGTATACGGCACGTGCCAAACTGACTCTTTGCTTTTGACCGCCAGACAAATTGATGCCCTTCTCGCCGATTTCCGTCAAATCACCGCCGGGCAACATATCGAAATCCGGCTTTAAGGCGCACGCTTCCACCACGCGATCGTATTTTTTCTTATCGTACGGTCTACCGAAGAGAATGTTATCTTTTAACGTTGCATTCTGTATCCATGCCTGTTGTGCGACATAAGCAATCGATCCGACGGTATTCACGCGACCGGAATTCTTGTCCATTTCGCCCAAAAATGCCGATACCAAACTACTTTTACCCGAACCGACAGTGCCGACGACGGCCGTTAACGATTTGTCGGTGATACGTAAATTGATGTTCTTCAATACCGGGCCTTCGCCCCAATTGAATGTACCGTTTTCTATTAATAATGGATCATCTAAAATAAATAAAATTAATTTATTAGAGTAATTGATTAAAGTAAACACGAATAAACTTACCTAGTCGCTCGTGAGTTACGTTGTCCGGATTCAGTTCCTCGGAATTCATGAATTTATTAATCCTTTTAACGGAAACGCCGGCCTGTTAATATAAGAATAAGATCTAAAGCGTTTGCTAACATCTACGTAGAGGAAAATGCAATCGATTTTCGTAAAATAGAAAATCAAATGAATTGTCAGATCGATTGAAAATTCGTACATGTATTGTAAGTATAAGATCACCACAAAGCAATGTACTGAAGTTATATTAATACTGAATAAATGAATATTTTTAATATTATTATTTGTATATTTCTTACTTGCACCATGTTCGTAATCATCATTGGCAGCATACTTAAAGGAAAACGTAAGATATTGAAGAGCGATAAAGACACAAATGCCGTTTCTGCATCTAATATGTTATTTTCATCCACCAGAACGAATGTAGCAAAAGATACTAATGATACCTAAAGCATGCAGAATGGAAAGAAAAAAAATAATTTAAAATTAGTTTCGTTTATTTGTGTTCTTGTTACTAGAAAGTTAGTTTAAAAAAATATTTCATTTCCGAATAGTTCTTATTATTTGATTGTTATATGGCGACCTGTATTAAGCGAACTTTTTGCAAAAATCCTCAACCGATTTTAAATGATTTTTATATATTTCGAATGATTTTAATACCTCAACGATGTACACTATCAACATTGGTAGTAGAGACATTGGCATATTCATTATTGAAAATAATGCTAACGAAACAAACGCTGTTTGCGGTGTCAATACATTACTATCATCACTTAATACGAATACCATAAACGTTATCATTGAAACCTATTTAACTCGAACCAATATATCATAAGTACAAATATATGTTTACATTTGTGAATGCATTTCAAAAACCTAATTCTAATTTAGTAACACAAGACTCACCAGGAACGGCGCGCAAGACCATATGAATGATGTGCCGGCATTCAGGTAAGCGGCGTCTTTGAGCACTTTCATTTCTTTGCTTCTGATCTTTAAAATCTGTGCTTCGAAACTCGGTTCCCAAGCGTACAATTTTAAAACTTTTATGCCGCTCAGTACTTCATTCATCAATTTCACCCTTTCGTCTTTGTTCTTCATTTGTTTGATTTGCAATATTTTCACACGATTAGCAATGAATCCATTTATGGGAATAAGTATTATCATGACGGCGAGGCCGGCAAGCACGGACGGTCCCAATACACCCCATAAGAAATATAAAGCCAACAGTATCTGTAATGGCGCCGACCATATCATATTAAGGTAAGCGGTCAGTTCAACAAATTTCTGAGCGTCGACGGACATCAGATTGACAATTTCGCCAACTGTGCTCTCCTTTCGTGCACTATTCGAGACCCTCAATGCTTTTCTATAAATCATCGACACTAAAGCCGTACGAACTCTCATTCCTACGATGAACATTTTATTAAAGTATTGCGATAACACTACTGTTTGTACCATCGACGTTCCGAACAATAGAATGGCATATAAGTAACCTTTCCATTGTTCCTCTTGTTCTTGTACGAACGAAATGACCAGTTTCAAGATTTGCGGACTAATGAATGTCATCGTGTCTTGAACTAATTTTAAAAGAGCACCGAAAAAGAACGTAGGTCCGAACGTTTTTATCAAAGCCGGCATTATGGACGCTTCCTTTTTCTTAACATTACTCGAGAACTCTACCGAATCCGGTTTATATGATGCCTGTGTGCCGTGAGTGTCTCTGAAAAGTTTAAAGTGAGTTTTGTTTATATTTCACTTGTATATATGCTCAATTTACAACTACTAACCGTCCACATTTTGCAACGCTTTTCTTCCAATGCTTATCGAATAGAGGAACGATTTCTTGGGCCGAATCTTCATGTTTCAGGTCCCACAGGTCGGAATTTTGCAATGGTCTTCGAAATCCCTTCCAAGCCAATGGATCAAACCAAGAAAATAGCAATTTCGATAGGAAACTGCTGGCCTCCTCTGGACAAATTTTCTACAATGTGATGGATATTATTTTTACAAAGTGATATCATCAGATACTGTTGAGACATACCCGATTTTTGTCATATGGCGTCACTTTCGGTGGCTGATCACCAAAACAATTCAAGAACAGCATTATGAGACACAGTGGATAGTATATAAGATAACTGATGTAAAAATAATGTGGATCCGGTTTCTCTTTGATTTCCCCTCTCACTTTTGATCTAAACTGTACAGCACCAAAAATGCAGATCAAGAACCAGAACAGGAACAATGTGCCAGATGCTCTCAAACCAAATTTCTTATTAAGAATTAATAATATAGATGACAACACCTAAAAAGATCATTCTTGAGCAACTGAAAATGTTCATAAGTAAGCAATCTACTTACAAATGTTAAAATTTTGATCACAGGTGTGTATATATCAACATTATGTGCTTCTCCATCATTCTTCATTCTTATTGCTGTTACTAAATCACTGATTGTCAATATGATTATTGTTGTGGTAAACACTAATTTTGTTATATTCAACCAATTCCATGGTATATCCCTTTTCTTGCTATTTAATATGTAATATAATTCTAACAATGAAAATATCCATAGAAAAATACAAGGTATCCATATAAGAACGGTTTTTTGAAAGCATTTGGTCAAATCTGGATCGTCCGTGTTCCATGTTATTGTTGTGTTCTAAAAAAGTGAATAAACATTACATTTACAAATTGCAATAGAGGCCAAGATTAATATTGTTGATGATGATAATGCTAAAAACCGCGAATGACATTTAATTGTAATGATGACAAGGCAATAAACCAGATAAAGCTCAATTGAAGCTTAATTTTGTTAGCGCAATGATTCACTAAAAGCAACAATGAGTTCGAATTAAATCATTCGTAAGTAATCTCTTTTTGCATAATCACATCTGATTAGAACAATTTTCGAAATAAACTTATCGATGTTTAACTAATGTATTACGCTAGTGTTATCTTTGGATAATCGATTAGAATAATTTAATTTGATTTACGATTATTTTAAATGCTCAAAAGCTTACCCAAAATTCGGAACCACAATACTTGTCCATCGTCGAACTCGCCATCTTTAGTGCGAATTGAATAAACGCATGCGTTTATTTATTATTTTGTAGGTTACGTTTAGATCTGCAATTAATTTGACGTCTGTTTATATTGTCTTTACATACAATTTATTGACTTATTAGAAATCAATTAAGAATTAAATAACGTTGTGATACATGTTAACGAATCGATCTCCGAACATGTGATGTTAACCATACATTTGCGGTTTTATTTATGATATTTCAATGAACTGACAATTGCGATTTAAACTTCCTGTAAACGCATTTTTCTATAATTGTTTGATAAAAATGAGTAAACCGGCAATATTTTTGGACGTCGATTCTTCAATTGTTGAGAATAATTTACGAATTACGGTAATTATTAATCATTTATGATAATAATTTCACATCATAACAGGTTTTTCCTTTTAATAAAGGATAACTCATGACATTTAAATTGATATACGATAGAATAACTAGGTCTAGGATTTTCAATCCTTGAACTAGAATAATAGCTGCAGCTGAATGTGTTAAATGTATGAATTTGAATTTCAGAATGATGACGACGACGAGAACGACTTCAATAAATATTTAAAAGGCCCCGTCCCGCCGTTTCCAAGTAAATTAATTAAACCGTCCCCAGGTCAGTATGCGACTAATTAAAATTCCCTTTTTAGCACGAAGAACGTAAAGTTCACACGTTTAACGCATAATTACGATCGTTTCAAATTGCATTAATTTCCGAGCGCAACAAAAAGGTGTTCGTTTGTATTACGTGTCCTTTAAAATTGTATCTAAAAATATGTACAATCTGTTGATTATATTTTTTACCTTACTATAATTATTTAATACGAAGGTTAAACATGAATAACGTGGGAGTTCCATCCGGTTCATCTTCCATCTTCGTCCATAATATTTATACATATTATTTATATTTTCATAGTAAACATATTAAATGTACTTTTAACCGGTTATTTTTTATATGAAACTTTCGAAAAAGAAGGAGGACAGAGAGAAGACGAATCGGTTTTCTGGTAAATGGATGGCATATTATAATAATTATTATGTAACGCTTCGTCATTGAGAAAATTTCTGTTAAAGTGGCTTTTCAATGGAAATTAAAATTAAAATAATAATTGGGGACATTATTATTAACAGAAATAAGGTCGCTGTACTTAAGTTTTTTGTAAAATGATTTGATGAGACGCACAGCAGTGATCGTTTTATTCTCGTGTCCCTTCACAACGCGTGCAAATTAGAAAGGCCGTTTTATTAGCAAAACGATTAAGATCATTGCCAAATTATGTAAAAAAAAAGAAACGCTCGCTTTTACGGTGTTGAGATTTTAAACAAAATTATTGTTGTAAGCGTTTCGAAATGGCATTTTTTTATAATTAAGAATGACGTATAATATACATTTTCAATTTAGCTTTTGTTATTGTTCGATTAAGTCCTAATCTGTCGCTCAATGATCTAGACAAGTGCAATGTAAACAGCGAGAATGTTTACCAATTAATTTCTTCCATTACTTAAATTGATATTAACTATTTCGATTAAATGGCTGGAACGCGCGTTTTTATTAACAAACTTATTTATAAGTATATCGTTTACGTTACCTTAAAGCCTCGATGAAATACACCTTCTTGGATTTCGATTGTTTGCAAAGCACAAAAAAGAGAAAATTTGGGTTTCTATTTGATGCAATTTCACAATAGCAACCTTAAACCACTTATTAAAATCATATTAAACCGTTCACGGCCGTTATCGGACTAAAGAGGAGTCCTATAGAGTTTCATATAAAATAAGAAAATGTGTTTTGTTAACGTTGAAACGCGCAAACGTAATTGTTCTCTGTCGCTTCGTTTTGTATTATATGAACGAAATATATAAACGATATTACTATCACCGATATTGTAAAGCTAAATGAGATTTCAGATTGATGAACGTTGTTTTGTAATTTTTGCATTAAATAAAGATTAGAGCACGTGTTCGCTGGCAGCAAAACTGTTGTTCCAATTTCAACGGCGCGTTAGATAATTATACCTTAAAAGCCTGCAATGAAACGATTAATTATTTATTAACATTTATGCGTTCCATTCCAAATATAAGTCATTTATCGATAAAGGAATTAAAATTACCAGGAAGAGTTCGAGAAGATAAATTGCAAAAAAATAAAGAATAGCCTTCGGGCTATTCGAAGATAGATAATTTTACTTGGAACATTTTATTAAGCATTCTTTTTAAATGAATAATTTATCGTGTCTCCTTTAGAATTTACATAATTACAATAATTCAAACTGAAAGTAAAAGAAGAAACGTTACAAGAAGTTTTTTTTTCTTCTTTAGTTTCGCATGTAACTTAATTACGAAATAAATACTGTTATGATAACGTACCGTTTAATGAATTTTCCACAATAGTGAGCTTGCACATTTTTTCTACAGATTACTATAAATACCTTATCATGCAGATAAGAACTCATTGCATAATATTACATAGAATGTAATAACAATATAGAATATAATTGACGCCGGGATTTAAGCTAGGAGCTAATTAGTAACTTAACGCTTCGTATTAAAATCAAACAACTCAATATTGTTTTATCTCATAATCATTTCTGTTCATCATTTCATAACGTTTCTGTATTTTCTTTTTAGGTTTTTGTGTGAAAACTCGGGAAGTGGGTACGGACACGAAATTGTTCGTTAACATTTGTACGACGGATGCAATTCCGGCACCTAAAGACATAACCGAAGATGAATTGAATCGTTTGTTGAACAGCGATGATATAACCGATTATAGGATTGGCATGAGCATTGCCGAATTGCGTACGGAACTCGATAAGAAAGGCGAAGAAGCGAAAGCATGCGACGTCGCGATCAACGCGGATTATTTCAAAAAGATCGAATCGAGCCAATTGTTCAGAGGGTTTACCGTGTCCGTCGTCATCGAGGGCATCGAGAATAAGTTCAACATTAAAACGGTCGATGAGAAAATCATCTTGAAGAATCGAAAAGCTTATGGCACTTTACAAGTGAAAATTTGATTTAGCTGTATTAATTGTTGATCAATTAATATCGAATTATAGATGCATCGTATCCAGCAAAGAGAAGTACGTAAACTGACGGAGACAGAGACGAACAAGCCGAAGATTGAAGTTATTTCGGCCTCGGATGATATCATAGTGCCCGATTATAGGGTGTTCCAGAAGGATAACGACAAAAAGAACGTTTACGCTCAGGTTCTGCTGAAGAATGTGGTTGGAATCCCAAAAGCAATCATAAAGTTTTTTTTTATTTCCATGTTCTTCATCATTTTCTAGGTATCGTCAAATGAAGTGACGGTAGACGTTGGTGAAGACCGTTTCATTGTGGAATCTAAACTTAAGAAGTATCTACTCGATTTGTATTTGCCTTTCGTTATCGACCAAGCGAACGTTAAATCATATTTTCAGAATCATTCCAAGGTAAAGTCAATATTGGAGCACGTTTTTATAAGTAAATCGTATTTATTTACTTTTTTGTTGTAGATATTAACGATAAGGATGCCTATATTATAATTACAGAATTATTTGACAAAACGCCGTATTTGAATAGAATCGTCGAAATATAATTTTATTGCCACATTTATTCGCATATAAGACGCATTTCGTCATATTTTGGTCTGTAAATTCATGGTGCATCTTATATTCGACGGCGATTTACCAGAGCAAAATTGCAGTTGGATACAGTGGCTTTTCGTTGACTCTTTAATTAAACTTTGCTAATTATTCCTCTCATAAAGAACAAGGAAGTCTATATTTTATTGATGCACATTATTCTGAAATATTACAATTTATGTTTTGTTACTAAAATCTTTTTCGATTTTTGACATTTTTTCCTTTTTAAGAAAAATTTGCGTGCGTCTTATAAGGGCATAAATACTTTATATGCATTTGGTTTGAAATTGCTGTTGAATGACTAGATTAACAGTAAACTGTTTGTTATATGTGAAAATTTCATTATTTCATAAACCTTGAATGCGTGATGTATTTTTATTTGCATAGATATGGGAAGAGTAATTTTTCCATATTAGTACTTTTTTCGATTTTTAAGATAATTATAAATTATTACAAATCCTGATTTCTTTTAAAATTATATCTACATAATAAATAACGAGCGATATGTTGCATGACTGATAAGTCATATTTCAGTATAAAATGATGGTCTTTCAATGTGCAAAAATCTAAACAGATGTGGTATACTGTACAGAATATTGAAACCAATTAAGGCACAAGTAATATATTTGCAACCTAATTCAACAAATGTCTTGTGCTTATTCTCTGAACTGTTCTCACACTTTTTCATGTCATCAACATCTTGTTTCAGTATAGCACATAAAATGCTATAGGAATACTTTTTTGCAACTTGCCTTGTTAACAGAACTAAAGCAAATCCTAAGATTGTTCTTAAAAGTGCTATTAGTAACATATTATAAGAAGGCCACAGTACTGTGTATGGCGGATTCAAATCGGAATTCATCATGATGCCAGTGTGATAGTTTAGCCAAGCCCCAATCTGTACACCAACACATACAGATACAATCATAGTTGTATCACCTCTAAAAACAAACAACATTGAAACATTATCTTTCAACGAAAATGTTGCAATACTTGCCTAGTAGGAGTCCATTTCACTGTATGTGGATAATAGACAATCATAAGAATTGATACAACAAGTAAGAATATTGGTGATGTAGAACTTGTTAACAAATAATTATCTAAACAATCAATTGATGGCACTAATGGAAGCATCAGTATGGCAGCCAATCCTAATCCAGTCAGTACATCCAACACTGTATGCATGCCCAAATAAAGACGACTAATACAAATTATGGTACACCAAATTGTAGCAATCACAAATCCAATTTCATTATTATACTGATATCTGGATATTGTGTATATAAAGACAGAAAATGGTATTGACACACCAACCATTGCATGTGTTGATGGCATACCATATTCCAAACTCCACTTATTCTGTAGCTGAACAACAGGATAACCTGGTCTAGGCCAGCAAATAACATCTTTTAAGCTTTGACCTAGAATTGATAGTGTTAATTAAATAGTTTTTGTGTAACATACTATATGGTACTGACCAATATACATTATAATTGTCCATACAAGAACAAATCTTCTTCCAACGAAACCATCGACATTCCAGAACCAAAACGGTATAAAACTCGAATAAAACACTTCGTCTCCTAATCCAGTGCCTATTTTAAACAAATAATACCAAAATCTATTTGTTATATGATATTGCTTCTTGTTGTTGCCATCTTCCTTATTAAACCTTATACCGAAGTAACTCTGAATTTTCGCAACCAACGCTGGATTTTTAAAATAATTAACTAAATCCATAATGTTCAAAATACTAAGCAACAATTCAAATTAAGCAAATTCAACATTCAAAGCACGAACGCCTAATAAATTCATTCGGATACTACCGCATTGTTCTGCTAGTTGTGTATCAGTAGCGTAATATTTACTGAATACATTATCACAAAAATTCAGATAAGGAATTATCACAGTTAGACCAAATAACAGACGTTAATAAAAAAACACACTCAAAAGATTAAATTTTGGGTATGATCTCTAATGCGGTATTCGCAGATAAGAACGCCACCTGCATTACTCATTTTATCATAATGCGGTGTACTTCATGTGTAATTTGACGGCAACTATCTTGAAGTGCTTTGGAATAATTTGAATTGCGTTAATTTTTGGAAGTACAAATTTCAATTGAACCCTTGTATTTTTCGCTCACTAAATCGTAATTTTATTAAAGATAATACAAACACATAAGAATGGCAAATATTTGCAAATCGTTATCTTCAACACTTCATTAATTAATCAGCTTAATTTAGTTTTCAATTACATATTTGTTGTTGAAATTTTGTTCAATCACAAATTATCACAGTAATGTAGTATTAATTGAGATGTGTTACAAATGACTTGATGTAATTGCGCATTTCTCTCAAAATTCCTTGCAGAATACAATCACTATTCTAAGATTTACATTCTTAACGATAACATACAGATATTGAATCTTCAATTACAATTATGATAAACTAGATGAAAAAATACCCTGATTTTCTACGATATTAATTGTTAATCGATATGTGATAATACGCAACGTAATGCCAATTTGTTATCATTTAAACCTAATATTATAAACACACTTTCTAAGCGTGAGAAACTCTTCTTTTGGTATCCACGCCATCATGATCGTCCATCTTCTTCGAATAAACGGTCCAATTCGAATGCTTAAAATAATCCTCAATGTCCGTTAATGTTTTGCCTTTGGTTTCCGGCAATGTGGCGTGCAAGAATATGCTACATATTATTGACGAGACGCCGAATATTAAGAATATCCCGCAAATGCCGCATGCGTTCTTTATGAACGGAAACACTTTAGCCGCCAAGAACAACAACGCATTGAATAATGTGAACGTTAAACCGCCGCCGAATCCCCGAAATTTCACCGGATACAATTCGCCGATTAACACCGCCGGTAACGTCATGAATCCGATGGTGTTCATCGCTACGTACAGCAATACCAAGAAAGCCGAAATGTACGCATTGTATTCGATCGATTCGTTATACTTCAAATTGATCGCCAGCGAAATGGCAGCAAACGCCGTCCCGATGCCGGATATCAATCCGATCGTACGACGACCGATCGCACCCAATAGCACACTGGCGACAATCGTGAAAGCGAATCTGACGCAAGCGGTCAAAACGGCAGCCAAGAAATTGTTAACGTCGTGATGGCTTATGTGATCGATAATATCGACCGCATAAAAAACTATCAGATACGTGCCGGAGAACACTTGTAGCACGTTGAAGACGTTGATTATAACGAACGGTTTAATCACTTCCGGTTCGAGGATTATCTTGAACGGCGAGATTTTCTCGCGTTTCTCTTCCGCTTCCGCTCTATCCACTAAAGCTTGAAACTCTCTCTTCACCTAAAAACATATTGCAACAATTGTTAATTGATGTAATAATACAGTTATAAGAGTCGTCGATTGAACAAAGTTCACCTTAATAACGTTATCGCCTCTCAGCCAGCACAATGCCAATCGAGCTTCGTCCATTTTACCCTTTTTCAACAACCAAATGGGAGTTTCCGGCAGAAAGAACAACACGATCGCCGCAACGATAGGTAAGACTGCGCTTAAAGCTGAAGGAAAATAGACAATGAATGGAAAATTAAATGAATTTACAATGCAACCTACCGGCGACAAGTCGCCAATTCAACCAGGAACCCAAGACGTATACAACGAGGATTCCGAAAGCGTAACTGGCCAGCGGCACGCTCGAGAAAATACCGCGCAGATTCGGTTCCGATATCTCGCTGACCAGAACTTGAGCGGGTGCCGCAACTAGACCGACGGAGATGCCGGCAATCAAACGTCCGGCCAATATCAGACCGTGATTGGGTGCGAACGATATGATGATCCATCCTAAAATCAATGGTATCGAGGACATTTGTACCGTCGCTTTGCGGCCGAACATGTCCATTAGGATACCGCTCAACAGCGATCCGCCTGGCGTTGCCGCCGAATGTATACTCGCTAAAAATGTAGAAAAGAGAATTTGTATTGACATTTTTTATGCTAATCTCGCAGAGTCCCTTTGGTCGGAATCGCTTTTCTTCTACTGCGGTTAAAGAAATTAATAAATTAATTTTTCTTGCTTCTCAACTATACTGTTTACATAAGGCGAGCGAGCACGCAGAAGAACGGGTCAACAACCCGTTTAGAGCATCAAGTCGTATTCGTATGTCAAGGACCATTTAAAGCATCGGAATAAGAGAGACAGTGAATGATCCTAATGCATTTGCATATTAAAAAAATTTTTTTTTTACAATCTAATTAGACAAATATCGCACACGCGAAAATTGTAATAATAATAATAATTGGCATTAGGGTCATTCACATTTTGGCGTTGATGTCTCATACGTTTCGCCTATCATAATATAAATTTACTATTAGTGTATGTATTTAGGTCAAGAACTTAAAATTGCCAATGATAAACATTACAACCTTTCTATTAATGGGCTTAAATCATGTAATTTCTTTTTCCTTTTCGTTGTTTCTCTTATAATGATGCGAGTTCTTTGTTGTTTATTCGAGAAATTTCACTTTTGGTTTGTGAAATGCAAATTAATCGAATTCGCTCGTTTCAAAATCATATTCATAATTTCTAGTTTGTTATTCTATATCTCTCAGTTGAATGCCAAGTGTTAATAAATGACTTACCTATCCACGATCCCATATTATCGTCGATGTGCAAAGAATCGTTCGAGTTTTTCAATTGAGGCAACAATATCGCCGAATATCCTATCGGCATTCCGCATCCTGCTGTACTTAACATTGCAGACCCCGTTACCAAACACTGAAAATACATTAAGAATCTCATTCATTTCGCAAAGATTTAATATTAAATTTAATTCGCTCACTTGCGCGAAGATGCTGCGATATTTCGTTTTCCTATCAATTTCCGCATCGTTTTTCTTCAACAATTCAGCGTTATGTCTGATGTCTTGCAATAAATCGCAACATTCTTCCTTACTTCTAAAAGCAAATAATAAGCATATAACAAAATTTGAAAGTTTTCCAAATTAGCAGTGAAAATGTGCAAAAGAAAAGTTTGAATTTGCACGTCTTAATAGTTTGTTGAATAAAAATTCAAACTTTCACGATAAACTCGACTGAAGCTGTTTTTACTAATGGTAAAAAACATTAATCTCAAATACTGTATATCGACTAAAACTGATAACAGTGTATCTTACATAATTAAGTGCAAAATGAATGCGTAAGATATTGCGAATTATCTAAAATTAATTTAATATAAAAATTAAATTTTATTAGAATATAAAGCCAGTGCCGCTGAATAACAACTGAAAACTATCATATGAAATTGGTCCTTATCAATTACATAAAAATATGTAAAAGAGACAAATTAAAAATAAAACTTACCCAATTTTCTCGTTTTGTTTGTGCATAACTAATTATATTAATGTTACTGAATTAACTTATAATTACTGTTATTATCCGAAATTATTTTTCAAAAATTAGTAAAAAAGAAAACGCGTAAGCAATCCAAATACGACTGACGGACACTTTGAAATGTGAGTTTGCTTTAAATCCATCAACATCTATAATATGTTATACACATACACATACATAATCATCTTAATCCACGCCCCTAATAAATTTATCTTATTAATCGTGATATTCCTCAAAAACGATGCTTTTTCATTTACATCCAAGACAATTCCATTTCGAGACCATAACATCACATCGATTTTACATACTTTCAATTAGAAGAATTAAGCCGCACTAATATGCTGACTGCGAACGCACGTTATAGTTTTTAAAGAAACTTTGCGGGATTTTCTTTTAAATACACACACATCTCGATTATTAATTATAATTAATAAACAGCATTGAACTGCTCATTCATTTTCTATGTGCACTTTTATAGATTTGCACGTTGCTGATCATTACCTTGACATAAAATCTCGAATGTCTGTATTAATATAGGTGATTTGTTGCAAAATATTATTTCAAGAAGCGGCAAATTAATATAAAAAAAAACCTAATCGGGCTTGAATCCTACAAAAATCAACATGATCTCAAACGAGATTCAGTGAATTAAAATTTCTAAACTCTTTCGGTAATCATTTAAATCGTCCCAATAGACATGTTTCTCCATCTATTTTAATTACAATTGGATTCAAACCATATATGAATCTGTTAAAAATGCACTAAGCTATATATTATTATTTGTGTGTCCTAGACTTCACCGTTGCAAGTCGTGCAATTGTAATAACATCAATCGACCTCACTTTCGTATGGGGAAGGTCATGGTTGCGTATGGGTTTTACAAACGCACTTAGCCTACTTTTGCACGCACATTTTCACGGTCAAATTTATTTAGTTTAATATAGTTAAACATAAAAATAATACAATTAAACATTTACGGTTGTCGTTTCAA
Organism: Hololepta plana; assembly: GCA_963695495.1. Lineage (NCBI taxonomy): Eukaryota > Metazoa > Arthropoda > Insecta > Coleoptera > Histeridae > Hololepta > Hololepta plana. The sequence continues at coordinate 9,219,859 of OY968832.1, read as the reverse complement.
TGCGAAACTTGCTAGAAAATTTGCTGCAACAGCTATTTTTCTAAGAATATTTCTACCGGTCAAGGAAACTAACGCATAAATTTATGGAAAATAATACATGTTACATAATAATAAAATTTAAAATTTATTTATGAGTTATAGCCCATTATTTACCACTTTATATTTAAAGCATTATTAATTTTTTCAACTGCATGATACTGAGTGTGCAAAAAAGCGTGTGCTTTCTCACTCTGGTGCCCTTCTAACCATTGCTCGTATAATTCTTTCACCGTTTCATCTTCTAACCGTTGTTTGATAGGTAATTCATCGTACATTTTTTCTAGTTTATACGTCAATTCCTTGGATGTTATTCCATCGGTCGGTCTTACTTGTGCGCCCCCATTTAAACAACCCGATGGACATGCCATAACTTCAACATAATGGTAAAGGCACTTACCTCTTTTCAGTTTTTGTACTAAATTTTGTATGTTTTTGAAACCGTTTGCAATAGCAAATCTCAATAAAATCTTGCCGTCTTTTTCCAGTATCGCTTCACGGAAATCCGGATTTCTAGAAATTAAATAGCTTTTAAAGCCAGTTCGATTATAACAATATTTTTTAGGAATCAGACAAACCTCAAACTTTTGTATTCTATACTTTCTACTTCAATACCAAACAGTTCATGAGCAGCATACTTGAATATTTGATCTGAATAGCCACCAGAGCCTGATCCAATGTGTCTCCAAATATGAGGTTTAACAGAATTATTATCTTTACCCCATGGTTGATCAAAATCAGATGATGCCAAACTGCTTAATGAAATACCTTCTTTTTCAAGCATTTGTTCAATTTCAACTGCAAAACACATTTTTAGAATTTAAAATGAAAGAAAGATATTGTATACATACCAGCTGTAATCACACAATCTACATCTCTCATTTCAGTAATTTTATTTAAAAAATCTTCTCTTGATGCTTCCAATTTCTTATCATAACAAGGCATAACTGTTACATGATATACAGCTTTATTTTGAACCTTATTAGCTACATAATCTTTAATTAATGAACCCATTATTTGTTGTGGTGACTTGGTACTTGAAACAAAGGGTAATATGAAATTACCATGGGTTTTTTCAGCATAACATACCCAGCCTAAAATCTTTCTAAATTAATATTCCTTACAAAAAAATAAGATGTAAATGATACCAGGACAACTTGAAGCAAGCATTGGCAATTCATTTTTCTGGCAATCATATTCAGCAGACCTAAATCTTTGCACAAATTCATGCTGGGACTCTAAAAGAGCCAAATCATCTGCAATTGCCATGTCAACTACATAATCTGCACCCAGTTTCTTAAAGTAACTGGCCAACTTTGCAGCACACTCATTTGGTGTCAAATTATACCTAATTGCTAAAGATAACATTGGTTGTACAGAAATTGACACTATAATCAATTTAGCTTGATCATAATTATCATTTCTTAATAATTTGTTTTCTGTGAACACTCTCAATATTTCATCTTGACTTTGTTGTGTTATTAAGACACTTTCAGCTGATGTTATACAACCAGAACATGCTAAGCAATCAGATAAAGTAATCTCAACTTTCTGTAATTTTTGCATATAACCATCCTAGAAATATATACATATAACATAAACAGCTAATACAAATGGAAATGTATACATTTTCTTGTAAATAACTACCATCCTCTTGTATAGTAATTTTTGCTCCAGTTTTAGATTGTGTCTTTTCAATTTTCACAGGCTTGATACATTCCTAAAATTTAACATTTGAAAATGTGTGTTATATTAAATATCTAGACATATACTTGAGATGGAGTAATAAAATCATCCAAGTCTGTTAATTGTAATACACCACTAAATCGTGACATATTGATATAACGTTATATTTTAAATTAATTACAAACTCATTTCAATTCTTGTAAATATTTGACATCTGATTATTGCTCAGCAACTTTAGTTTAATTTCATTTAGAACTAAACATGTTGGCAACATTTTGTTTTGGAATCAAGAGGCGCTCTTTAATTATATTTGAACAGATCAACTTTGAATCCTAGTTAATCTTGAAATTTATTTATTTACAAGTGATTTGAATTATCAGAGAAACTTTTAAGCAAAAGTGATGGCAGAGGGTGAAGTGAAAAAAGAAGAAACTGAAGGAAAAAAGATTGTTCATACATATCCTTTGGTTCGCGTGAGTCATTCTTGCACCTTATTGATTTTTGTTAAACTTCCTTATATAATTTGCAAAAATTGTAATCTTTTACTTTCTGCAAAGAACTCGGATATGGCCGAAGAAATGAAGCAAGAATGCGTGGAATTGACTGTGACCGCATGCGAAAAGTTTTCTGCAAACAACGAAGTAATAAATTTATATTAAAAGAAATATTCTCTGTTTCTTCTTTTATTTTAGGCTGCTGCGAAAATGATAAAGGAACAAATGGATAAGAAGTTTGGTGCACCATTTCATGTAGTTGTTGGCGAAGGATTCGGTTTTGAAATATCATACCTCTGTAATTTCCTATTATACATGTATTTTGGAGGAAATTTGGCGATATGCATTTGGAAATGTTAAATGGAAGAAATAATTACAAAAACTTTCTGCTAATATTAACTCACAACACCAAAGTGCTTCTGTTATGTGGCATAATATTTATTAGTACATTTAAAAAATATATCTATATTATAATAAGGAGACAAAACTATTTTGTATGCTTTTTATATATATTCAGTCCTTTTTATACAGAATGTAATATTAAATATATTTATAATACATGATCAATTTGCTTATATCTGTTTAACATTTTTACTTAATGAATAATAGCTATGGATGGATTCTAAGAGAACTGTAAAAATTAAACAATATATAAAATACAAGATTTAAAGTAAAACATATTTAAATCGATTTTTCAATAAACAATAAATAATTTTGTAAATAAACTTGAAAACTGTGTACAAAAGATATTCAAAAATTGCACGAATATAAAAACTTACGCATACACTTCCTATCGAAATTTTGAAAAAGCATTAATACTTATATGTATGGATGAAGATGGACTTTGGTATTATTAATTTAATAAATCAAAATGCATGCTAATGTCATTAGTTTTAAAGTAAATAATCAATTAGTGGACAACAGACTATGAACTACACAATTTTTTTAGTCCATACCAAAATATAACGTAATCAGCAAAAAATAATTATTAACATTTACCCCTATGAGATTTGTAAGTGAATTTGTTAATTTCCGCGCCAAGAAAAATTTCTTCAATACAAAATAGATAGTCTGTAAATTCTTCTTGATTACTATTATTATTTGTCGTCTTAAACGATGAATACTTCATTCACATAAGGAGATTATCTCTTTAGTATGTTTAGCAATTTCATAAGCACATTCTCTTATTTTTATCAAATAAAATTTGGTTTGCGTAACGTCTTTGCAAATATGCGCCGTTTGCAAACAAGCGCAATGCATCTGAAGCTGAAGCGACAATTCAAGGAGCCTTTTCGATAATTCGCTGTTGTTATCCTTAAATAAAAGAATCTTAATTAGACTGCTACCTATAAACTATTTTAACATACACTTACAAATGGTAATGATGCTGTCATATTCGTTACAGCAACTTTTACTTTGTCAGCGCATATTAAACAATCTTCATAATTATTACTCTGCATGGCAGACAATAATTGTTGCGTTGCTTTCACCAACTGTGACGAACAATGCATCATTGCGTCTGTGCTTTGCGATCCGTATAAACTTTGCGTTACGTTTCGATTTTGTTCATTCTGTTTTAGCTGAAAGGAGAAAATATTACATTCAATTAATACGAGCTAACATAGTAAATCAATATCACTGTACTTGATTTTTCAAAAGTTGCCAATTGGGTACACGTAGTCCTTCTCTCGTTTCGTACATGCTAGACGGTCTCGTATGTTTCTTCTTAAGGTCATTATCTAGGATGACACCGTTCGGTGGACTTCTTTCGCGGTTTTGATTTATCTGTGCCTAGAAATAGATCCTTAGGTTGTTGAAAACAAATAAATATATCATATAACAATTTTACCACAAAATTGTCTTCTCCATTACTGCGTGAATTTTCGTTACAAGTTTGGGATAATCTCGTCTTCAATTCGTAATTCTCGCTACTTAGACGTTCAACGATCTTTCTCAAATTGGATACTTCTAACTTTAAGCAGCTAATTGTTTTATCAGAATCCGTCAGTTTCTTGGTTAACATCTCTACAGTGTCAGTAAAATTAACAAGCTCTTGTCTATCTTCGCATTTATTTGCGTTGGAATCTAAAATGTTATCGATCTAAAAGTAAAACGATATAAATCTTTTAGAGTAACGCATATAAAATAATTATTTTACATCCTCCATGGACGAAGTAACCGTTGCATAATCTTCGTCAGATGCTACGGAATCGTACAATGGGTCTTCATCTTGTTGCAACTGTGACGTTGCTCCGTCTGGTACGTTACATCTTTTCGAAACATACAAATCTGCAAATGGAATAATTATTTTTCCCTTTATATCAAGTATTTTTTAACTACTTTTCTCTGAAATAATATGTCTTCTCTGAGTGTCTATTAAGATATCATAAACCAATGCCATTAGTTCCGGTGACGTAAACCGACCTAGTTTCTGACGGCTCTGATTTCGTGTTGTAGACAATCTTGGATCGACAGGTAAAAATGGTACTATGGATTGCACATTTGCTGTATCTGCACTACCATCCCAAACTGCAAAAATATACAATTGATTCTGTTTTATTGTAATAATTAGAACACCAAATTACTTTATATCTACTTCAAGCAAAAAAATACCTCGTATGTTCTTCTGTTATGGCTTGTTAATGAATAAAAAAGGATGTTAGTATTGTAACAATTAAACAATAAATAAACTTACTCAAATCAATATCTCTCCTCTCTATTTCGTCATAAACATCCATAACTAGTTCTTCAAATATATGATTTGGAAGCTACAATCAGCAATTCAAAGGAATCAAGAAAAAAAATCCTTTTATGAAAGTATTACCTTTCTTAATTTGGCTAAGCACTCTGGAGAAGTTTTTCTATTGTACTCTTTCAATAAAAAATGTATACCTTTCTGATGATCTGGTCTTTTATGCCACAAATAAAAGCTAAACTTGTCTGTAATCTCATATTGGCATTCTGTCAACCTTTGAGCAATTTCCTTGTTACCAAACATCCTAGGAAAGATGACAATTACAATTATATACCAAGAGCAATATTGGATTGAAATTTACTTTGCATAATCAATAGAAGTTTTTCCTTGTGCATCAGGAATAGTTGGATCAGCACCAAATATAATAAGTAGTTCACACTGCTGTATATTTTTGGCTTTAACAGCATTATGTAATGGAGTGGTGCCTTTTTCCTGTAATGTAAATGTTATGTAATTTAGTTATTTGAAAATAATAAACACTGTAAATTATATACATCATGAAAATAGTTTGGATCAGCACCCTGGGTCAATAATCTGAATGATATTTCTAACTTATGTGTTCTAACACTGGCATGTAATTGTTTTCCAAATTCATTTTCCACACAAAACTGATCATCCTCTTTAGTTTGATGGAATGCATATTGGAATTTTTGATGTTTTGCAATAATATATGCAGACTTTGTACTTGTTGTGTCATCTGCTGTAGGTTTAACTTTTGATGATTTAGAACCATTCTGCAGTAATGCATGTTCCCATACATTATTAGCAAAGCTACTTAGTGCTTCTAAAGTCTAAGAAAAGTAATACAATGTCATTCAAGTGAATCATGCCTCATAAACTTCTAATACATACAGCTAATTGTGATGCTCTTAATTGACTCTTCTGAAGTGATTTAACTTGTGATACATGGCTACCTAATAATCTATGAACACTACAACATTGAACACATAAATAAATACCTCTGTTCAATGAAGCCCATGTTGGCTCTGTAAGAAAAATAAATGTGTATTAATTAAATTTAATTGCCTTTAAATTAAATTACCAGAGGCACCACAGTCACCACAAATGAATTTGCTGCCTGACATTGATATTATTTAAAATTGTAGTCACAAATGATAAACACAATCACAAACACAATTGTTTGACTTATCTTACAAAAAATACCTTTCCTCATAAGCCATAATAACAATAGTATTATACTGAAATGGTATTTTTAGAAAATTAATAGATAAGAGAAATGATTAATTTTTCTCTAACAACTTGTCCTATATATTATTAGTCAACACATCCTCCTCAATCAACCAAATAAATTAATTGACACGTAGATAAACTAGTAATCTGCCTCCACTGGGTTCATCTTCCTACTAAATTTGCAATTTCCAAATGTTTTTAAAATTAAATTATTTAATATAAATATTAAGTAAATTAACATATTAATCCAGTAGAATATTCATATTTGACATTATTGAAGCTTTCAGGTGTATATACTGACTAAACTAAGTAAATAATAATTTGACAATTCACGTCTAATCTACCATAATTTTATAAACATTGGTAGATGATCAAATTTCATAATGTCATAACTATTAAAATTAATATTCAAAATTTTCGAGAAACATAATTATTTTTCATCACAATGGATTACTTAGGTGAAACGATTGCTTTAGGAATTGACTTATTTATACTAGGAGTATGTATGAAGCAATATTTCAAAAATAAACGAGCTATATCTATGATACAGGTATGTTGTGAACATTAAATCTTATTGTGCTTATATTAGAACCTCTTCTTTTAGGGTGCTCCTCTGATAGAAATTGATAAAGACATAAACGAAATAGTAAGAACACATCCTGATAAGAAATTGTCTTATGTCTCCATCCGTGGAATTGTGAAGCCTATGGGAAATCCAATTGTCAGCATAAACAATCCTAATATCACTGGTGTAGTACAACTGCTCAGCATTAAGGAGCATACAATTCAGAGAAATACCACTGGGTTTTGGTCAGATCAAGAAAGGGTCATACAAGAAGTACATAATGTGATGCCATTTGTATTAGAAAATAGAGGTTTTCAGGTTGAAGTTTCAGATCCATTAGCTGCAGATGTTTTAGGTGATCAACCATATAGTATATAGAACATTTTATGAAACCAACAATCTAATTTTCAGATATGGATGTTATCTCAGATGTGTTTAAACCAACAGTTCCTAGTGTTATGGATCATATATGGGGGTTCTTTGCTGGTTTACGTCAAAGAGGTGTCCAGACAACAGAAAAGATGTTAAGGAAGGGTACAATTATAACTGGAATTGGTGAACTAGTATCATCTGAAGATTCTACAAGCATTAGATTACAACCACCTAGTAATGGTGCTCCATTTTATTTGACAAATATGCAAGTAACTTCATTAGTAAGAAAGCTTGATGATTCTAAAAGAAATTATAGGTAAAATTTTCTAAATTTTTCTGATTCCATTAGTAAATGCACATTTTAGATTATTGTGTTTACTATTTGGAACAATAGGTATAGTTATTGGTGGTCTGATGGCTAGAAGATATTGGTTGCATAAAATGAAAGAAATTGAAAACAAAAAGAGAAAGAAGGAATTGGAAATGTCAAGAAGAGAAAGACGCCGTCATGTAAGAGATGATGATGTGAATGAAAATCAAAGATGTGTAGTTTGCAGATCAAATCCAAGAGAGGTACATATTTGATACTACTTTTTATCAGATTAATAGGACTTAACAATTACAGATTATTCTATTACCTTGTGGACATCTATGTTTATGTGAAGATTGTGCAGAAGATATTGGAGATCTGTGCCCAGTGTGCAGAGCTACAATAGAAAAGAAATCTGTAGCTTACATACCTTAATTGTATAAATTACTATAAGCAATCTGTAATTAAAAGTGAAAACAGCAAAGTTGTATATATCTGATGTTATATATTTAATTGCTCAATTAATTGCTTAGTTGCATTTAAGTCAATTTGATTTTTTAAAGGTTTACTTTTTGAACATTGACATGAATCATTTTTGTTGCATTTTGAACTCGTTTCTAATAACAACTTATTCACTCTACTTGATTTTCCAATTCCTAACTTTGGTAATCCTCTGTTTAGACCCTCTAATAATGTACATGCTTTGCATAGTTTTTGTGATGAGACATAATTGCATCTTTCACACTTTGTAATAGTTGGAAGATTAATTTTTTCATTTACTACTAAATTTTCACCTACAAAATTATGTTGGTCAATAATTAAAAACATTAAGAAATTGAAGAGCAACCTGAATGTATGATGTTCATAATAGTACTAGGATCAATTTTCTCAAGATCCTTTAATAAAGCTCTAGCATGTCCTCTATAAGCATTTGGAGCAAATATGCATTCTGTTGAGAAATAAACTAATTTCTTGTAATATGCATACATAACAATTTCCTTCTCATATGCATATTTTAAAGGTTTTACTCTTGGAATGCCATCACCATTGTCCTACAATAAAAAATAACATGAATAGAAGAAAAGACACTTCTAAATAACATACAGTGACTATAGCTGTGCATCTCTTAAGGCGAGCCAAATCACCTCTTAAAATGTTCATTAAGACTGTTTCTGCAATGTCATCTGCATTATGTCCAGTTGCTAAATAATCTACTTTTAAAAGTGCTGCACCTCTGTCCAATGATTGTCTTCTAAATACTCCACAAAATGTGCAGTTATTCTTGCGACCTATCTGAAAAATGAACAATAACAAGTTTTGGAAGTATCTAATTTTCTAATCACCTCAGCCACTATTTCATCCATTGTCCATCCATATAGATTTTTATATGATAATATTGTTAAATCCATGCTATAATCATCTCTATTCTTTTTTACAGTTTCTAAACTGTCATCCCTATAACCTGTTATACCTTCATCAATGGAAAGCAATAGAAGTTTTAACCCATAATTATATTTTTCATTTAAGACTTTCATAACATGTGCCAAGACTGTGGAATCTTTACCTCCAGATGCAGCAATAGCAACAGTACTGCCAGGCCTAAATAGTTTTGCTTTTTCTATTGTGTAATGTATTTCTTTCTCAAACGAATCAAAGAAGCACTCCTTACACAGTTTATCACCTGTTTTGGGCCTCTGAAGCAGTAGGAAATTAATTTTCCGTATGAATATTAGAAAATGTTTTACCTTTAACACTGCATTTCTACCACATTTACTTGAACAGTCTGGCATTTTGCACGTTTGCTTTTGATCCAATAATTCTTATTGAAATTTATTCTCAATATGCTTGCAAAATGTAAGGTTACAAACAAAATCAGGAAAAAAATGTTTAGTGGGTTGCCTTAAAATTAACTTTTAATTGAAAATTTATTACAAGAAATTTTCTAAACGACTCCATTTGCGACCGAAAAATTAATCAAACAATAATAAAAAAACTTTAAGTTATTTATTATTGCCCAAGATAAGCAGAAAAATCTTAATGAACATGGGGCCGGAAATGGATGGTTTTGGAATTACGGAACATTTTGCAACTTTTATATTTTTTACAATTTATGTACACGAAATGTAAACTATGAACGAAACACAAATGAAAAATAATTCAAATAAGTATCTTATCTTTGGTTGTCGCAATACCCAATCAGTAAATTATTAAACATGGATAGGTGACAATTAATTTACAAATTGAATTTGAATTATTACAAACAATTATAAATTACTTATTCTACCACAGAATAACATAATATCTACATCATTTTTAATTAATAATATGATGAAAGGATGGTCTGCTGTAAATGTGATTGGTTCCCTCTTTTTTAAACATCTAGTTTTCCGAATAACACCTTCTGAAAAATATAAAAGCAAATTCAATAATTTAAATGTTACTATTAAGAATTAGTTAATAGTTAACTTACTGGTGAGGGCTGCCGCTTCTGTACCCTTTTCATTAACATCAATATAAGCTTTTTGAATAACACTGCTTACATTTAAAGGTTCGTTGTTCTCCAATAAACCATCAAATTGCGGATCTTCATATAGTTTTTTTAATCCGATCTAAAAATATAATCAAATTATTTATTAAGTTTGGACGTCTCAAAAGATCTTTGTACCTCTTTCAAATGCTTATTGAGATTTATAGTGGTATCGATTTTAAATTTTGGTAATGATACTTTGACTTCGCTCCAATACATTGTATTTACAAATTCGAAAATATTGAATGTATCAAATTTCTCTTCTAATGTATTAATTCCTTCAATCTCATTTGGTAAAATTATGTACAAAGATGCCTGAGATTCGTTATATGGCAAGGCCAAAATTTGGGAATTTAATTCTTCCAATGCTCCGTAACGAAACTTTTTCGTTTGAGTCATCATATCTACTTCGACTGATTTGTTATTGTTTAAATGAAATTTTGCTTTATGCGTGCCTGATTCATTAAATGGGAAACAGAACTCGGCTTTAAAATAAATAGCATTTAATAATATCAATCTTGTGTCGCTATTTAATTCGTTATTGTCGATTATCTCGGATATTTTCTGGTGCGTCTTTTCCCGAACCCAATTGTTAATTAAATTTGCAGTTTCTACGCTATTGCAAAAATTAACGCTCTCCACTTCTGCGTGATAATTCTCATTGGCCACCGCTTTAAATAATTCTTTTATCACACATGTATCCTTCAAATAGATCTTATTCGCCATGTATAAAGTGAAAGTTGTGATTTCTTTAAAATAATCCATCATTAGCTTGTATTCACGTTTGGCATCCTCTGATGATATATCTAGGACTTCCTGGAAGATAGTTAAGGTTTCGTGTTCGGAACCTTGAGAGAGTAAGGACAATGTTGTAAAAATGGAAATTGGAGAGAAAAATACGTTGCCCTCATTTTTGCATAATACTTTAAACAATTTCTTAGCAAATTCATAGCTTCCTTTAGATATGTTAGAAATGGCCGGATGAGTTTCCATTTCTTCTGAGCTGTAATTTAAATAAACAAACAAAAAAGCTTTTACGTAAATTCTATTTTAAGCACATATACATACCCATCCATCGTTAACGATTATTTTCTTGAAATAATGTTACAATGATCAGCGGTGAACATAAACTAAATTTTATTCAGCTATTTTTGATTCTCTTTACGCCAATATCTAGCGATGTAATAACGATTATTTTGCAAGAGTGTGTTCTCTCTATTCGAGGTCAGCCAAACATTAGAAATTTATTTATTCACACAATAGTATGCGAATACTTTTGGAAACAAGAAATAACATATGTTGACGAATACTGATGATCGGATACCGCCTAACAACGACTGTGATAATAACTCATCACCGCATCACTAAACTATCCCCAACGTGGATAGATGGCAACAAATTTTCAAATCAAATTTAAATGATTACAGAACCTTTAAAAATTACGCATTTTACTACAAAATAACATAATATCTGCATCATTTTTAACTAAGAATATGATGAACGGATGGTCTACTGTACATATGATTGGTTCTCTCTTTAGTGAACCACACATTTCGTGATAACCGCTTCTGAAAGAAATAAAAGCAAACTTTTAAAATTATTAGCAATCAATTAATTAACTTACTGGTGACTGCTGTTGCTTCTGTACATTTTTCATTACCATCCATATAAGCTTTTTGAATACCACTGCTTAAAATATAAGGGTTCTCCAATAAACCATAAAATTTTGGATATTCATGTAGCTTTCCTAGATCAGATCTACAAATTCAATGAATTTCTTTATTAAGTTTGATCGTACAAAAAGCTTTTCGCACTTCACTAAGATTAATTATGGATACAATTTTAAATCTGGGCAATGACATTTGCCCATAATTGGAGCGAAAAATACGTTGCCCTCATTTCTGCCGCCAAGTTTGGCCGATTTTTCTCCACAAACACAAAATTGGAATAACATCGAAAAAGTCCATGATATGGTCCTGACCAATAGGCGACTGATTTTGGGCGAGATACGACACAAGCATCTAAAATGAATTGTATGCCTTATCCCAGTGCAAAAACCTGATTTCGTCCTGATAATGGATCGGTGGATTCCAGCGATTGAATAAGCTGTCCCTCGGAGTAGCATCTCTTCACGAAACTCTAAGCATTACTGGCCGAACAAAGATTTGACTGAAAGCAAATAGGTGATGGATATTACGAGGTAGTTGCAGAAACAAAACTTTTGGAAAAGAATAAAAAAAGCTGGAGGAACGCTGGCCCAAGTGCTTTAGACATCGAGAGGACTCGGTTGAAAAATTAAACAGCCGATAAGACCGAAATTGTTGCCTACCATATCAAACCAAGCTATTCATCAATCCAGCCTCGTAGCAAGCTATCAACGCCAATTTTTCTTCTTAATATCAGATACATCTCTACTTAAGACACGGTTTACGTTTTACAGGTTTTATGAGATGAAATAAATTGATTTATGATGCCACTAATAGGTATATTTAAATAATTCCCATGTTGATTATAATAAAAGTATAAAAACCAAATACAAAAATAAGGTGATCCTTCAAAATTTCTCACCCTCTAGGGCGAGGAAAATCTTCCATTGAACAGCACACCATTCGTGTGATATATGTAAAATATGAATGGATGATTGGCATTAAATTTATCAGTCAAACCTATGGACAAGGCAACGCCTTCCAATGCTGCGAACAAAAAATTATGCAACATTAAATATCGAAATTAGTTTAATTGACTATATACATTAAGCAAACAAAGTCCATCTTTATATAAGAAAAAGTTGAAGAAAGACTTGTTGGAAAGTAAAAGAAGGAAGTAGAAGTAGCAACTTAATTATAATATACACAGTTTATTAAAATATCCTCATTAATTTACACATCATAGATGCCATATTCTGCCGTTGAAAAGATGCAAAGATTCGCCGGCTCTTTTCGTTAATATATTGAATAAGAATGGATGATTCGCTTTGAAATTCCATACGTAACGAACAGACAATGGTACAAAAAACTTTCCTAGAAAATTGTAATTAATAATAAAAGTAATGCATTTTAATAGCCAATTTCCCGTTGCATAAGAAGTAAATAAGAAATGAAGAGAGAAAGAAACTAATTAACACCATTACCAAATGAATTAGATTGAAGATTCAGTTGTGCAGTACAATTAAATGAAAATAAATCAACTGTGACAAATGCTTGATAACTATTATATGTTTTATTTAATCGCTTTATCATGTAATTACAATAACATTTCAGTAGACACTGTTTAAATTTTAATTTAGGGTTGGGCGATTCGTCCCCAAAACAAAATGTCGCCACTTCCATGTAATAGAGCAAATATCAGCGGATGGTCCACTCTAAATTTGTTGCGAACAATTCTTGCTGATTTTGTATGGATGATCACATCTACAAATTGTCATAATTATCAATCGATTAGAAATTAATCGAAATGAAGGACAGAGAATAGCGAAACGTGTTTGAAGAAGAATGTCCTGTTGTACGGCGCCTCCACCAAAAGTACGTTAGTTTTAACAGTTACTGTTTTTGTAGTTCTTTAGTTATAGCTCAGAATCAATGGCGATTATAATAACTACATAATAATCACAATTTATTTATATTTTTACAGTAAAGTTTGTTATATTTTGGCAAATCTGCCAGCAAATAATAATTGATTGCTATATTTTATATAACCAATAAATGGATGATTAACTAGAAACTGTTTTGGACCGCAACCGCCGCACATTGCCATTATTCCAACGCCTGCAAAATTTTTACGAAAAGATAAATCTAAATTGTATTCATTGTAATTGTAATTTCTGGAAAACTTTTTAACATACACTTTTATTTCTATAAACAGCAATAAGTATTAACCAATCTAATACTACACATTTATCAATGAACGTTTACTTTAATATTATAATTCACTGTTATTAAATCTTCCAACGAATAGTATTGATTTCTTATAATTTATCATGTAAACAAACGGCTTATTTGCATAAAAGATTTCGTCCGTTTCACACCGTAATTCAATCACTGCAACTGAAACATTAACCCACAATATTCTTCATTATTATGCGTTAATAGCAAAACGTCACATGCATAATATATTTGTTAAGTAAACTAATTCGGACGTAAATCACCCCTTCAAGGTTGTGACAATTTCTTTTAAAGATATTTTATTCTTCCCATAAATAAATTGTGATTATAAGCGTTCAACATGATAATAAATGGATGTTCGGCAAAAAATACGATCTCAGAAGGATCTGCGGCGAACGACAAGAGGTATCCTGAAATTAGATTAGTAGAGTTAGTAAATTGAAAGTATAATCAAGTGGATTTGCAGAATTATTAAAAATAGAATTATACTACCAAACGCATTAGAAAAGTATTAAGCAATAATCGAAAATAAACCGACAATATAAAGAATATAAAATATGATCGCAGTTTACGTATTAAAGTAAAGAGATTCTGCCAACAAATAATGATAATTCTTTGCCACTTTGTATCCGCACTATAAAGGGATGATTTGCGAAAAAGAGTTTCGTGTCTGACGCGATGTACTGCACTCTATTCACAAGCACAGCTGAAATAAATAAGGAACAAATTAACAAATTGAACGTACTCTTAAAATTAAGCCATTCCCCATACAAACTAAAAATTAGTATAGAACAAAATCTGACCACAAGTTTGATATGCATAGCCAAACAGATTTCAGAAGTCCAGTGTGGAGAGAGAGAGTTAGGTTTGGCTAACTATGCAATGGATAAAGAGCCGAGGAATAACGAAGAAGTACGACAAAGAATAGCCCAAATAATTGTTTATTGTGATTGAGCGACGATTTCTCTGCAACGTATTTGGTTTATTACGCAGTAGATGTGGACCCATTTTATACTGAGTAATAATTTGGCATAACTATTCATTCGTTGAGCATTAATGATTGATCAAAATGACATGTGGTAGAAATTGATGGCATGAAACATTCCTAACTTTCCATAACCCTGACATCTTAAATCTGTTTGACTATAGATATATGGCTGATTAGAACTCGTATAGTTTGCTGATTTTAGGGTTGTTTAGGTCTTTCATAAAACAGTCTAGCGTCACTTTGTACAGTCACTATGAAATAAACGCTTTGAAATCTGTTATTTCTGGTATGCACTACTTAACACCATTTTCGGTAGAAAATTTATTATAGATCAAGAACAGCAAAAAAAATTATAAATTTCGAAATGTTACATTTAAATTTGTTACATAATTATTTAATTAAAACAATTTTCAAAAAGTCATCGAAATTATATGAGCGATTTTCGAGAGTAATCTTCCCAAAGAATAGAATAACCTCCTCTTCATTTGTTCTGGATCGTATCAAGAATATGAAAGGACGATTAGCGATGAAAATTTCCCAACTAGGAGCGATTAATCTTATAGCTATCGCTTGACCTAGAATTAAATGTCACATAACGAACAATTCCTACGAAAATATTTGGATCTCTAACGTCCCTCAAAGCGTATATGTAACTGATTGCGTGTCCAAATGTAGAAAGGAAATCATCTTTAAGCATGGTTTTATTGAAATCCCCAGAGATAGTGTCTTTTACATGCGATTTGCCAATTAGTACATATATTCGCGTGCAAGTTTTCTATTTCCGCATTTTGTTTGAGCTAAATCAAATACAATGAAATTCGCATTTTAAATTTCGGCCAATTATGCATTAAATGATATCATTTTGTGGGCACACATTGTAAATATCGCATCTAAGCAACTTTAATGGTGCCATTGGCGAATTGAACATATCGCCAACTCAAGTCAATGAAAGATGGAAGAAACAAATTAAATAATTTGATTAAAGTAATCGAAACATTCAATGATAGCCAAATAGGCGTGGTAGTGATGGTAAATGAAAGTTCAATTTAACATGCTTCACTATTTAATTACTAAAACTAAGATATACATTTTAATAATTAATTAAACAATTTAATGGAAGAAATTTCAAGGCTTAGAAAATCTTCCGACAAAGAGTGTGGCACCATTATTTTTTAAGGCATAGAAGAATGGATGGTCAGCTCGGAACATTATCGGATGAAGAGATACTGCAGCCGAATATAATGCAATTTCTACGGCTGAAAAGAAAATCGGTCAAACATTATAACTGGAGAATGGTAAATAAAATTTAAAATAA
This sequence comes from Hololepta plana, assembly GCA_963695495.1. Taxonomy (NCBI): domain Eukaryota; kingdom Metazoa; phylum Arthropoda; class Insecta; order Coleoptera; family Histeridae; genus Hololepta; species Hololepta plana. The sequence goes on along the minus strand of OY968832.1, from coordinate 9,203,739 downwards.
TTTGTTTGGTTTCCAAGTTAGATAAGAGCGATCAGCAAATAGTCGTTAATAATTTACTTAAGATAAGTTACCTAAAACCAGAGGTTTATACGATAGAACAAACTCTGCCTGCGAAGAAAGTCGTTCGTTTGTAATTAATCGACAATAAGAATGGATGATCGGCTTTGAATAGTTCTATTAGTGGTGCGGAAGGTGCAATAATTTGCAAATCTGTAAAAATAGTTTCTGTTTCCTTAAAACCACAAGGATCTGATGAGTAATTTTCAAGGGATGATTTCATATGGCATGCAAATGATTGAAGATGTACGACATACGTGGTCAACGAATAAACTGTTCAAGTGGAAACAAAATAAATGGTCGTGGAAGAGAGGATCAAAAATAAACTGCGAGCGCAGATAATGATCAAGAAAGAATGCAAATTTATTTCTCTACTGACGAAGATCAAGTGCATTTACAATTTCAATAATTTGCCAATGAATAGTTTCGCATCTTGATGTTTAATATGGTACAAGAATGGATGATTGGCCTTGAATTCTTTAAGCGGTTGTGCTTCGTATGCGGAACTCCCGCCTTTCGCGATAAGAACTGAAATTAAACGTACAACCAATATTAGAAATGGGATTCTAGCTGTTTTGAACAAGAGAAGTATATGTAGTAATTGATAATAAATTAACGATTGTTTAATAAAACATTTAGAAATAGAAGCAGATTGGAAATAACAGCAAGAAATACTATAATACAGGTAAAATGCTCAATCAAGTTTGAAGTCAATTTGTCATATCGGAAATTGTGTCAATCTTAATTCCAAGTGTGCTCAGAATTTCAATAATTTGCTTACAAATAATATCTTCGTTTGATCTCAGTACAACAATGGATGTAAGGCTTTGACTTCTTTAGGCAGTGATGATTGGTATGAGAAATATGACCCTTCCTCAAAAACATCTGAAATTATCATCCCATAATCATGCATAAAAATGAGATTCTCGTTTTGTGAAATAGTAAAGTATGTGCGTTATTAGTAATTGATAACGAAGCAAACATTATTTAATGAACATGTAGGACTCGATAAGCACACGGTCGTTTACTGATAGAATAGAATCATTAGGTGATCAGTGTCCTTCGTGCCCCATTATTAAAAACTGGGTTGCCAAATACAAAAGAAGAAGATCAGATGTAAAATATGAGCAACGCAGGACCAATTTCTGTGACCACTTCGGAAAACATTGATTCTGTTCTTGATACGATTTTTAAAAATCGACGTACTGGGATTAAGAAAATTGCAGAAGCATTGCACATTTCCTATGAACGCGCAAAACTTGCCAGGAATGCGCTGTTTTTGCAAGACAACACTTTTGCTCACAAGTCGTTGATTGCACCTGCAAAAAATTGATGACCAAACGAGAAACTCCTCCAGAACTTGGCCCTGCATGCCAATCCTCGTCTATACTCCCTTCATACTATTATCAGCCCAACGCATTCTCTCGCAGAGACGTGCGAAAATCACTCTGGCCGTTCAGGCAATCCAAGTCTTGGGTAAACAATAACAACCCATGAAAACAAATAAAATTCCAAACCCGAGTAAGAAGCGCCTCGCACTCGAAACTCTAAAAAGGAATTCAAGTAAGAAAACACATCTCCCCCCTTGATGTAACTAGTTTTGAATTGGCCAGCCCGATTTCCCGGATTCAGCGCCATTGGAATTATTTATTCCCAAAATGAAAACCCAAACTCCAATTTGGAAGGTTCAAGATTTTCGACAAATGACGAAACAATATGGGCCGTTGAGGAGTGGATTACAGACCAAGACAAAAAATCTTTATGAACGTACCTGCACAATGTATAAATCTTGAAGCAGATTATTTTGAATAAATACAATTTTGTTTTGAAATCTGGTGGCATTTTATATGGTAGGCTAAGTACTTTTATTAATACCCCCTCACAGAGCAACTTTAAACGCAGATTATGTTGAAGAAAAGTGTGAAATTTATTTCGGCCATTCAAGACTGTGCCAAGTTCAAAGTACATTTACAATTTCGATAATTTGCCAACAAATAGTTTCGTATCTTGAAGTTTAATATAGTATAGGAACGGATGATCGGCTTTGAATTCTCCAGGCGGTGGTGGAATGACTATAGAATGGAATTTTACGCCCACTCCTGAAATTAAACGTACGACAATCAAAGTTAAAGATGAAATTCTCGTATTGTAAAACACATTCTTTCGACACATTTATAGGATGAACATTTAGGAATTGATAAAGCTGAATTTGAAATTTGAATGATTCATTTTTAAAATTTTGCAAACGTTGATCATCGATGACATGTGAAAGCATGAAGATAAGCTTTTCAATGAAAAGAGAGCACATATTCTTGTAGAAGAGTGTGCAATGAATAAACTTTAAACACAGATAATGCTCTAAAAATAGTGAAATTTATTTCTGCACTGACGATCGCGTCATGTTCAAAGTACTTCTACAATTTCAATAATTTGCCGATGAATAATTTTGCATCTTGATGTTTAATATAGTACAAGAACGGATGATTGGCCTTGAATTCTCTAGGCGGCGGTGGTATGGATAGGACACTAACCACTGCACCTGAAATTAAGCGTATGGAAATCAGTTTATCAATTGCTTGATGAATATGCAGGCATCAAGGAGGATCAATAGACGATCCTTGTTACGAGGGCGGTTTGATATATAACTTGTTCCATATTGTTATATACAGTCTTAAAGTTTACCCTTTTTAAATGACATTTTTATTTTTGCAAGTAATTCTAGCAATAATAATATCGAGAGATAAACAAAGTGCATAAAATTGGAATTCGAAATGTTATTCTATTCTGCGTTTTTGCTTGGGGAAACAGCGAAAGAAATCCATAAACGAATTCTGCCCACATTGGATGACTCATGTTCTTCTTATGAAAGCGTTAATCTTTCGGAGAACGAGCTTTAAACCGACACAAGCAGCATTCGAAATGCATCGATGTCCTAGAGGTTCAAAAACAGCAGTCACGATGGAAATCAACAATAAAGTCAATGAAATGGTCGGTCTTGACTAATAAGCGATAGATATTGGGCGAGATAGTAGAGACAACGAGCATCTGATGTGAACGTGTTAATTTTATATAGCATAGTGAATTGCACACGAAAATTATTCCAATTATTCCATTATTCCAATGTAAGAAAAGAATGATACAACAGAGACTTAAGCCACTCGAAATAGCTCCATCGCAGTAAGAATGTGCTCATGAAACTCCAAAAATTACTCGCCGAAAGAAATTTGCTCAAACTAATAAGTGACAGAAAGCGTAATTGAGAGTTAGTGAGGTTCCTAAGAAATCTACTTCTGCAAAAGAATCAGAAAGCTTGAGGAACGCTTTGGACTGCGAAAGAAGCAAGTTAAAACCGAAATTGTTGTCTGCGATTTAATATACATCAAAACAAGTTATTTATCAAACCACCCTCGTTTCCACTGTTAATTTTCCCATAAATATTACGATAGAATATGTTTCTTAACATAAATACTTTGTTAATTAATTAAACGATTTAATGGATATTGTAATCCATGGTCTATACAATTTTCCGGCTAATTGAGTGGCACCATTACATTGTAAAACATACTTAGAAGAATGGATGGTAAACTTGGAATATTATCGGTCGAATAATTATAGCAACCGAAGAAATTTGTTACGCAGCAATCAATAAGAGACCGAAGTTAACATTCTAGTTTAAGATACCTTTGCAATGCCCAAAGAAAAATGTCTGTTCTTGTTAACAACATCTGGGCTAAGGGTGATAAAATTGTTGTGGAACGTTATGGCTATTGAAATTAGTTCCTTTACGAGAAAAACACCCTACCAATACAACCGCACATGAACGCGACAAGCGAAAAAGTCAGTCTACCACCAAAGGCCGATGCAAAAAGATGAACGTGTTTTATTCAACAAAAACAAAACAATGTGTATAGCGGTCTCAAATCAAAAGAGACAAGAAGAATTACTTCAATGAATTAATATATCTAAAGGAATCTATTCGAGAAGATAAAAATAAGTTCTACGGAGATAGTGTGCCAAAATGTTGAAATTTATTAGTTCTTAGTGCGTTTACAACTGTAACAATCTTCCGAGAAATAATTTCGTGTCTTGATATTTAATACAGTACAAGAATGGATGATCGGCCTTGAATTTTGGAGTCAGAGGTCCTATGACTAAGGAGAAACTTTGCGCCACACCAACAGCTGAAATGAACAGTGTGACAATTAAAATTTAAAATGAAATTCCTATTTTGTTAATCACATTCTTTTCACGCATTATTATTTGACGAACATGCAGCAATCGTAAAGGCAGAATAGACGATCGTAGAAAAAAACGCGTTTCAACAGTTTATTTCCCAAGAAATTCAGACGTTCATTACTGAACATGCGAGGGGGTATCCAAAAGAAACGTGAATTACTTTCTGTAGACAAATGGGTTGATGGTGACTGCCTTCCCCCGCTACATACGCTTCTTTGACACTCTCCCTGACCAGTTTATCGAGTGGCTATCATGAAAAAAATACTTCAGCGGACACAGTGACTGATTTCCTAAATCCCATTTTTACGTTCTCGGTGATTTTACGATCGTGAATTTTAAGTAGCAACCTAGATACAGCATTAAAAGTCGACCATCTTTTGGTGTAAAACAATGTGACCGCGGTTCCTCAAGACACCTTAGTCGCCTGAGCTAGCTCCCTACGACAATCTAAAGAGAAATCGTTAGCAGGACGTAGAAAAGGTTAGGAGAAAATCGCTGGAATAGCATTAGTTCAGAAGAGTATAAATCTGTTTGGAACAATGAAAAAACCGTTTGGACAAATGCAGATTATCTAGTGGATAGTACATTCAAGGGGATTAATGTTCTAAAGATGTTTCCTTGAATTTTAAACCATCAAATACACCAATTCTCGTTACTTTTGGATACCCCGTTGCATATACATTTTGATAGTTAAATCAATTCTAATTTATGGCCACGAAAATCTTCCGGCAAAGAGAGTGACGTCATCAATTTGCAACATATAGAAGAATGGATGGTCAGCTCGTAACATTATCGGGCGAATACTTATGGCAGGCGAAGGTGGGGCAATTTGCACAGCTGCAAAATAAACAAGCAGTCGATTAATCCAAATAATTTAACACACTTCAAAACGCAAGTAAATAAATATATATTGGCACGTAAGAGACTCGAATATACAAGACGAGTACAGTTAAATTTTCCCAGAAATAGAAAGATAGGATACTTTTTTAGCACAAATAATTACAGATGTTTCGCTATGAACATACATTTTGATGATCAGTTAAACTATTTTACAGTTTCCAATTTATGGCTTAGAAATTCTTCCGGCAAAGAGAGTGTTGCCATTAGTTTGCAACATATAGAAGAATGTATGGTCAGCTCGGAACATTATCGAACGAATATTTATAGCTGCTGAAATTTCAACAATTTCTACAACTGAAAACAAACAAAATTTGTTAATTAATCCAAACAATTTAACAGACGCCAAATTCAAAGTAAAGCGACACACGTATATATTAGTTCGTAAACCTCAAATCGTCCAAAAGCAAAGAATTCAATAGACAACAAGAATTGCTTGAATCAATAAATATACCTAATGGAAATGGTTTTGGAAAATAGAAGAGAAAATAAATTCTGAACAGATGATATGCAAAGAATGTTAAATTTATTTGTCTTTGACTATTAAGCTTCTAGTGCGTTTACAAATTCAATAATTTGCCGAAAAATAACTCCGTATCGTGGTGTTTAATATAGTATAAGAACGGATGATCGGTTTTGAATTCTGGAGGCGGTGGTCCTATAGCAAGAGAAGCACCTAACGACACTATAACAGCTGAAATTAAACGAAAGATAATAATAATAATAAGTATTAGAAGCGCAATCCTCAGTTTTTGACAAAATATTTCGTGTACAATCCACAATTAGTAACAAACATAAAAGACAACTTGATGAACAAGTGTAAATTACCCCAACTGAAGAGTACAATTGAATTTTTGAAAAATTTGCAACGATGTCCAATCAATTCAGCTATAAATTAGATAATCTGCCGACAAACAGAACGGTACGTTCTTTTCTCAACATGTAGAGGAATGGATGATTAGCCTTGAAATTGTAGGGGATAACTTCCATATCAAAATCTATTAATAACCCTGAAAAAGTAAACAATATTTGCTCAACTAAATGAAATTTCGAAAATCAGATTTAATACACAAAAACGATAGAGACCAATTATTAGCAGACAGAAACATACTTCGACATTTTTCTTGCAATTAGCGGAGCCCAGAATGGAAATATTGTTATTCATGCAAAATTGCATTGCAAGATTTTATATAAACCAGACTAGAGTTGTACAATTTGCTGTTTATTTCATATTAACCATTTACAATTTCACAACTTTCCCGTTGAATAAAGTAAGATTATTTATTTGCAGATAGACTACAAATGGTTGATTACATATGAATTTTTTGGGTGGATCCCGATTTAGTGACATGCCTACCAGCACGATACCTAAAACGGATGAACAAAATACATTCCTTGCAATTGATTTGCAATTATTCTGCTTATTGTGTGCGAATAATGATTGATTCGTCATTATAAATGTAATAATTGTATTGAATTTACACTTACATACAAAACGATGGACTTTAGATTCTATCAAATTAATCATTTAGGTATATCAAAATATCGATTGCCTTCCAACGAATAATGGCAAATTCGATTCTACGATAAAATAGACGAACGAATGATTTGCTTTGAAATTTTGCGGCGGTGGCGGCAATGAAGCTAACATAACTGTACCACCTAAAACCAAAATATAAAACCATAAAAAATTAAGATAAGGATGTAAAAATGCGTTATAAAGGTAAAGAGGAGAAGAGTTGATGAAACTAACCAGAGCTTATATTGAATTAATATATAATAATAAATAGACTTAGTGACATGCCAAGCAGGACGATATGTAAGACGATTGAACAAAATACATTCCTTGCAATTGATTTGCATTCGGTTTATTGTGTGGCAATACAGATTGAGTCGTCATTATAAAAGAGATAATTGCATTGAATGTACACTAACATACAAAACGATGGATTATCTATCAAATTATTCATTTAAAAATCTCAAAATATTGATTGCCTTCCAACGAATAATGGTAAATTCGATTTGACTATCAAGTAGAAAAACGAATGATTTGCTTTGAAAATTTCCGGCGGTGGCGGTAATGAATCAAACATAATTGTAACACCTAAAACCAAAACAACAAAATATAAAACCACGAAAAATTAAGAGGACGTAAAAATGCGTTCTAAAGGTAAAAAGTGAAGAAACTAACTAGAGCTTAGATTGAATCAATACAAAAAATGGACTAAGTTACATGCCAAACAGGACGATATGTAAAACGGATGAACAAAATACATTCCTTGCGATTGATTTGCAATTATTCTTTATTGTGTGGGAATAAAGATGAATTCGTCATTATAAAAGCGATAATTCCATTGAATGTACACTAACATACAAAACGATGGACTTTAGATTCTATCAAATTATTCATTTAATTATCTCAAAATATCGATTGCCGTCCAACGAATAATGGAGAATTCGATTTGACGATTAAGTAGAAGAACGAATGATTTGCTCTGAAACTTTTCGACGGTGGCGGTATTGATTCTAGCATAATTGTAACACCTAAAAACAAAATAACAAAATATAAAAAGTTAAGAAAAGTACGCAAAAATGCGTTAAATAGGCAAAGGAGAAGAATTAAAGAAACTAGAAGACAAATTCAATTAAACTGCCGATTAATCTTATAATTGGTTATTGTAAATCATTGAATTACAAATAACTTTACAATAACTTTAGAGTTTAGATAATCTTCCAAAAAACAAAATCTTAACGTCCGCTTGAATGAAGTAAATGAATAGATGATTCGCATTGAAAACTTTGGGTGGAGGCGGTAGTGAAATTAATGCCATTTCAAAATCTGAAATAATAGAAAATGACCGATAATTAAAGTTTGTTTGAAAATTCGCTATTGAAATTAGGATTAATTATACAAATACGGGAATGAAACTAACGAAGTTTGTTATTTGTTAAACATCTAGATGATGTTAAATGATTATTAAAGCATTAAGAAAGAATATCGTTGAATTGAACGAATTTTATTTACAGAATCATTTATTATTCTCGATTACAGTTTCTGGCTCAATTAAGGTTTAGAAAATCTTCCAAAGAACAACTTCTGATCCTTATAATGAATAAGAAATACGAACTGATGATCGGCTTTAAAATATTGTGAAATTGGCATTGAATAAGCCGCGACCATTCCACCTAAAATATACAAATCGAAATTACAATGTAGGACAATGTTCTTAATTAGAATACGTATTTGAGAAACTGGTTCACAACCCTGGACAGTGCACAATTTGTTAATATATATGAAAATGCAGAAGAGATTTTGCCGGAAATTGGAGGATTAACAACAATAAGCAATCGAAAAGCAACTGAGGGAATTTTATTTAAACAAATTATTCAATTCCAGTTGCAAGTGGATTATACGTTTCCCATTTGCACAACAATATTTAACATTTGCTCCTATGAATAAGTTTTGATTAATTCCCTTTTTATATTGCAACAATACAATAAATGGATGATCAATCATAAAATCGAATTCAGACTCAGATACGATGGTACAATCGCTTCGTAACAAAACTTTTTCTATTTCATGCTGTCATGCACCATATTAAAGTAATTGATGGACATTGAAATAACACGAGCAACTTGCAATTATTTATTCGTAAAGTAGATGTAAAATTAGATGTTTGCAATTTTTCCCATAAACAGTATAAGATTTTCCTTTCGAGCTTCTTGTGACAAATACATAATAAACGGATGATCGACGGTAAACTCTGCTGGAGCTTCTTGGTGAAACGAACACTTTAACACCATCATCACACCTAATTAAAAAAAGATTTTAATTTAAAGTAAATTATTTATAGAAGTTTTGCAGAAAAGTTTAGTACGTGAAGTAGCAAATTAAAACTAGACGGAATTATTGCTCAGAGATGTTATTCCTTTGGAATGCATTTTATTTCGAAATTTTGTAAATACACATATATTTTTTAATATATGTATTCTTAAGGTTTGCTTGTGTTTATAGTTTGAGAATATTTCCTGCAAATATTGTGTGGCGAACATCACTTTTTTCATATTTTATATATATGAAAAACGGGTGGTCTACTTTAAACTCGGATTCATATAAGTCATCATAAGAAACTTGTATCAGCACAACGGTAACAGCTAATTTGAAAAAAAAAAACTAAATTAATATTCGAAACAATACGTAGCGCTTAAAAAATTAGTAAGAAATAATTGACATGCAGAAATGATATTCATACGTTTATATATTTAGCTGATTATTAAGTTCATTTCCAGCGGAAAAGTTTTGAAATCAATTTTATTTATTTCATAATCCAACTACATTCTAGTAAAATCCAATAACAATAATACTTAGATATTATTACTCCAATTATTTTCAAGTCTGGCTTAAGTTTCCGAGTGAAATATTTCAATATTCTCTCTCTGGGTATTACCGTCCAATATAATTGATTAGATATTAATAACTTTCCCAATGAACAATATGTGACGATTTCTATCAGATTCATATAGCAAATATGTAATAAAAGGATGATCGACTACAAAGTTTATATCGGGTCTTTGTATTGGCATACATCGCACCATCATTGCCACACCTAATTGCAAAATATCAATTAATAATAATTTATCACAAACATAAAAGAAAACAAAGCATTAGCAAAACGAATAGAGCAAAATATTGCGATTGAGACCATTGCAAAACTTGCACAATAACGAAAAACTAAATATAATGTGGTCCTATGCAAATACGTTGTAGAAGTCTGCTCTACTAACAGAAATGCATTCTTACAAATCTGTTATTCAGAACGATTCAATTGGAATTGCTTTTAAAGATGGAATGGATTCATGTAGAGTTCAATAAAATTAGTAAGGTCATATTTATTTCACTTGTGCAGATTCTATTCAAGATTATCTGTGCACATCATGCTCGCTCAAACAACAATTTTCATTTATAAGGACCAAACAAACTTGTCCTTCTCTATGCACATATGTATCTAAATTATGTGATAGTAGTTCAGAAGAAGCTCGAAAAATTACATAATAAACGAAAAGCCCCCACATACGGTTCAAAGCTCATCGTGAATATGCGACGGTTTTATCTCATTCAATCGACCATAAAACATAACGCAATCCTCATGATAAATGAAGAAAATATTTGGATGTTCAACTCTGAATTCCTTTTTAAATTGAATAGATCTTTTCATTATTCGCACACCTAAGGAAAGTATTGAAATAAATTAAACACGGCAAATAATTAGCAATATAAATGGTAAAAGCTAAAGCAATGTTTCATGAAGACTTAATCAGCAGTGCATAATAACGGAAAAATACAATAATAAACAGTACAAGTGTTAGTGATAGATATAAAATTAAGAAAAAACATAGCAGACATGCAAGAGGAATTTAGTTATTAACTTACCAGTAGCTGCTGCAGCTTCAGCACCTTCTTCATTTACTTCAATAAAGGCTTTTTGGATAACTTTGCTTACAGCAAGAGGTTCAGGGCTATCTAATAATCCACTAAGATCAGGATTATCAAAAATCTTTTCTAATCCCATCTGTAATTATTAAGAATGGAGCATTGGTACAATAAAGTACTTTTATAAACCTCTTGAAATTACCTTCTTCAGTGGTTCATTCAAGTTGACTGTTGTCTCAACTTTGAATTTGGGTAACCAAACTTTAACTTCTGTGCTGTATAATTTTTCATGAATTGTTGATAAATCATAATCCTTCAATTTCTCTTCAAGTTTCTTAATGCCTGTACGTTCTTTAGGCAAAATAATTACCATACTGACATCTTGGTTTTTGTATTTCAACTCCAATACTTGAGCATCTAGTTCTGGAATATCTGCGTAAAGGAATTTATCACTTTGGTACATCATATCTACATCAACTGAATCAGTTTCTGATGTGTAGAATTTATCCTTCTGAGTAAGTTTCTTATCAAATTGTTTTAGCCAATTGCCTTTGAAGTAAATTGCATTTACAAGTACCATACGTGTTGATTCATCTAAATCATCTGGCTTAATCAAGTCATGGATCTTGTTATTTGTTTTTCCTTCAACCCAAGTGTTGATTGATTTAGCTGCTTTCTCATTTTCTTCAAAGTTAACACCTTCTATTTCAGAATAATAATTCTGTATAGCCACACTCTTAAATGCCTCTTTCAATTTATACGAATCTTTTACATACACTTTGTTAGCAATGTGCAACTTTACATCTTTAACATTATTCAATGTGGCCATAATATCTTTATAACCATCTTTGGCAACATCATGTGTTACATTTAAAGCATAATTAAATGCAGCTAAAGTATCTTTGGCTGATCCTTGAGAAACCAATGACAAGATAGTGTGTACACTGATAGGAGAGAAGAATACATTTCCTTCTTCCTTAGATAATATCTCATACAGATTCTTGGTGAATTGCGAATTTCCTTGAGAAACTTTTAATGATTTCTCGCTTGCCATTGTTAGGCCTAATATTAATAAGAAGTAGAAAACTGAAAATGAAATAAAATGCAACGTAATTTAAGAAATTAAGAAATTCGTTATTTCATATTTGCCTTGCATTTACTTGATTGTTCGTTTTATTACTCTAAAGATCTATAATTTTTGAATATTTAAGTCTCCAACACTTATCTAAAGATTAATATATTTTTGAGTCTATCTTCGTTTTAGTTAACATTCATAACCTATCGTCCTATTGAAGGATATCGTTGTCATGTTAGATCCCTTTGAGGCGTGACGTGAGCGGTAATTTTAATTTCAAAAAAGGATTCAAATTTAATAAATAAAATCAATCAATTTTCTTCTTCAATTACATATAAATAACGATTTTATAAATAAACAGAAACCATTAATTTTTAATACAATCAAAACAACGTTTCATTCTTCAAAAATAAATAGACCATGAATTTTAAATTATGTTCGCAAATAAATTTGCGCTTTATAATCATGGTAAGAAATTAATTGAATTTAAAAAAAACACCTAACGCTTGCCAGATATATATTTACTCTTTTATCTAAATAATTATCATACAAACGCGTTTGATTAATCAAATCAATCGTTGAAATATGCTTCTATAAATATGCGATTGCGTCACAATCCAAAATAAAATGCAAAAACATGCAAAATTTATAATCGGATGCAACTTTTGAACGTCTTAACAAATAAGAATTACAGCAGGTCATTAGAATTGTATGATAACTCACCCTGTTCAAGTATTACAACTAAATGCTATCCTCCAAAATTAGAGGATTTTGGAAATTTAACTCAAATAAATTACGCGAATACGGAAATTTTGTAAAGAAATAATCTTTTGTAAAACACGTCTTTATGCTTCAGGAATCGCAGGAAGAATGATTCAGTTGAGTAATATTTGAAGCAAAATAATGTGGAGGACGTGGTACATAAAGGATAGGCAGATAATTTGAAATATATACACATGTAATAATAAAAAAGCAGCAAGGTCGAGCGCTAAAAAACATTTATATAGGAAAAAAGTTGTGAGAATCTATTGATTAATAAACTATTCATTACCGAAATTCACAAACTAATTCTAGAATCAACGCAATTCAGTAATTAATCGTACGTTCGTCGTAGGAAAATTCAACAAGGAATCGAATTGTCAAGAGTCGCTCATTTGATTTCTTTCATGTTATAATATTATCGTGGTTATAAAAACAACATTGAACTTGACCGATAAATATTTATGAATAATACTAAAATATTCCGTTTACAGTGAAATGAAATCAGCAAATCAAGAAATTATAGGAAAAAACAAATAATTCAAACGCTTGCGAAATAATTACTTAAAACTTAACGCTATCCGTTTTTAATCAGCAGAAATTAAATTTATGATGTTAACCAAATTTCAAGTATATGATATCAATCAATTTTACAAAAAGCAAACCGACGATCAATAATTTTCCACTATGATATTACCCAGAATTTTTTTTAATAACTTAATTCAATATCAATAATGGGAACTACGCAGTTACGTAACACTGACATTTTTAGCCACACTGTTTACAATTACGAATTCTTTCCTTAATTCGCAATACACAAGTGTTATTATGCAAATATACACAGCAAATGTAAAACATTTAAAAAAATGTCCAACGAAACAGGAATAACAATTATTGCTTACCAAACATTGTGGCTTTTCTCTAAATGTTAACTTCTAAAAATTAATTATTTTCGTCATTAGTGATAAGGTTTTCATAAAACAATCAATAATAATTATCACTGCTGATAACGTATTTGCTTATTTTGTATTATTAATTTGCGTGAATTGCTTGTGAAAAGACGTTCCTCAAATTTGTATTATTTGATCGCAAGATCAAATTAATATATAATACCTTTGTTTGCTTTCATTGCAGATTAGTTAGTTTTCAAAAATAAAATATTGATAAAATACATGAACGTGACAATAATGATTAATCATTAAAAATATATTTAATCATTAAATGACGATTTATAATTGTATAAAAATTACGTGCAGATTCATCATCTTTTTACAATAATGTAGTTGATTTGAAATTTTTAATAAAGAATGACGAAAGTGAATTTGCTCAAAAATATAAGCAATTAAAAACAATTAGGTTTTAGCTTAGAAATTATTTTAACGATAATTCGTAGACTTAGACTAATACAACTAATTGAAATTTTAATAATAATCGTTAGCAATGTTAATTAATTTGAACTGTGAATTGTATCTGCTCGTGAAATGAGCGTACTAATGAGATGCCATTAGACCAATTTCAAGTTTAAATTAGTGAAAATAATTCAATGATAAACATATCAAACTGGTAGATGCAATTAATTTATCACTGATATCTGATAAATGAAAACTCAAAGGAAAAAGATTCCAAAATAAGTAAACAGAATACAATAATAATATGAAGGCGTCACATTGTCGCCAGTCGCTTTCCAAATTCTATTCATTTCTTATGTAGGACTATTGATTAATTTTGACTGGCCTATTTTGGACATTACAGAGCCCGTTTGCTTCTCGACGAACTTTAGTAAATTAGTTCGCATTCGTCTTATCGTTATTTAATATTTATTCATAACGCGATTATTAACTTACCGAAAAGAAATACTAATAATTACATAACAGCTGTCTAGCATCAATTAATTATGTGACATATTTAATGTAATTTAATCAAATGCTAGAAAAAAAAGTGAAATCTCGATATAACGCTCCCGTTTATAGTGCTATCCCGCATATTACGCGATTTTGCCGCAGGCTCGACCCCAAGTTGTCCATTTACACGTAAATATTCTTACTTTTAACGCCCATAAATCAATATGTTGATAAAAACGGCCTTTTTTGCGAAATTTTCAAACCAACTTTACAAAATTTATTGTGCATGTACTGGCCATTGCAAATTCTCTTATTTGTTATGATTCAGCTTTTTAGACAAGTAAAAGAAGTTGATGAATTTACTTTCTTCATCTACGGTGCTACGATGGAAAACATTTCAGTCTTTTAAACGCTATGGAAAGTGCAATTTTAACTTCACCCTCTCACCAAACCTGGATTAAACATTATTTTTAGGTGAAAGTAACATATTGCAAGTTCATTATTGTATTTAATTTCTTCATTATATATGTAATTACGATTCTACATTCATATAAACATATTTTTCGTAAAAGAATATTACTAATTTTTTTCTCGTATATTGCGGTATCCCCTTTATAACGCGCTTTTCGATTATTATAACGAGGTTCTACTGTATATTAATCGATAATCTTTCTTCAAAGTCGTGATAAACTTTAACCTTTTTTAAGATTGACATATTCATATATGAGATAATCATTTTATTACTGTAATTTATTAGCATTAATTATGTAAAATTAAATAAAAAAAGGAGAAATAGAGATTGAGAAGATTATGCTCTTCTTTCATAGACGTGGCGGTTTTAATTACAAATTAATTAAAAAATGTGTTTTTCATTAAATTTTATCACGTTTTCTTTAATGCCATCAGTGTGCTATTAATATGATATTAATTATTTTACAATTAAAAAAGTGATTCCATTGATTATATAAGTTGTACTTTGTTTACGATGATTGCATAACAGAACAGTTTGAATAGTTCGCCAAATCAATTTGCACAGAACTACAGGTGAAACTTCGATATATCCTTCCCGTTTATAGTCCCGACTCCAACTTGTCCATTAACATGAAAATCTTCCCGTTTTTAACGCTCATAAATCCCGCTTATAATAACGCTCAGAAATTTGTTAAACAGTTTATGTTGACAAAAAAGACACTTTTTGCTTTATTGTACATTTGCTGAGCATTGCAAATTTCAAACTTTAAACAAAATGGGAAGTGCAATTTTAAGAACAAAATCTCACCAAACCTCGATTAAGCACCCTTTTGAGTGAAAATAATATATTGGAAATTCATAATTGTTTATAATTTCGTCATTATGTAAGAAACATACGCTTCTACATTCAAACAATAAATTTTGCGAATTCTCTTTTTCCTCTCCCGTTTGTAACATATCAATTGGATAAAATCAACCGGTTTCATGAAAATTCATTCAAGTTTGATCAAATGTTAAAAAAAAATGATTCAGAAATTTAAGTTCTTAAGAAATACAATCTTTATACTTGCGCAAAGTCTTTTGGAGTAATAAAACTACAATCAGATTTCAATTCAACTAAAAATATTCCTAATTAATTTTGGTTATCAAAAATAAATTGTATATAACGAAGATAATTATAATAACAATGCAGCAAAAACTGGTTGCCCAAGAAAAAAAAAAGTTGATATCCTTCTTCTTCAGGAATTTCTTCGATTAGTACAACAACAAACCTATTAATTAAATTTGATTGCATGATAGATAATAATAATAATTAAAAGCTACAATCGCAGAATAATAAAGCTATAGAAGGTAGAGTTGATATTTAAAATTTTACTTACTCTGCTTCATGTTTGGCGAAAAGTTGCAGCAACACACGGGATGTTCGATACAAGAACAACAGGAACCACTGCTTAACACTTAACTGAACGAATTGGTACCAAACTTAAAAATATATAGCTTTTTCTATTTATCAAGAAGACCGAACTTTGAACCTTGATTATATATTTCTCTTTTCACTTCGTGTTATTCCTCCTTTAAATTCTGCCTCCCTTTCGTCACTTTCCTCTTCGGTATTTTCTACGTAACCGTTAATGAACACAATTAAGCAGTTTTGAATTCAATTGTTTGTTACGAAATTTTCGATATGACCTTGTATTAAAGCTTCTAGGGATAAAAAAGGTCTTTTAGAAGGTTGTTAGTAATCGTTCTATTATTCTCTAGTCGTCACTTCAAAACAACTCTATTTGAAGCAATTACGTTTTGCACGCTTATTTTATACCGTTTTCACATTGGACTCTTCGTGTTATAAGTGAAGAGTTTCCAACATCCAACACGTAGGAAAAAAAACCTCTTCACCTTCTCCAGCTGCGTATATCTGCTGCATGAATATTTATTATTATTTAATTTAACGATGTGGCTAGAATTCAGTTGAAGGCTATTGGGATTTTTTAGTTTCATTTCTACTCAAATGTTGTTTTTGTAATTTACTCGTTGATGCAGATACATAATGCAACAACAATGTAAATTTACCACGAAGCACCTTCAACCTTCGTTCTCTCTTTTTGTTGGCCGTAATCAAGGTAAACCACGGAGGATTGCTTTACAAAATTGACGAGAGGTTATCAAAAATTTGGAATGACCAGTACTACAAAATACTTATTGGGAAACGTTAGATTAATTGCGTAAATTGCGTGTTTGTTTGATAATTGTTAGAGAATTACGTAACGATTTATTACATTTCTTTCGTTTTGATTAACTTTTTATCTCGATTTCTTAACAAAAAAATATGAATTTTGACCCGTTGTTCTAGTAAAATAATTATCTATCTTCGAGAATTGTTACAAATGCGGAGGAAAAATCGATAAAATTTCCCCAAGTTACAAAATGTCCTAGAATTAAATCTAACAAAATATTTTCTGAAACGCAAACGAATTTATTGTTCATAATTTTTGATTACATTCTTTAAACAATCCCAATTAAAGCCATTCAACCTCCTCATAAACAAAAGTCTGGTTTGCGATGATGGATAAGGAACATGTACGCAAATTCATTTATGTATTAACTTTATTGATTGGCAAAACGGTTACAAACTGGTTACTTTCCCTTCGAACAGAGTCAAATAGTTTCCTTGATGCCTGTAAATGATTGAAAAGAAAAATGGACGATCAACACGGAAATCGACGTTCATCATTTCTCTTGCACTCCGATGGACGGATACACCTGTAAGAAGAAAAAACGAGAATTAATTTCAATCCAACCGTGATTTCGAACTTAATTACTGGCAGTTGCTGCCCCGGCTCTTGCACCAGCTTCGTCGACTTCGACGAATGCCTTTTGCACCGTCTTACTGACTTGCAACAATTCCTTGCTCTCTAACAAACCACCTAAATCGGCGCTCCCAAATATTTTCTTGAGTCCCATCTGAAATTATAAAAGTCGTAGTGAATCGATTGTCAAGCACAAACAACGTGAAACCTCTTTTAACGGTTCGTTAAGATCGATGGTCGTCTCGATCTTAAATTTAGGTAACCAGATCTTGACATTTTCCGGCATCATATAGTTATAGATTCTGTTCAAATTATAAGTTTTCAATTTCTCCTCCAGGTCTTTGATACCGTCGCGTTCGTTCGGCAAAATGATGATGAAAGAGAGGTCTTCGTTGACGTACGGCAATTCGACGACGGTCGCATTCAACTCGTTCACTTTCCTATATCCAAATGGGGCCTCTTGATGCATCATGTCCACTTCGATCGAATCCCCTGTCGTCGTATAGAAACGTCCCTTTTTCGTGTTATCGGTTTTAAATTGACGCGACCAAAGTCCTTTGAAGTAGATGGCATTCGTTAGAACTAAACGTGTGCTCTCGTCGATATCTTCGCCTTTAATCAAATCCTTGATTTCATTGTTCGTTTTCGATTCGACCCATTCGTTAATTGTTCGTGCCGCTTTCGCCGGCTCGTCGAAATCCACGGATTCCACGCCGGCATAATAATTCTCGGTCGCGAATCTTTTGAACAATCCCTTCAAAGTGTACGATTTCTTAACGAAAACGTTATTTGCCATCTTCAAGTTGATACCGTCCAAATGGTTGATGTCGTTCAAGACGTTTCTATAAGCATCCCTTGCGAATTCGTGGTCAATATTTAATACTCGATTCAGTTCGTCTAACGTTCCTTTCTCGGCACCTTGCGATAATAATGAGAGGACGGCATGAAGACTTATTGGCGAGAACACCAAATTGCCATCGTTCTTTTTTGCTAGCGTTTCGTATAATTTCTGTTCAAACGCCGCATTACTGCTGTAGATGTTCGGTTTCTGATTGGCAACCGTCAGCCCGAAGAGGAAAATGACCAAGTCTGCAATATGAGTAGACAATAATGAATCGGATTTCTTTTTAAGAGTCTCTTTTACTTACATAGCGATCTCATTGCGTTCGTATGGTTCCAACAGATGCAAGACGTTAAATGACATACTTTTACAAACACGTCGACGTTTTATAATTTAGCTTTATCGTCTTTGACCTTTGTAGCCACCGTTACACAATTCGATTGCTTCTCTTCACGAACTACTTTTAAAAAGTTACGTCCACGAATTATGCGGGGATTTTTTATGGCAGGATTTTCAATAATTCTGATTCAAATCCATAAACATAAATGCTATTTATTAAATTGAAAATTACAACTCCAACCGTCATCTTAACACATTTATGGATGTGCCAACTTGCCAGTGAACAATGGTACCTCCAAGAATCCCGTGTTCGGTACATACTTGCTCGCCACGAGACAGAAGATGAACGGATGGTCAGCGACGAATGATATCTCTTCAGGTACGTAGACACGTCCGCTGCGTCCCTGAACACCGACTGAAAAAATTGAATTAAAACCAAAAATATTGGACACCTGCGAAGGAAATTATTATCGTACCGGCGCTAGCAACGGCCGCTTCCGATCCTTCCTCGTTCACCTCGATGAAAGCTTTCTGAATGATCGCGCTCACGTGCAAATCTTGTTTAATCTCAAACAGACCGCCCAGATCGGCTCTCGAGAACAGTGGCTTCAAACCGAACTTAAAAGAAGGGAACGAGAATTGTTAAGAAGTTCATTTCGATCGTGCAAATGGTTCGCGATTACCTTTTCGAGTGGTTCATTCAAATGTTGCGTCGATTCGAATTTGAATTTGGGCATCGTCAATTTCGCTTTAACCGTCCTCAATTTCTGTTTAATGGTGCTGAAATCGAACGTGCTCAATTTCGATTCTAACTGTCTGATGCCGCCGCGCTGATTCGGCAGGAGAACGTATAGTTTAAACATTTGATTCGTGTAAGGTAATTGGATCACTCCGGCATCCAATTCTTCTACTTTGGCATGTTCGAAATAAGATTCCTGATGCATGAAAGGCGCTTGGATGGTGTCGGTTTCGCTCGTGTAAAATTGATCAATTTTCGTATTAGCCTTAGAGAACTTCTGCGCCCATTGTCCTTTGAAATAAATGGCATTAATCAATATGAGGCGAGTCATCGAATCCACGTCTCCTTTGCCAATTATATCGCGAATTTTGTTCTTTGTTTTGCTCTCGACCCACGCGTTAATCTTCTGCGCCGAACCGCTGGAATCTACGAAATTGGTTCCCTCGATTTCGGCGAAATAGTTATCGGTGGCGATGCTCTTAAAGGATTCTTTTAATTTGAACATATCCGATACGTACACCTTGTTCGCCATATTCAATATGACACCTCCAGACGGATCGACTTTGTTCAAATGGGACATGATAAACTTGTAACCATCTTTACAATCGGCGTTTGTTGCATTCAGCGCGTTAGTCAAGAGCGATAGCGTTTCACCTTCGGCACCTTGCGATAACAGCGATAGAACGGTATGTAAACTTAACGAAGAGAACAATAAATTCTCGTTTTCTTTCGTTAGTGCACCGTACAATTGCCGATGAAACAACGAATTGGCACGAGAAGTGGAAAACGCCGCTTTATAAGGCGCATCGTCCTCTGCTAATACTAAGCCGATTGCGAGGAGGATGCAAACAACTGAAACAAGCGATCGGTTCGATGTTTAATACGAAAATGCCGATTGAGCAAAGACTTACTTGAACTTCTCATTTTGCTAACTCGTCTATCACTCACAAACGATTGCCGATTAATTAAACTCTCGAATGCGATGCACTGTTTATATGTATCACTTGCGTTGATTTTCTAGCAATCCCTCGGCTCCTTTTGCTTTTATCAGTCTCGACCTCTCGAAACCTCTACACAAGCGATACGTTTTGAAAGAGAATGAAATAAATCGAAAAATACTAACAATCAAGGACGAACGCTTCTCTAACGAAAATTTTGGAAAGGAGTCACAATAGAAACGAATCGATTTTCATATCGAATAGAAAGTGTGCTATCGCAAGTAGATAGCGAAAGTAATTAAATTAAAAAATATATACATATATTGCTTCATGCTGATAAGAAATTTATTTCGTTGGCTAATTAATTGATGTTGGGCATCGAAAATCGGCCCATAAACAAGATGATGTTATCGTATTTGCCGCCTTGCGTCAGCATGAAAACGAACGGATGATTCGCTTCGAATTTTAACGGACTATCTTCCTCCTCTTCGACATTATCCTCGTAGCCCATCGCTCCTAAAAATTAACGAATGATCGATAGAGATGTGAATTCAATGCGACGTTTGTTTGGACCTACTTGCAGACACTTCGACACCTTGTTCGTTCATATCCAAATGTGCCTTGTGGAAAATCGTCGTCGAATTTATAACGGCGTTGGCAACGTTATCGAGCTCGGAATCGGAGAACAATTGATGGAATCCGATCTAACGAAAGCATCAATTCGAAAAGAACGT
Organism: Hololepta plana; assembly: GCA_963695495.1. Lineage (NCBI taxonomy): Eukaryota > Metazoa > Arthropoda > Insecta > Coleoptera > Histeridae > Hololepta > Hololepta plana. The sequence continues at coordinate 9,182,574 of OY968832.1, read as the reverse complement.
GTGTCGCACATTTTGCAAACTCACCTGATCCAGCGTCGTTCTCAAATCGTGCGAATCGTCGATGGTAAATTTCGGTAGCCATAAATCGATGTTGACCGTTTCTAAATCGTCAAACATCTTCGTCAATTCGTACAACGGCAAATACTTCTCCAGCCTCTTGATGCCGTTGCAATCGTGCGGCAACAGTAAAACGAAATTGATATCGAACGTTAAGGGCAAAACTAGGATGTACGAATCGATCCGATCGATAAACTTGTATTTGAACCGATCGGCGATGTGCATCATCTCGACCGGCACGTAATTCCTGCCGCAGTAATGAAAATTACGTTGTTTCGTATCGTCGACGTTGAAGTTCTTCTCCCATTTACCGTTCAACGACAGCACCGTCGTCGCTATCATATCGTAATCTAAACGCAACGTGTCGTTGGCATTGTAATACCGATCCAAGCGGTTACCGCTCTTCTCGGCGATCACCTCGTTGATTCGGTCCGCGGTTTCGCCGGTGCCGTCTAAATTCGCCGTGGCGAACGTCGTATTGAAGAATTCGCCGGCGACGAACGCGAAACGACTTTCCACGTTCAGTTCCGGTTTCAGAAAGATGACGTTCGACAGATGCATGTTCAGTTCGGTGCTGGCCTTTTGCAATTGCTTCAATTTGTCCGAATAGGAACGGGCGGCCACGTCGTTCGGGATGCCGAGCATATTTTCCAAGACGAATTTTACGTCGCCCCGCGTTCCCTGTGTCAGCAACGCCAATTGCGTGTGAATGGTCATCGGCGAGAATAACATGTTACCGTCGCTCTGCGATAAGACGCCGTAAAGGACCTTCGCAAATTCCGATTGGCCGATCGATAGCGCTATCTGGTCCCTATCGATTATCAGCGACGATGTCGCGTGTTTCAGTAACGTAACGAGGATTAACGCTAGTTGAACATCGTGAAAGAATTAATTTACACGAAAGGAAGGAAATTCAATGGTTTACCTTTGAAGAGCATTTTTCAGTTTCTTTACGCTTATTACTTGGCACAAATTGCTAAATACACTTAATTACATTAAGAACTGAAGAGACAAATGAGAATGTAAATAATGCGGTTTTTTATTTCAGACAAATCTATTTATACCTGAAAGAATATAATTCATTATTATTGTTGACAGCTGATATTGTATAATAAAATTAATTCATTGTTAGAATGCAAGTAGCGTTAAAAAACATCTCAAACTTGTAAAGAAATGGGTACCGTGATAAATTACTGGCTTACCCAAAACGCTTGCATGTTGCAAATCTGCTTTTATCATTAAGCGTAAAAAGTTGAAAAAAGCAAAACACAACAAATTTGTATTATTGCTATATTTATTGTTTATCACTTATGCGTGTCATTCGTTAATTAAAGTTTGGTTTCCCTTTGAATTAAATCTTATTATTAGAATTTGGACTATAATTGAAATTATGGTCTAACGCATCAGATAATGAATGTCTACCTTCGGCAACATCTCGTTAAAATTCATAAATCGACATCTTTTGCTATTTTAGTGCCCGAAACAAAAAAGACAAGATCTTAAAACGTACTTTTATTATGTTCTTAAACTAAAAAAAATGTGCAATAAATAGCATTATAGGTCAACCGAGAAGATCTGTGTAAATTTGATTTCATGCCTATTGAATTGAATTCAATTACATTGCATTACATAAAAAACGTAATAAATAGTCTCCAAACAAAAAAATGCCGCCTATCTAGTTTAATATCTAAAAGATGTAGAAAATGAAAAGTTGCTTGTATTAAATTTCAAATTGATGTTGTTCATTTACTTTTAATCCGACAAACATTATAACATGATCATGATAAATAATCATTCTTTGTTGCGATACGTCTGCCTTATGAAAATTAATAGTCAATCTTCAGAATTGACTTCTTCCTCGTTTAATTCTTCCGGACAACCCAACCATAATTGCGGCGCAGGCAGTGGCGATTTTTCGCTGGCGATCACCCAATCGTTATTGAATTTCCAATATTGTTTACCTTTGAAAAAGTACGTGATACCTAGAAAATGTATGTGAACTTTTTCATTCGTTCATCTACTAATTGCTATAATTTGTTAAATGCATTCATTGACTGACCATCTTTCCATGTCGTTGCCGCATCCAAATCACTTGGTATACCTCTCCACCGTTCGATATGTTTCGGATATCCGATATCCAACGTGCGTGTCGTTTCGTTGAATCGCCAGAATTTATCTTCCCGATACAAATACGTTTTACCTGTACGAACAGCGGAATTAAACATCTTATTTTGCGTTATTTAATTGTTCGCGAAACGTACCGTTTTTCGCCCACACCTGTACCGCATCGATCTTATCGATGTATTCCGGTATCCCGTAATAGGAGATAGAGTTCGGACTGTTATTAGTAATTCGTTCGCCGTCGTACACCCAAAACTGTCGACCGTAAAACAACACGATCGTACCGTCGTCTCTTTCATATGCGGCATCGACACGTTTCACGTGCTTCGGCAGTGGGAACATTTGCCTTATCAGTACCGGATACCCCGATTCGATCTTGTACTTGTCCCGTAAACGCCACAAATACTATTAAAGAAACGAAGAAGAAAAAATCATCTCTCGATTTCTCACAACAGGAAAGAATAAACGTTACGGCATCTTTAAATATGAACAGTGCGTCTCTTAATGTCGCCACCGCATCAAAGTTCCCTTGACAAATATCGGGTAACGAAGGCGCATTGGTGGTCGGGATCTTATGCTTATCGTCGTGGTTCTTGTGGTCATCCACCGATTCGTAATCGTCGTCGAAAGTGACTCCCGTGCTCGGATAGGTCGTTGTCGATTCTTCGTGGGTTTCCTCATCGTAACTACCAGTAGTACTAGTAACAACATTCGATGTTCCCTTATCCTCATCCAACGTTCTCAAGACTAAAATTTCAAACAAATAGAACCCGCACCCTTCAATCGACGATCACTTACTGTATAAATCGTACATGGCTAAGACATCGTCGTACTCTAAAACATCTTCGGCGACGAAATTTGTATAGTACGGAAACATTACCGAGTTCGGTACGGGCGTATGGGCTAGACCCAAGGAATGGCCTAATTCGTGTAACGCGACCGTATAAAAATGAAACCCGTCCGCATCGGACGCGTTCTTTTTCCAATTTTCGTCGTTGTCGAAATGCACGTCGCCGCCAAAGCTTTCCGCCTCGTACGGGAAGAAAGCGTGCGCCAAAATGTGGCCGGGACCGTCGAACGGAACGCCGTCGCCGTGATGCCCGCTACCGAACGCGACGATAATGTCCGCTCCCGCGTCGTTCACCTCGACGAAATTCAAACGGCCGTATTTGCCCCACGTGTTCAATGCCGACCTTATTTGTTTCCGGACGTAATCTAAACCTAGCGCATGGTGCCAGTTTGCGACGCTATCGAACATTTTCGTTTTTATTAGAACACTGTCGGTTATTTGGAATTTACTCACTGATAGGTGATATTACGTTTTTGCCATCCCTTCGCCACGATAACGTAACGTTTGCTTCGGTTCTTTTGTAGATCGGATACTCCGCATCGCGCACGGTTCATTAACTAGAATGATTTTTTGATAATAATTATCTGTAAATAATAACGAATTTTACCTTTATAGTTTCATCGTCCAGAATACCCGTTTGTGAAATGGCACCGAATTCTTGTACTTTCATAATAACATCCATCAAGCCGGTTTCGGTGTATAACGCCTCTGCATCGTCTAAACCTTCTTCTATATATCCATATTGTTTTAGGAAATTTAACTGAAAATATAAACCGATAAATAGGATCGATTAATGCGGATGGTTTCAAAGTACTTACAGCAAATGCAGATGGAATCTTTTGTGTTCCGCGTGGCAGTGGTTTACTAGTTGTGTCTCTTATTTGAAAAGTACACGCTATAAGTATGAATAAGACAAATTGTTTCATTGCAAATTATGAAAATTCAATTGTAAATCGATTAATTTCAAAATAAGAATAAAACTTGATTTGATACGTCTTGTATGTTAACAAAGATTCTTGAATCTAAACGTATGTTGCACAAAATCTATACAAATATAGTGCTTGTGGTTTTCTCGGTATTTTCTTTTAGTCATCATCAAGAAGTGATGTTGAACAGCTTCGGCATTTCTGTAGCAGACCCTCTATATTTATTTATTTCTTCCATTCAACACTTTCTTAAAATTAAAGCAAATATTTCAAGGTAAAATGTAGTAAAAATACTCGGAACAAGAGATGGACTTGGATATTTTGAGATACGAAGTCCCTATTGCTTGCACTCTTTTTCCTAAGTGTAAAGAATATATTATTGCTAATTGTGGTACATATTCAAAATATACATTCTTTGTACGAACCTGTTAAAAACATGTCCTGTTATTAAATTTATATTTAGACGCGGTCATGGACGAATACAAGTAATGTATTTTTCTTACAAAATATTTGTCTTCATTTTTCGTAAACATACATTTTAAATCAACCCATTATAATCATAAAAACGATTTTTATTATTGAGTACAGGCAACCAACATTGCTCGTTGACATAGAGCGAATCTTGACGTCTCTGTGATTTGATGACAAATATACCAAATAATTTTGACATTTCCAAAAAATTATCCATCTACAGGTAATCATTAATTAAAACGTTATTTATTACAAAGGTGATTATTGTTATTATTTAACAGCTCAGTGTCTTTAAACTCGAAAATCGAAATGGCTGATCCAAAGTATGCTGATTTACCAGGAATAGTAAGAACATTTTTTGGGTTAATTAATTTTTCAAGGATCAAAATCTTAAATGTTTCTTTAGGCGCACGACGAACCTGATGTATACGAATCATCCGATTTACCGGAAGCTCAGCAAACATTAGATGTAAATGATGAAGAAAGTGAATCTATTGAACGTCTTCAAGTGTCTCATTCAGATGCCTTTGATAAATTTAAAGGAAAATCAATCAATGCAGAGCATGTGGATTTCTCAGACCGCATCAGCAAGAAATTACGTACAGGATATGAATTAGGCAATTGGGAATTAGGAGCCCAAGGTGAAGAAGAAACAATTTTACAAAAATATCATCGTATTAACTGTGAAATTGGAGAGTTAATGGAGGAAGTACAGAAAATTAAATTATCTGAAAAGGGCGATAATACATCACCTCCTATAACTAGTGAACAAGTTGAAGAATCACTTAGAAAGCTCGCAGACATACGATTAGAAGAAACCTTAGGTGCTGATGTTGTAACTAGTATATCTGATCCACAAGGTGCCCAATTAAAGTAAGTTTTGTGTTCATAATTTTTGGAAACTATTTATTAATCCATTGTTTCAGAAAATTAATGAGCCAATTAGAGAAGTTTAAAGCTCATGCATCAGAAAAGCCTGAGGCACAATCAAATGAATCTGGCATAAAGTTCCAGTTGAATTATAGACCAGAACAGGCTAAATTGATGCAAACCAGCCGTGTTACAGAATTAGAACAACGGATCCATAAATTGGAAACTATATTGGGACATACAAGTGAAAAATTAGCTAGATTATCTAATCCACATACAAAAGGTTAGATGAAACAGTGTTTCACATTGACATACAAGTAATTAACATTATAATTATTTTTTAGAAACATTGTTTGAAACTGCACAGCATTTAAGTGCTGTAGTAAGTTTATTGGATTCAAATCAATTGGATCATATTGAAGCACGTTTAACGTCATTAGCACAAAAGTTAGATGGAATATCAGAGAAACAGAAGCAATTTCAAACTGATTCAGAAAAGGATAAAATGGTAAAACCATTAAACAACTATTTCAGCAAATAACTTAAGTATGTTTCAGATTCTTGAATTGTATGAAATTGTGAAAAAAACTGAAGGATCCTATGATTTGCTACCACAAACTATAAAAAGATTGAAAACTTTGGAAGCCCTTCACAGTAAAGGTAATATATTTTCTTTCATAATTATTCAGATATTTAAACCTGAATTAAACAATTCTAGCTGCTGATTTTGCTAAAAGTTTAGCACAAATTGAAATACAGCAAGCTGAAATTGCAAGTAACGTCGAGAATAATAAAACCTTATTGAAAGGCGTGCAGGAGAGTTTTGCAATGAATCTGGATGAAATTAACAAAACTGTAATACATTTAGATGCTAGAATTAAGGCCATAAAGAAGAAATAACCAAGTAAAGCATTTAAACACAACAAAAAAGTTATTTAATCGTATATTAACTAACACTCTTGTTAATTAATTGTACTATTTATGTTCTGTCTATTCAATTATATTAATCACTTTCAATATTTAATTTGAATGGAAATACTAATAAATAGTTATATTTGCCATGGTATTATAATTTATTATAAAATTGATATCAATAAAAATTAACTGACATAGAAAAGGAATTATAATAGAAACTCAAATTCATTGAGAATTCAACAAGTATCTTGAATTGAAGATTTTAAATTTACCGGCACTCTGCGCCGGCCATTTAAAAAACGTATGCAGGAACGGTTTTTTCATTCATTAGAATTACATGCATTTTGTGTGTGATTTCCCTCTAAAAGTGATTTCTGTTTCAAATTGTGATATTTTTTCGTCGATTTCCTTTTAAAAATTCGATATTACCACGTGAGTAGTTCCATTAAATCATTAGTTGCAGTATAAACAATTTTGATTGGTAATAAAAAAAAATTCAATTATTGTATTATGGTCGTGACTTTAGTGAATTTTTTTTTATATATTTTTACATTCATAATTAATGTTAATTTAACGCGTGGAAAGTGAATATAACATTTTATTACACATTGTATTGGTTACATATTTTGGGATAGAATAATATGGCAAATATCGATGATCTATTTGATTGTTTTGAAGAGTCTGAGGCAAATAAGAATAATGCCGGCGAGGATCAAGCTTTGTCCAAAAGGTGAATAGACCTAACCTTATAAGACACGTTTTATAGCACGCATTTATTGACTTGTAAAAAAACATTCATTTACAGCATATCAGAGGTAGATATTAAAGGAGCCAAACGTCCCTATGAAGAGAGCTCAGATAATGCTAATGAAATTAAAAAGAATAAGATTGAAGAACTAATTCATTTGGGTGACATAAAGTAATACTTAGTTAAAATTGTGTTGCCTTGACAATATCTCATCATTATTTCATGTTTTAGCTTTGAGGAGTTTAAGGATAGAATTGTAGTGCACACAATTGATACTGAATCCTGCACACATGAAGTTGCTTGTCCACCAGGTCAACCATATATACCATTACAACCAAGGAAAGGTGAACCTGCAAAGACGTATACATTCAATTTAGATCCATTTCAAAAGGAGTCAATTTTATGTATTGAGAACAATCAATCTGTGTTGGTATCTGCACATACTTCATCTGGTAAAACAGTAGTAGCTGAGTAAGTTGATACTTTGTTATCAGTAAATTAATATCAATTTAATGATTGTTGAAATTAGATATGCCATAGCCACTTCTCTAAAGAATAAGCAAAGAGTCATATATACAACACCAATAAAAGCATTGTCAAATCAGAAGTATCGTGAATTTTATGATGACTTTAAAGATGTTGGCTTAGTAACTGGTGATGTTACTATAAATCCAAGTGCTTCTTGTCTAATAATGACTACTGAGGTAGATATCAATTGAGATATAAAAAGTATTATTGGTAATGAAAATTTATTTTAGATTTTGCGTAATATGTTGTACAGAGGATCAGAAATAATGAGAGAAGTTGGTTGGGTAGTATTTGACGAAATTCATTATATGAGAGATAAAGAGCGTGGTGTAGTATGGGAAGAAACCTTAATTCTTCTACCACATAATGTTCACTTTGTTTTCTTATCAGCAACAATTCCAAATGCAAGACAGTTTGCTGAATGGGTTTCCTATTTACATCAACAGCCTTGTCATGTTGTTTATACTGATTATAGACCTACGCCATTGCAACATTTCATATTCCCGGCTGGTGGACAGGGTATTCATATGGTGGTGGACGAATCCGTAATTAAATAGTTTGCTTCTTTTATACAAATATAACAATATGTTCCAATTTTAGGGTACATTTAAAGAAGAAAATTTTAATACTGCAATGGCCGGGTTACAAACTGCTGGCGAAGCTTCGAAAGGTGATCAAAAGGGTTATAAAGGAGGAATTCGGGATAAAGATCCTACACAAACTGACATTTTTAAGATAGTTAAAATGATTATGGAACGCAATTTTGCCCCCGTAATCGTTTTCAGTTTTAGCAAGAAAGAATGCGAACTCTATGCGACGATAATGACGAAGCTTGACTTTAACACGAGTAATTTCAAGTTAATTTGCTTTAGCGAGAAATTTAAAAACGACTCTTTTCTAGGACAAGAAAAACATTTAGTCGATGAGGTATTTTCGAATGCTATGGATGTTTTAACGGAGGAAGATCGTCATTTACCACAGGTGGATAATCTATTACCATTGTTACGTAGAGGCATTGGCATTCATCATGGAGGCTTATTACCTATCTTGAAAGAAACTATAGAAATTTTATTTGGAGAAGGCCTTATTAAGGCTCTCTTTGCTACAGAAACCTTTGCAATGGGTTTAAACATGCCTGCTAGAACGGTATTATTTACTGGCAGCAGAAAATTCGATGGAAGAGAAAATCGGTGTGTAAGTATTGCACGTATTTTCTGTTTATATTTTTATGCCAACGGTTTGTTTTATTTAGATAACTTCTGGAGAATATATTCAAATGTCTGGAAGGGCCGGACGAAGAGGCATCGATGAAAAGGGTATAGTTATTTTAATGGTTGACTCAAAAGTAGGTTCTGCTGTTGGTAGGAACATGATCAAAGGTTTGCCTGATCCGATTAATTCAGCCTTCCATTTGACTTACAATATGGTTCTGAATTTATTGCGCGTTGAAGAGATTAATCCCGAATACATGTTAGAAAGATCTTTTTTTCAGTTTCAAAATCAGGCCGCTATTCCAATTTTATATGATAGTAAGAATTAACGTTTTTTTTTCTTTTTTGTTAAACGCTACCATATTTTTTTATTATTTTAGAATACATGGAAAAGGTAAAGGAATATAACGAATTTTCGATAGAAAATGAATCAGAAATTGCCTCCTACCATAATATAAGAAAAGAATTGGAGAATCTAGCCGAACAATATAGAATTTTTATAACGAAACCAATTTATTTAATACCATTTTTACAGCCTGGTCGTCTCGTGAAAGTGAGTTATTCAATTGATTTGAATGCGTTCATATTTAATTTATAAGGGATAATAATGATAGATTTTATTCATGTTATTCAAAAATACTTTCACCGCCATAAAACTTTATCTAGGAAGTGTATAAAACATAATTTTTGTTACAGATAAAAGTAAACAATTTGGAATACGATTGGGGCGTGATAATAAATTTTAAAAAAGAATCCGAGGCGTTTTCTAAGAAGAAGAAAAACCCAGCGACAACCACGACAAAAGTTATTGTCGATTTATTACTTCATGTAACGGCCGAAGAGATTAACGAGGATGCTATACCTAAGCCGTGGACAGAAGGCCAGGTAAATTATAAAAATTTATTACTTCAATCATTTTGCGGATTTACATTTAAAGGCTTTTATTGAATATTTTATTGCCAAATGGTTAATTATTTATAAAAGGCACTTTAATCGCTTTGCATTTTTTTTTCTGGGAAATTGCATTAATTTTATTCTAAAGTATTGAATATCCTTTTATAATATTTTCTTTAGACAGGCGCTAATGAGATTGTATCCGTATGTTCGTCATTCATCACGCACATATCATCTGTAAGATTACATTGTCCGACTGATCTTCGTCAGAAAGCAACCAGGAAATATATGGGCAAGGCTGTGAGGGAAGCGAAGAAACGTTTTGCGGATGCACCGCCGCTATTAGATCCCTTCGACGATATGAAAATACAAGAACCTGAATTACGCGATATTATTAAAAAAATTGAAATTTTAGAGAAGAGGTACATATAGTTGCAAATTGTTTACTCACCGCCCCCGTATCACACACCTTTTTCTTTGTGTCTTTACAGATTGTATTCGCATTCGTTATACAAAAATGTATTGCTGACTACGGAGTATCCAAAGTACCTGAACAAAGTTAAATGTGAGCAAGAATTGAAGGAGGCGAAAAAGAAGGTGACCGATGCGAAATCTGTCATACAATTAGACGAGTTAAAGTGCAGAAAGCGCGTATTAAGACGTCTCGGTTATTGTACAAGTACGGATGTCATCGAATTAAAGGGTAGAGTGGCTTGCGAGCTAAGCAGGTTCGTTGAGTTATTTTGCCTGTAGAATATTGGCAATTAATGTTTGCTTACAACGATTTCAGTGGCGACGAGCTCCTTATCACCGAAATGATATTCAACGGTGTTTTCGGTCAGTTATCGGCGGCCCAAGCGTGTGCATTACTAAGTTGCTTGGTTTGCGACGAGAAAGCGAACGAACCGCCAAAATTAACGGAGGAATTGTCCGGTCCGCTAAGGCAGATGCAAGTAAGTCATTCCGTGCATAATAGTGTAAATATGAAATTCATTAGTTTCTAATGATATTGCCGCTTTGCTTAGGATTTAGCTCGACGTATAGCAAAAGTAAGTACGGAAGCTCGATTGCCTATATTGGAACAGGAATATGTCGATCGTTGTAAACCGTTCCTAATGGATGTTGTGTTCGCGTGGTGTAACGGTGCGACCTTCAGCGAATTGTGTAGAATGACCGATATATTCGAAGGTAGCATCATACGATGTATGAGGAGATTGGAAGAGTTGTTGAGGCAAATGGTACAAGCGTCGAAAACGATAGGGAATACTGACCTAGAGGATAAATTTAATAATGCAATCAAAATGATTAAGAGAGATATAATATTCGCATCGAGTCTATATCTGTAAAATGTTTTATAAAGGAAACAGGTTTTATTCATAAAAGATCTCTAATTCCCAAACGTTATGCTTTAGTTTATTCAAGTTTGCTTACAAAGTAGAATATTGTGCATCAAGAAGTGCTCTTATTATTAATTTTTTCTTCTTTTTATAGATATCAATTATTTTGTTTAACATATTCATCTGTAGAATTGCAATTTTATTTAAGTTTTAAATGTTTAGGAATAATGTAAGCATGAACAGGGGGTAATTAATTTAGTCCTTACAAAAGTAAGGAATATTTTAGCATGTGTAGTCTAGGTACTCTCAAAATACTTCTTAACAGTTATTTTCAATTACCTGCTCTACCGAGAAATATCTGGTGGGGTAAATAGTACAATGGTAAATAATTATTTTCTAGGAAGAGTTACCACCACCACCAACCCTCTGTATATCTACCTGTTAATTATTCAAGGCATTTCTTCATTTTAATTTCATCTTTCGAACGTGTAACAGCTAATGCTTATAATTAGCTTGACTATAATTTAAAAATTATATTTTTGTACTGGATACAAAAAGAGATTCGCACATAATCTGGATTTTTGGCTTGTTTATTCCGTGTTGTGTTATTTTGTTGAAATCATAGTACGGATTGAACTCGCTAAAATTTCCGATTACAATCGATTCGTATCATTTTATACTTGTGTTTAGTTTAAATAGTATTGTTTCATTTCTGATGTAAAAGAACGGTATCAATTTCAGGTGGATAACAAATAAATGTACATTCGTCATATTCTTTGGTGATCTAGCCGTTTGATGCTAAGTCGGAATTCAAACGGTTAAGTCATCAAGTTTATCATGAATGTGACTTGCATCGGAAAAGAAGAACAATGGTTGTATCAAGTGCGGCGTAGTAATTATCTACGCTGAAGGAACTATTGGCGTGATTTGTTTAATTGATCTCATATCACAGCCAGTAGTTACTTTCAGCGGGATCAATTTAAAATCTTCGATCTACTTCAATTGAAATAGGCCGTTTATGTTTGTTTTATCGTATTTTTTTCGAATGTTCGGTTTTAGTCGCACGTAAATTATTCGAGGAAATATTCCAAATCTGTGACTAGATCGAACATTCGCATGGAGTATGACTATTCTTCGTTAATCGATTCGCAATTATTGCATTGAATTGTGAATGAGGTATTCATGTTGCGTTGTTGATCTAGCTTTGTTATGGTATCATTTTTATAATCCATAAAGCTATATCAGCAATGCATGATGTGCCTTTATGCTTCGATCGTCGTGCACAGCCATAGTTTCGTTGCTGAAACGGAAGAAAAACTGAGAAAACTTTACTGCTTAAAAATGGAAAAGAATGAACGTGTACCGCCGAAATGTGATTATTTATTTATTTTTATAAGTGTACGCACGATATTTTTTATTGCTTTCAAACAAATTTTAGTACTAAAGACTAGTACAATAGGCTTGTATATTTATTAACTTAAACTATTTATAATTAATGTTATGAGTGTGGCACAGTACAATAATATTTTTAAAAAATAAGAAAACGATTCAACAACATTCAATGTAACACAAAAATCAACATTTTATGTAAGAAATTAAGAATTATTACTTGCTTTTTATACAAATCTATCATTTCTAGTCTACTAAATTCGTCTATCTTTGCAAGTACTTTTATACAAAAAGAAAACAAATAGATGAGAAGAATATTACCCAAATTTTCAATTAGGTTATATATAATACTGCTGGTAAATTGCTTACAAAAATGGCTCAATTATAATATAACTTAGGAGGGTATTTTGTTATTTTTTTCTTGCTTTTCTTTTAATGTAATTCTTTCATATATGGGCATTTTTAAATTATAAACGTTTACATACTATATCTTAAGTTATAATTATTGTTTAAATAAATATTTTTTTGTCGTAAATAACGTTGTGTCTTTTTATTTTGCTGTTTTTTTGCCTTGCGTTAACATTTTCTTTTTTTATCAATTAAACTCTAATTATTCTTAATTAAACATTAACTATCAGTGTTTTATTTTGATGGGCGGTAGATGATCACCGCATCGTGGGAAATTGGGTGGGACGGGCGGTAAATCGGCTTGCGTGCCAACGTGGATGATCGTGTTCATGCCAATTACCACGTGGAACAAGAAATGGCAATGGAATAGCCAATATCCTAAAACGAAGTAAAAAAAAGCATTAATTTTCATTTTCGTTCCAGCGACCCTTAATCTTCATTTACCCGGATTGTCGGCTCTGAATCTCAATATGACGTAACCGTTATTCGGCACGGCAATCGTGTCTTTCGACGGCGGCAATCTGAATTGTCTATGCAAGAGACCGCGTCTATCCAGATCCAATGCGTGCTTCAAGTTGATCTTTTTCACCGTCTGATCTGGAGACCGGCCGATACCGATCACGTTAAACGAGTAACCGTGCAAATGGAACGGATGACTGAGATTCGGCGATTGTACTGTAAAATAAATTGAATTTCAACAATGATTTACATAGAGGAAAATAAATTGAGGATTTGTGGTATACCTTCGTCGACGAGTACTACTTCGACGATCGCATTCAACGGTATATCAATTTGATGTGTGCACATGCAATTCTGTCCGCAATTCGCCGGTCTATTGTCACCGTTACAAAATTGATCTGGCGCTATCTCGTCGAGTTGCGAGATCGGCGGTGCTGGTGGCGAAATGTATGATATTTCGTCCACCAAGCTAATTACGTGATCGCCTCCAGGTGCGGCTAAACAATGGTTAATTTCCAAAAATGAGTACGATCGTTTACGAAAATTGAGTTGATTTTTTTTTGTATATAAAAAGCATTCATCTATCGAATTGTTTGTTGGAATATATAGTTAGAGAAAACGAGAGAATGTAATGGAAAAGGTTGTTGTAGTGTATCAATAGCAACTACTTTAAGATAGGATTAACTTAGTAATATTAATAATAGAGTAAGCTTAATGTAATTAAGATAATGTTATTTTACCGACGATATGTTTCCTATAAATTACTTGTATTTTATGCTGCTTCAAAAAGTGGAAAACATTAATTATAGATGATCTTAAATTAAATTAAACATTCAATCGTAATCTCTACTATAGTTAAAGTTTACCTAAGAATCTGTTGTACGTATTTGGTGCAAATAAATCGTTTGGTTTGTAGAAATGGAACCTAAATGGCAAGAAAATTTTAACATCTGGTCTTTCTTGTAAAATTGCCTCATCAATTTCTTTCGCATTTTGCAATTGGCTTACACAAATGGCGTCATTCCTTCTTCTATTACATATTGCATCCAACGGATTCATTACCTGATTTAAAATTCATTTAAATTTTAAAAAAGTTTAATTTTAAATAATTTTCGTACCTACCCATTCATTAAATTAATTGTTACATTCATTTCTTTTTTCTTACGAACTAAGTTCGATGCACGAACATTGTTTATATAAGTTATGTATATGTACAATTGAATTAACTAACACCAATAATATTTTCTCTATGTACAATTATGTACAGGATAAATGTACAACAACACTATTCACAAGGGTATGTACAAGTTTCATGAAATATATACAAAAATATTTACAGTTCCAACCGCATCAACTAATCGCCCACCGTAATTATTATCCATTAATGATTAAATGTGAATCCGACACCGAACAAGATTAAAATTTTAATTTGCTAATGTTAAAAGATTTATTTATACAATCGAGTTATTTAACTAGATGATATATTTATACTTATAATACAAAAGTTATATTTATTATAAAAATAATATACATAATACGTAAGATTAACATTACCGCAACTTATTTTTCATTTTCTTTTACGCTTTTATCATTATTATATTATATAATAACAAAGATGTCCATTTAATACCTTCATCTACTTCAGACTCTTACAGACTAGGACAATCTTAAATTGTAAACTTCAACTTCATGATCAGTATCGATATTGTCTTTTTATTTGATTGAAGAATTTTTTGCAAAATTATAATACGAAAATCATATGAACCATTCACGTTTAAGCTAAAATAATTTACAATTATACTTCGAATATTTTAACGAATGGGAAAAAATAAGATAAAAGCTAATCGAAGAAACTTTAAAGAGCGAAACGAATTTTCCGTAATTTTCAATTAAAATTTAATCATTTAAATATGTATGAAGCAAATACTGAAAGTAATAGTAGTAATAATATACAATTAACTAAAAATAAAATTACTATTTTAATTATTAAATTTACAAAAATACATATTTAGTGCTCGTTTATTTGGCAAATGAGAAGACGGTAAGAAAATGTGGCGCAATATGAAAAGAGCGAGAAATGGAAAAATCGAATGTGAAGAATAGAATTCACAGAGAGAAATTACAGAATTAAAAGATTCTAATGAGAAAAATGAAATAGTAAAGAATAGAAATGAAGAATGTACAAAAGAAAGAGAAAAGATTGGACTACTGACTCATGAGAATAAACAGAAATATTGGCAGTGGCAATAAAGTAATCCAATTTAAAAGAATTGTAACAAATATAGGTTTAGATTGCGATAGAAAATGTAATTCAATTAAAGATTGATCAAATTTACTCAATCTTCAACAACTATTTTGTTAAATCACAAGACTAAATATATATTTTTGAAATTATTAAACGATTGATGGTGAATTATGATCAATGTATATATTACAAGATCTATTGTGCACTTGTTTTTATATAAAATATACATACAGATAGAAATAGAGTGTGAAAGAATGGAATGCATGATGAATTTATACAATTAATTTCCATTTTGTTCCTTCATCGTTTTGGGAATGCATATATGTACATCAGAAATATATACACATATTCGATATACAACATGCACTTTTCAAATTTGATAATGTACAAGTAAATAAAATATTATAATAATAATTAACAAAAAAAGATGGTTTATATACAAAAGAAATTCTTTAAGCACCGTAGTTTCTTTCCGTTTTTCTTCCTCCTTTTCCTTTACATATGTAACATTAAATGGAATGGTAACAATAATAATTAAGACAAGGAAGAGATTAATTACAATTTACATTACTTACCTAAAAAGAAATTATGGCGTTCTCGAGTGGATCGTACCTTTTTTCTCTTTGTTGCTTAACAGTGTTATAAATATTGATCGATTTAATTATAATAAATATGAATAGAAAGTAATACTAAATAAAGACGATCTGTACTATTGGTATGTACACATCGAAGAAATACTAGAAGATTTTTGTTTCCAAACTAGGACAAAGATAAGAAAAAAAAAGTAAAAGACATTTGAAGAAGATATAAAGGAAGCAAGAGAGAAGTAACAAGCTTACGGTCGTTCGATGAACAAGAAGTAACGCCGGTTGCTTCTCTACAAAAAAAAAGAAATCGCAGAATGATATCGTTTCCTCATAGGACAACTAATGTCGCATAAGAAAGTTTGCCTCTTCCAAAAAAAAAAAAAAGCGAAAGAGAGTTTCCTTTTTGGAAGTCAACAGTGGGCATCATAATACTTTTCAACGAAGTAATTAATACGTTTTAATATTAAAAGTGCGACTTTACGTCGATGGGCGGTATGAAGTCGCCGCACGTGGGGAAATTCGGCGGCACCGGCGGCAGATCGTCTAACGTGCCGACGTGGAACACTAAATTCATACCGATAACGATGTGGAACAAGAAATGGCAATGGAACAGCCAGAAACCGGGATTACTAGCGCGATAACGTAACACGACGTAACCGTTATTCGGTACGGCGATCGTGTCTTTGCCCGGCGGCAAGTTGAATTGACGATTCAACAGACCCTGTCGGTCCAAATCTAATGCGTGTCGCAAATTGATCTTTTGCACACTTCTGTCCGGCGACCTGCCAATGCCGATCACGTTGAATGCGCCGCCGTGCAAATGGAACGGATGGCTCAAGTTCGGTTGTTGTACTAATTTGGGAACGAAAAATGATTTTGCGAGTTAGGAAATTTGTTAATTTGCCATTCGGTAAATTTCGCAACGTACCTTCATCTACGAGAACGACTTCGACGACGGCGTTCAATGGTATGTCGATGACGTGGGTGCACATGCAATTCTCGCCACAATCCGCCGGCCTATTATCACCGTTACAAAATTGATCCGGATCAATGTC
Organism: Hololepta plana; assembly: GCA_963695495.1. Lineage (NCBI taxonomy): Eukaryota > Metazoa > Arthropoda > Insecta > Coleoptera > Histeridae > Hololepta > Hololepta plana. The sequence continues at coordinate 9,165,503 of OY968832.1, read as the reverse complement.
TTTGTATTGTGATAATAGCGGGGCAGGCGGCGACATGTACGAAATCTCATCGATCAAACTAACAATGTGCGCGCCATTCGGAGCAACTGAAACGTATTACAAAACAAAATTATTTATAATTCTTTTTTTTTCAGGGGAAACTGGTGAAGACTTACCCAAGAATCTGTTATAAGTGTTCGGTGCGAACAAGTCTTGCGCCATGTAATTGAAGAAACGGAACGGTAAGAATATCTTGACGTCCGGCTTCTGTTCTAATATACCTTGGTCGACTTCGCCGGCGTGCTTCAATTGATTTACACATATTGCATCTGTTCTAACTTCATTACATCTTGCATCCAACGGATTCATTACCTAGCCATGGATATTTAGTAATTTTTATATATAAAATATAAAGTCCTCACATTAAAACACTTACCATTATTTATAGCCTTTTGTTAGCCAGCTTGCATTACAAATGAGTTTTTTTAATTATTATTTTGGCTTGTGTGACTTTTGGTTTAAATTAAATGTTATGTACATTCCTTTTTTTTTTCTCAAAAAATCTACAAATTTATGTACAAATTTCATTCGTTTCACTTTCACGTAACGCAACGTTAGTAAAATAAAATTGATTAAATTTTGCTTCAGCAATTATCAAGTTAAATCAACGGAAAAGTGGATTTCCCGCGACGAACGTTGCGTTAACGACGAAACGAAGAAATTTCCTTCACCCTATATATACATAACAATGAAGCACGAATCAAGACTTTTTTCGTTTTCGTTCGTATTAAAAGAAAAATAATATGTACAATGACAATTCGAAATAATATGTACATTCTGTATATATATGTCTCTCTTATTGAAGAGACCAATGAAATATGTACAAATTTACTTTAATCAGAAAATGAAAAACTCTTTTAGCTTTTAATGTTCGTTTCATTTTTGGAGTTTCATTATGTTCATGTGCAAGCCGTAGAAAGTTAAACGGGTTATGTACAAGAGAATCGAAATGGAAAATTGAAAACTCACCACTCCTTGCGGTAAACCGATGTCGTACGTTGGTGCGACGGTCGGCGGCTGATACGATTGACGCGCGTACCTCAACACGGCCAATTGTTGAGCCCTTCTGATACCGCACTCGCCCAAACCGCGCAATTGAATCCAATAGGCACCGGGCGATTGATCCGCATTGATCACGAAATCGTAACGTTCGCCTTAAAAAAGAAAAGGGAATTAAATTTTATAATCGACGATTTGTTGCGTGCGGTTTCTTGAAAAGCGCCGACTTTTCTACAAATAAAACGTTCTTTGAATACAAAATTACGCTAATTTTGCTTTGCTTTTCGCTACGATGTTAATCGAAATAACCAATTTAAAATTCAACACGTCTTCGCCTACAACAATACTTATTCTTTTTTCGGATTAATCGGTTGCTGTTTCAATAACAAGAGCCCCAGCAACAATTTCAGCTTGTTCTACACAAACATTAGCAGCTTCAAATTTTTCACATAATATAGAAATGAATCGATAACTGAATGTAGACTAAGATTAAACTTTGCGATTTATGGTTCTAATTGCTACCCTGTTTATATGTACCTGACTTGGCTTCTTGCGATTACTATCCCTTTGCAAAGTGGAAAAAGTTTGATAGGTTACAAATTTTCTTCGCAGAAAATATGGAAAAGAACTATAGAAATCTTGTGATTTGTGGACCCAAAAACAATCTAGTTTCTTAGGATTTAGAAGCTATGCGCAAAGACGCCGTGAAACGTACGTTGAACTATTGGTCCATTATGTGTAGTCATAAACTCATTTCAAATCAAAATTAATTTTACCTCTGTGGAAAGATAATAACATATCAATATTTCGCTTTGCGACGCTGTTAATTTGTTCATTTCGAATTATTTTCAAAACGGTTGCTCCTACGAATAAATAGTGTCAATAACTTTTTTGTAGGAAATTTCTTGATCTACAACTTTGACAACGTGTGTGTTTGCTGCAAAAGTGACCGTTAACGTGTTATTCGCGAAAAACCGCTCTTGGCCATCTTCGACACCGTATAAAATATTTAGCTCAACTCGGATCGGTGGGGACTTTTGACATTTTGTCAAGGGCATCATTATGAAGGTTCACGCAAAAATTCAGCTTTCCCTTATGTTAACGCGATAGTGAGTGACAGTCGTGCGTTATTGAATCGCGAGTTGTCTTTGTACATTTTGGTTTATGGATAGTCTTTGTACATTTTGGTTTATAGATAGTCTTTGTACATTTTGGAAATGAATTGTAAATAGCGAACTAAGAAATAGCAATCGACGGACTTTCTTGTTGCGATGAACCGTTTGTTCAAACATCGAAAGAACCAAACGCGAAATTGAAGGTTCATCGCAACAAGAGAGTGACTGTATGTTAATATTGTTGAGACAAAGCTGCCAACCAACAAAATCTGGTTTTGGGCAGTTTTGTCTCACAAAGGGCACACTCTCCCCGAATTGGAAGGGGAGAGATAAGTGCCCATATAAATATAAGAACTTTGCACTGAAAATCAATCGATTTCATTTTTTCGTCTCGAGATGTTATCATTAACACTGTCGTTGTCGTGCGTTTTCGTGTCACTAAATTAATTAAATTAGTGTACAATTTGTAATATATATGTGTAAATAAAGTTAAGTTAGTTTTACACATTGGTCCTTCGAATCAAGAACAACAAAAATCTTCGTATTCAAGAACGGGTGCGAACACCTTAATTTTTCGGTTATAAGCCTAATTTGACTGGACTACTTACCGGAGAACGAAATGATCGTATTAACTCGGACCGGATGTACCGGTTCGCCGTCGGTTCCTATCACGATCATGTCGTGTCCTTCGACGGTCAATTGCGCCGGACAAACCGATGCGAACGAATTGATCATACGGAACCGGTACCGTCTGCCCGGCGTTATGGTGAACACTTCCAACGGCGTGTTGGTCATGAATCCGGTGGCCGGATCTCTGAACTGGCCTTTGCCGTTGATCAATAAACTCTCCGGATCTTGACCGGTATTGACGGCCAATCGACCGGGGAACCGTTCCGCCGCGTCCTCGTGCATCCAATCGCTCAACAACATAATGTGCGTGGTCAGGTCGAAATCGTACAAATTGCTGTTCGGATCTTTGGCCGGCGCTTGACGGATGATCAAACTGCCGTACAAACCGTCCATCTTTTGTAAACCGGTGTGCGCGTGCCAGAAGTGCGTGCCAGCGTTACCGGCGTCCCATTGATATCTACGGCCGATCGTAAACGGTCACAGAATGATTAAAGTTCGCGAGGCTTGTTTTGAAACTAATACCTGAAAGTGTTGCCTTGCTGGATCGGACATTGGGTGACGAAGGGCACGCCGTCATAGTATTGGGACCCCTTTTGCCACACGCCGTGCCAATGAATGGTCACCTCCATGCCTTCCATGTGATTCTCGACGTCGACGATGACGCGATCGCCCTCGCAAACTTGAATCGACGGTCCGGGTATCATTCGGTTCGCCGACAAGATGCCTCTCTCGACGCCGTCGGCCAACACGCACTGGCAATTCGACCAGACGGTGTTCGTCGCGTTCGGCGTGCACACTTGACAAGCGCTAAATGAAGAAACGAAAGTTTATGGGCACATTACGCAAACAATTGATGATGCATATTCGACTATTTCATAGTTAATTGATATAATAATGGCAAGGATTACGTGACCTAGAATCAATTGACCGTTCGTTCTTAGTACTCGTTGGTTATTGTAACAATTTTATTTTTATGTAATCGGTTTCGTGTCGACTACTTCTTGTCGGCTTGGTATTGTTAATTTCCTATTTCATTTTTCGCTCTCTTAACGTGATAAGCTCATTCATTTAGCTCGCGTTTTGTTCAGGTCTGTTTGTGTTCGTGGGCTAGCTGAATAGAATTAGTTATGTCAATTGCGGATTATGTAAAGCAAATTTCATTTTTATTATTATTCTCGCAAATTATTCCCGCGTTGCACGTTAGGTTTCATATGACGGAATCGAGTTGAATTATTAATGGGGAAAGAAAGTGGCTGCTCATTATTTCTTCAATCCTTTTTATGCAAAAACTCTTCTTCGTTTACGTTCTTAATATGTTTATGTATTTTCCAAATAATGGGGAAGAGATTATTGGCGAGAAACAAACGATTTCTAAACGTGCGAAAATATTTCACATTTAGATTAGAAATGAATTTAGAAACGCTCGCGACTATGGTTCCAATTAAATCTGTCGGTTTAAAAGGCAAGAATTTGCATATTATTGCAGATTTTGTTTACTATTCAATCGAATGCTTTTGCAAGTTTTCGAATCCAATTATTACATCGGAATTTCTTAATAACCGATATGCCTTTTCAAATATTTCAATCAAACAAAAAAGTTTTAATAATCGAACTGATTAACGTGTTATTAGAACCGCTTAATAGTAATTACCTTTTTTCTCTTATGCAATATCCCACAAACGTTGATTTCAATTAACAACGAATATTATTCGATTTACGTACTGAATGCATATTTATATGAAAGTACGTCCTGTTCTATTCGAAATTCAAATGATTTCATTTAAATCAGAACAATTTAATTACACGCTAATTAATCTATTAATTACGGAAAGCATCTGGTTAGAAAATGAAAATGCATCATCGTAAAGAAGGTCAAGAAATTATTAAATACAGGATCTCCAGCGGATTCTAAATGAATTTCCCCACTTGAAACAATGCGAGTAAAGTTGTAATTAACCGTTGCTTCGAGCGGTCAACCAATTGATTCGAAATGATTAATTAAACTAGATAAAACCGAATGTTAATTAATAAAAAATGAATTGATTTTTTTCTCGTGTCCGAATGAATAACTTGTCTCTCTTTCGCGATATGCGGAGCGACAGTTTCTTCGTGAACAAGCCATTAGTGTAGATCTTAAACATGTGAATGATGGCGAGCAGAAGAAAGGCAAATAACTTCGAGATAAATTTAAAGAGCCACTTTCGATGGCATTTTTTTTGAGTTCGCTCTATATTAATAATCCGTGTACAAAAATAATTGATTAATTATCGTTTTCATTTTCGGTTTTCACATTTCAAAGTCCAAATTGAAACATCTACCCACTTAAAACGATGGACGAAAGTGGCTTCATATTAAATTGGATGGACTTAATCTCGAAAAGTGACCAGAAACGGATATAAATCAAATGATTTTTTTACATTTAAAAGTTGAACGAGGTTTTGATAGGAGTTATAAATTTGGCACGGATAAAGAATCTGTTTTATTGCTCGAATTAGAATGTACGAAATCGTCGCCTATTTATTACAATTCTTTTTTTGCTGAATAATTAATTTCGAGAAATATTTTGCAATACCTTTTCTTCTCTCTCGTTGTACATAATCGAATGGCAAATTATCTAAATTTAATTGAATTAGACGTTCAAGGAGTAACAACAAAGGGAAAAAGAAAGTAAAAGTTGGCAAACGAATAATGCGTTGGTGGCGTATCCCACGGATTTTCCTCTATTCGCTTTTTTCTTTCCAGTTGCAAATAATAAACAACAATAAGAATTTTAATAAAGGAACGTGTGTGTTTGTAATAAATATAATAAAGGTGTAATTTGAATAATTAAGGAAATAAAAGGAGAGAAAAAAAAATGAAAAGAGAATGAAGTAAACTTAAGCAAAATAAATAATACTTACGCTCCAAGGACGGTATAATATTCTAATGTAAAATGATAGTAACACGATTTCGGTGGTTCACCTTCCCTACAAGCTCTGGCACATTCCTCCGGCGACGACAGTAACGGATTGTTTCTTAATTCCGCCGTCGCTGCCGTCCTATAATCCAAATGTTTCTTGTACGTGTGTCCCAAACCGCCTCTGTTCCGATTCGAACCGGTCGGTCGGAAGTTGATCGAACCTTTTAGATTTCCAACGGACGGATGCGTTTGCACTAGACCGTGCGTCGATTGGAACAAGTCGGCGGTGTGCTCGAAATCGGCGGCGTTGATCGCGTCTTGTTGCCACCACGAAGCAGACGTCGATTGATCGGAAACTGGAAGAATCGTAGAAAAAATGAGATTTATTTAGCCGAAAAGTAAATTTAGAAAGCGCATAAACGGATTTAGGTTTCCCATTAGGATATTACGACATTTTTGGACATGCAATTTCAGAATTGAGTTTGTGTCGTGGAAATAATGAAAGAATAATATTATCTAATAAGCGAAGCAATAAATTTAATAATTGAAAAATTTATTGCATTATTACAAAATTCAGTTCTCTTTTTTTGTTGTTTTTCTCTTTTATGCATTTTCATTGTGTTGCAAAGCATGCAAATCACGAGAAACGGTTCTCGTTCACATCAAATCCATTTACCGTTATTAAATTATTTCGTTGTAATTTTCAGGATTTAATTTTCGATTTGTTACAAGCGAGTTGGAGAGGAAAAAAATAGAAAGTGAAATTGTATCCTGCACATATTAGGACTATTACGCTATAGAAATTCGTGTAAAATTGTACGATTCAAACGAGTTTCTATTTATGATTCATGCATGATAAGTTCTCTATACAGGGCGTTAAAGAAAGAGTGTCACAAACTTTAAGGGGCGATAATATGGCCCGAGATAAGCAGAAAAGGTTTAATGAACATGGGGCCCGAAATGGACCGTTGCGAACATACGGAGGTATTACTTTTTGTAGGATATCTTCGGTTTTCACCTTTTTCATTCACAAAACTTACATTTTAGTATCGTAATTAACAGCTGTTTTGTGACACATAGTTTGGCGTTGATATTAAGTCATTAGTGATATTTTTACGAATTTTTGCTATGCCATTTTACTCTAATTTTCAAATTAGCCGACACATTTCATCCATGGTCATACTAATGGGAAATGCCAAAGAAGCTCTTTGTCTTTAAGTTGGAGCTAATCCCAATCGCCAGATTGCTTCAGTTCGTCCTCTTAGAGAAGATTTACAGACACGTAATTTGAAGAGATTTGAAGAGCCTTGTGTGTGCTACGCTTGTAAATGATCTAGGGGAATTGAAGCAACGAATAGGTCAAAGATGTCACGGAATTAAAGCCAATGCTTGATTGCCAATGGTAATTGAAAAAGTTCGAAGGTCCTTGCGGCAAAGACAGATCGTGGCTTTGAACATTTTGTTTGAGTTACTTTTGCCTTTGTTTCTTCTTCATAGTTTGCATTGTTTGTACATATTTGTAAATAACATCCAAGTTGCAAAATGTTTCGCATCTCCGAAACCGTCCATTTTTGGACTCAAGTTAATCAATTCTTTTCTGCTTATCTTGGGCCATATTATCACCCCTTAAAGTTTGTGAAACCCTTTTTTAACACCCTGTACAATGAATAACAAAATATCAATTCATTTGCAAAATGCAGTAGGTGTGTGGTGGTGAACCCGAAGGACACATCATTAATTAAAATGCTCCTCAAAATATGTGACTCATTGTTATTTGATCGCTTAGTATTTCAATTCGACATCGATTGATTTCCCCAAGAAATTCATACGCGGTCGATGTATTATTATCGAGTAAATGGCGTTTTTGCATAAAAACGTATTAAAAGCGAATTCGCTCATAGTGAAATTTCTATAGAAAATTAATAATAATTCGGCGCATAACTAATTATTAAACCATAACATTATTATTATCGGTCCATAAATATACCGTAAGTAAATACATAGATTTAAAATGAGGATATTACGTTATTCCGTTTAAAAGATCTATAATTTAACGATTTACCATTATAAATTATAACGTAACGAGACGTGCATATATCATTATTAAACATTAACGTACATATAATAGGAATCGATATGGAATATCAATTAACCGAAAACGTCTATGCTCAACTTGTTACAAACATAATTTTGATAAAAGAACGTGAAAGACTTTCGATTAATTTATGATCCATAAAAATCTATCGGAAAAGAAAATACAAAAAAGTGTTATCTAATTGAGAAATAAATAAATTATCCACGTTTAGAAGAGCGTACAGATTCGCAACACTTCCTATTAATAATTTCGCCTGGGGCACGTTGTAAAATATCATCACTTCAATTACAATCGTATTAATGCTACCATATTTGGCGTGGGATTTTAAATTACATTCCAATCGAAAGACGTGCGATCGTTTATCATCTTATTCGCATTTGAATCGCTGTTCGATTAAAAGTCATTGGAATAATTAGAAGGAAGGCAAAGTCAGTCAGTCAATCCAGTCAGTGTGATTGTTATTGATCGAAAAAAAAGACACGAATAACAGGAAATAATGAACAATAATAATTATTCTAATTAAATTCCGAATACATTGATTAATATTATGTAAATAATTAATAGAAATACCGCGAGAAGGACAATGGATTACGTAAAGATGAAGAAGAGAGTCAATTCACATGATTAAGTCGATATCAAGGATGGGATTAATTATGATTTGCTGGCTTATTAAGCTTGATTAACGACAATAGTTGGAACCTTAGCCATAGAGTAATTAATAAATAGGTTAGCCTATTTTAAATTTAGCAACTTGTATGGATTATGCAGGGGGAATTGCACATTTTGCAATTTGATGTCATAATTTATTGTAATTAATTTAAATCGCTATTGAATGAAATTTCTCACGGACTTAAATTATTACGCGAACTAACATTATTGCAGAACATCTTTTTCAATTCCTTCCTTTTGTTTCGCAATACCGGATAGCATTCGAAAGGAAACACGTACCCCAACTATCTTCATCAAAACATTGCCCAAAATTAATGCGTGTGTTGATCTTTTAGTTAATTAAAACTCGAAGGCTACCTCCATCCATAATTACGAATAAATTGGTAGTTTTCCAGGAGCAGTAGATAGTTTTCTTACAAATTATTTCTGTTTCGCTATTCACACGTTTTGTTCAATACTTTCGTCACATAATGGCATTGTTTTCACATAAACAAATGTTAAAGCGTTCAATTAGATTAGAATTGGAATTATTTCTAATTTCTGAATGTGTATTTAATTGTTAATTTTTAATGTTTAATGTTTCTTCTGATTGTTATTAATATCGACATCCCGGATATATAAAATTATGTTGTCCTAACGCAATATCGTTGCAATTAAATTTGTTAAATGGTGTAATAAATGTTCTTAAGTAATAAAAACAGTATTTCGCACAGAAGAACAATGAGGAGAGAAAAAGAAGGAGACATTAATAACAATCGAATGAAAATGTCAATGCTACGTTTGCAAAATTATTTTTAAGTCATTCTTTTTTCCCACTTATGTCTTATTTCTTTCGTTGCCATTAAAACAGCATTTCTAATTATTTGTAACATTTAAATATACCTGAAAATACAGAAGTCTTAGTGTTATAACGTTCTCAGCACAATGTCTAGTTACTATTAGTAAATTGAAAGTGAAACGGTTATTTGATGGTCACGAACCGTTGTTAAATGATATTAAGACGTCGTGACAATAATTCCGTTGCTCTGCGGAATCTAACAGATGATATGAAACTAGAATTATTGCAGTACCTAATGACAATTTTCCTTTGATTACAAAGTCAGTTCTACAACCAGTGTAATTTATAATCATTATTTTGTTCTTGTCTAATTGAACCAGAATTATATAACATTATACAATTTTATGAGCATAAAAGGATGGATTAAAAATGTTAATTTATTGTCGCAGAATTGCAATAAATTACGGAACGAAACCAGTTTCGTGCGGGCGTGTAAAATTTAATGTCTCATGTGCAAATGTTGTTGGAGTACTACGAAAATCCGATTAAGATTGTGTAATTCCTAATACGAAATTAAATGGTATTTATTAAACGAAATACGTGTAGAAAGAGAAAAGAATAATTGGATTGTTCTTTATACTTTATGGATATTATATTTAGTAGGTGTACTTTGACATACAATCTCGAATTGGAAATAACGTACATGTCGAAATGCATTTTATATCGTTCCTTTCGTTTCAATAAGCGCACAATTCCTTGGTTCCTGTTATTATTTTTTAAATATCAATATCTAGAATTGTTTGTTACAGTCCGTTAAATAAAGTACAAAACGTAGATAATATCACTTTGAAACGCTGTGTAATAATAATGATCTGATCTCGAACAACGCCTTATTGCACACCGCTCGAAAATGCAACTCATTAATTCCGTTTAGATTTACGAAATTGGGTGTTAATGAAACAACGAAATAGGTACACATTGGAATGAATCTGATTCTATGCTTCATTGTAACTGTTACGGATTGTTAACAATAATTAATTATTATGAATATGTGGGCGTATAAAACTTTCTCGTTACGTACGTTGTAAAAATTAGAATTCTTTCTACTTGTTTAACGAACAAACTGATGGATTGAGATCTAAGAATCGCGAGACAATTGCTAATTTAAACATGTTTCTAATAAAATAATGATTTAATTACTGTTTTTTAATTGATCTCCGTGGTAATTAATAATGTTACGATTAATTTTTTGCCGTCGTGCAAATTCTTTTTCTATCCCGTGGTACGCATGAATAAATATGAATTTAATTAGATTAATTTTTATTTGAATTTTATTTCAAATGGAATGCTGATTACATTATAAAATTAATTTATAAACATTAATGCGCCGTGTATTGCGTGCATTACAATCGATATGATTTACTGTCTTGACAATTAATTATTTAAGGATAGCAATTTATTTGAAATTTGTTTCATTCTAATTGACTTTAGTCGAGAACAAAGTGAATTAAATTTTATAAAATCAAACGATTACGGAAGATCATTTATTGACGAATTCAAACTGAGAGATTTTTGTGCCCATTTATTTATTTATTTGAGTGCAAATGTGCAACAAATATTAATCTTCATTGACATTAAATCATATCATTCGTACGTTGAAACTGCAGCAGAATTGCGTAAAAAAATCTTTCCATTAGGCATAGATTTTTAAATATGTTAGAACGTCTGAATAACTGAATATCTAAGAAAATGAAACTGATTCGACTGGCAAAATAGTCGTTTCGTTTTACCGGATTCTTTTTCTTTAAGTGTCTTTATTATAACTTGAAATCGTTCGTTTTTAGAATGTTGCATATATGTATAACTTATTACATCAAGTTTAAATTGTGCACTTGTTGTTGTTCTATTACAAAACTTTCTAACCGCAGATATTTATATAGGAAATGCAAGCGAGTAGTAAAAAGCAGCAGCAACAAGATATACGAGTACGACAGATAAACATAAAATTTTAACATTAAAGGCACGTTTCAATGGATTTATTTCGATTTAATTCGCAAAAGCCCAAACTATTAATTTCCATTTGGCTTTTGTTAATCATTTATAACATGTGGTCGAACGTTTAAAAATGCATTAATCGTAATTAAGTAGTAAATTTTAATTAAACATAGACTGCAATTAATCCTTATGGTAGTTAAACTAATTAGTAAATTAAACAAAATTAAAATAGAAATAAGTAATGCAGTTTCAATATTGTAATGATTATATAAAACATAAACAGATATTAAATGGTTTAAAGCTAAAATAAAAACGAAAAAATTTGCTCATCCCGGCGCATCCACCACTTTCCTCGGTACAATTGTTGGTGCGTATTTTATTGCTTAAGCGATGCTTTCAATCAATTTCCAATTAATTTTTATTTTTGAGATATATGTATATTTCGCTATACATTCATTAAGATCCTTGAATTTGATAAGTGGCAATTCACGATTATGATCCTATATTAACAAGGATATTTTGATCGAAAGGATCACGAATTCATATCGTGCCGTATAATTAACAATAAATAATAATTAATGCTGGTAGAATAAATGTAAGAAATCAATTAATGGAGCAATGGAGGCCACAATATCATTAAAAAATCATGTTTTCAGATTTTTTTGCGTTTTCATTACATTTTTCTTCTACCTTTTATTGGGTTCACTTTTCTGCCTTTTCATTGTAAACCGATAAGTAAAAAAACGTTTTCAAGGCAATTTTGCAGCATTTTTTCTTTAAAAATTGTATATGGGGCTAGTGGTTATTATTTTGTGAAAGCACGAGTCGTATACATAATATATAATAGAAAATTGATACATTTAACTTTCGATTATCGCGTTACAAATCTAAACTAAACGAGCAAACAAAATTAATAATAATGATATTGTAGAATTGGTAATATATTTTAAAATACATCAACCTTTAATAATATTTAAGTCAGACAAAGTAAGTGTGTGTAATATAAAAGAGACACGCCTAATTTTTTTACGTTACATTTTCACAAAAGAAAGTAAATTAATCAATTTCGATACAAGATGAAAAAAAGAAATACTTCAAAGCAGATTAGCCAACAAAAAATGCAAATATTTTTCTTAACACGGCGACTAATTGTGAATAGAAAACTGATTTCTAAATTTTTTCTTATTCTTCTTCTTCGTCGACTCTCTTTCGTTCCGTTTTAATTATGAACAATTTAATATAATTAATACTATAATGAAATGAAAAGCTGAAACAACAATCTGTTTTCCTTTTCTAATTGGACAGATTGGTGGCTATGTTGGTTTCAATGCCTTTCTATGTACCAATTTTTCAAAACCAAATTAAAAGTCATAACACTGGAAGCTATTAAATATTTTAACGGTATATTTCGAAATATCGCATTTTAACAATTTGTAATTAAGAACACTTGCTAGCATTTCTCATTCCAATGACATAATATACGTTTTTATTAAGTAATCATATGTAACATATTTTCATAATAATGTTAATAATAAAACGCCTCGATGGAAATGCGAAATCGACGAGAATTAAGAATTTATTTAAACAATTAACAGGTGTAAGTTTATTGTTAATATTAATCTTGCCCACAACTCACTTATGTATTTTACATTATATTATCTACAATAAAACAATATAAAATTATTATTTATAAACAAAGTAATTATTAACTTTTATTAGTTTTGAATTATAATCGTGAATTCACTTTAATACGTTACCATATGTTGTACCATGCTAATTAAATTAAATTGCTTTTCAGCTTCAATTAAAATCGACCAGAAACACCGTTCTGTAGGTGTAATTAACGTACCTGAAACAATGAGCAAAGTAAATGTAAACTTTAATTATTGTTTTGATTTTCGCTTGATTTAATTGGCCAATTTCGTCGTATTTTTACTTCTTTTGTATTCTCAATTGATCTCCATTAGAGTATCAACGTATTTAGCAATACTAATATGCTAATCAGCCTTTATGTGTCAACGCGGATTTATATTATTAATAATAATAGTTGAATTTAACAACATCCTATAACAATTAAATATGAATGATTTATGCAAGGACAAGGAATTGATTTCGTTTTTCTACATTCCCTTTTAATTGTTTTAAACTTTTACAAAACGCACACGTTATTATTATTATGGATATTATTATGTGGCCGAATCGATCAAATCGTTTATTGACGACAATTGTCCTTCGTTATATTAGAAAGAAAAATTGGAAGGAAATTGGTCATTAATAATTAGTAATTGGAGCTATTTGATGTATTTTTTTTTCTCATTTTCATTCAAATTGGAATTAATAACTGTAATTAAACGGTTGACACGCACGTTTTATCTTATCATTTCGATACAATTTGTTATTGTGTCATATAATTTTCACTCCCGTTGATTCACTTAAATTAATTCATCCTTTATTTTCCACATGTTAAGATTAACGATAAAGGCCATTGGTCATGTCTTGATATTAACGAAACAGTATTCGTGCCTTGTCAAATGTCCGATAATAATAAGTGAGTGACAGCGAAGTGAAACGGTAAAAACGAAAAAATCAGTGGAAGGAATCGACTAAATCCAGTCCTCTCTTTCGAATTTACAAATTCATTCGTTGTCGACACAATTATTATTGCCCTGTCACAATTATTATTCTACAATATTTAAGACCTGTTACCTTATTAAGTAGTTAAATACGTTTAATTGCCGCTGCCAATAATAACTATATGGTTTATAATTCTCTCGTTTATTTTCATTTTTAGTTTTCTTAAATATAATATTATATTACGTAATCGAAATATGGGTTATACACTTTTACTCGACTATAATTTATTCAATTTTGAGTAACAATTACTAGTAACGTGTCATATTATATCTTAAATAATATACGAGACAAGGCGCGTTTTAAACCAAGTAAAGAAATTTAAAAGAAGTTCAACTTTCCTTTATGTTACAAATCGCGTACATTTGATAATTTATTAGCTTAATTGGTATAATGATAGAATCGAGAAAAATAATTATTTGGCCTATAATTAGATACAATCCAATGGTTCGAATCGACTTATTATTTCACTTTATACAATTATCGACAAAACAAATTAATTAAAGACAATGCGAACAAGCAGTAAGTCACATAAATCGTAAAGGTATCAATTAAACTCCTCGGGCATGGTATTAGTTGTCACGTTAATTTTGATTAATTAGTTTTAAATGGATCCTAACAAATCGTTTATGTCACTACATTTTTTTGTATTTCTTTCGATTAATTTAAAATAAACAGACAAATCGGATATTGATTAGCAATATTTTGTAATTTATTATATGCTTAATTTAGTGCCAATTGATTTATCTCAAAATCTACAAGAATGCAAAAGCGTTTATGATAAAGACGTCAACTCAACTGAAGCAGTTCAGGCATATTTTGTTTTTGGCTTGATGCAAATTATGTGAGATTAACACATTCTTACTTAATAAAGTCACATCTCAAGCGGTTTAAGCTTTCAAATTTCTATTTATTTTATTAAAAATCTAATGGGAAGCAATTTAATGGCGCGTTAACATTTCCTGAAAGAAAAGCATGCAAATTAGCACGTGTTTTGTTCATTTCTTATTGCTGTTTTGATAAAAAGCATGTAGTTGTACTTCCTGCGAGTGGAATTTAAATTTTAATTATCCTATCGGAAGTATTATTATCATCGAAAACGTTATCATTAATGTAACAAACATATAAGCTAAAGAAACGAGGAAACCTCCTTTCACTTTGAGAATAACGAAGAAATGAGAGAAAAATTGATGTCAGTGACGCTATTATTCCTCTTTTATTTTTATTAATGCTATAAATGTAACTGTTGTATTATTATTACATTGTTCGCAAGACCGATGAACTTGAACTTGAAAACTCTCTTCGATGGATTAAAGCAACTTGTCTCGGTCTTTCTTATTTTGCAAATTTAATAATCCGCTTTTGCTAGAATGCCATGATTTCAACTGAAAGTGTCTCTTACTTGACGAACCATTGATTAATTAATTAATATTATTGGCTTTCTAATTAACCGTTAATGATAATAAAAATAATAAACAATTTTATTATCACCTTAATATTAATTTAAATGATTATTAATGTAAATTGAAATTAGTTTCACTATTAAACCTTTATCAATCACTTTTCTTTTTCTTTCTTCTACATTTTATTGTTTCCTTTTTTCTTAAGCCAAACATACCTTTGAGGCATTTTATCTTACGCGCAAACAATTATTTCTTATATTAAAATAATCTGGATAACCTCGAAAAACTATACAAGTGTTAGGAGTGAAAGTGAAAGATTCGGCATTAAAAAAATTTATATTGTTGATATATTACCGGAAACGCATTTGACCATGTCCAAATGGCATATAGATGCATGGATAAATCAAATAAATTTTGGAGAGGTCAAAGTGGTAATTTGAAATTGCTGAAGATGTTATTTTAATTTTTACAACTAATTAATTATAATTAATTACACAACTAATCAGATCATATCCATTTGCCTCAACTTACACAACACGATTAATAAAGCCAACGAGAAAATACATGATTAACTTATGTTAAATTTTAAGCAAAATCCTATAAATTGCTTGAATTATTTTAAAATGTTTCTTTCAAATACTGACATTGATACCGTTCACGCAATATTAAATTCCTTAACATTACATAACACACACCTTGGATGCATATATGTACGTCAGATTTGATTTTGAGAGTGAAAGTGTCTCGTTAAATGAAAAAAAAATATTTCAAAATTGTTTGAAATTAATTGAAATGAAATATGCCTTGCAAGCAATTCAAATGCGTATGTCATCGTGGTTTTAATTTTGCAAATTGTTGCGGTTTGAATGGAAAGCCACGAGGCAAAATTTGTTAAGAAACATCTAAACAAGAATTACTGCTAATTGAAGATGATGATGAAAATAGAAAATCTTGCTTTGCAATAGTAACGATGGTTCGATGAAATCCATGTCAATTGACATTATTATGTCGGACTCTAGAGTACAATTATTTGAATCATTTATTTTTTGCAAATCTAGAATTAAATGATTTTGATTGCCATTGACTTTCTAGATTAAACACTTATCAGCCTCCAGGTTGCAATTATCATCATCATTTATATTTCTTCATTAAAGAAACAATAACGTTGAGAAGATATTGTCCCCAAAAAAAATTAACCGTTTGCATGTCGCACGAAGAAATTCTTCGTAAATTTTAAGGTCATTAAGGAAATAATAATAATGAGATTATGTGAAATTTTTCCATCTGTTTCATCTCATAAGCCATATGCTACTGTCGTTAATCGTACTTTTGCGACTCATTCTTGCAATAAGTAATAAATAAGTAATGATCATAAAAAGTTGCCTCTTTTTTTGTACCTATAGTTTCTTAACGGGATCAAATATCCCTGATCGAATTATGTCGATTGCTTCATTAAAAAGCAATTGTTGGAATTTGGCAATAATTTAATAATTGGGTTTTGCGTAAAAGACATTTTTTTCCTAACGATTTGTTTTCGGTGAAAGTTACACTTTAACAAATTGTTATAAATGATTTCATAATGCAAAAATCACAATGAAACCTACGCAAAAACAAATTGGCAGCAGTGATTCATACCTTAACCATTTTCATAACAAATCCTGTGTAGAAAAAGAGGAAGGAAAAGAAAGGATACAAAGCTGGATCAATTTCATACACGAAATTTTGTTGCATTTCATTACCTAATCCGTGTTAGAAAAGAATGCATTTCCGGTGAGATGCAAATTACACATGTTCCTTTCATACAGGAAAAATTCCAATTCAACTGGTTTATCGTTTGTAAAGAAGTGATTTTTTTAAGCAAAAATGTATCCGTCGACAATTTACAAATAGGATGTGCGTACTGTAAATGGCATGCAATCGGTTAAAAGAATTAATGAAGCGACTTAAAAAAAAAACAGGAGGGAAAAGAATAAAAAAGAAAGTCGAAAAAATTTATCCGTATTAAAGTCGACTTTAAAAGGAAATAGAAAATTTACTTCCTATTGAGAAAAGAATAAGTGAGGATTAATTAAAATTAAACAAGTCGACGTTAATGAATGGAAACGATTGACATGCAATAATAGTAGATCACTTTATGAAACTTGCCTTAATGAAGAGTTTTACTAAAATAAAAGAAATGATCTGGAAACGAGGAACAGACTACAAAAAAGAAAAACGTACGTTTAACAACATTTTCTCATGTTCATTAGAAAAAGTAAAGCACGTACTCGAGTTAAAAAGCGGGAATTTAATGTTTTACATAATTTCTATTTAACACCTGCACCTAAACAGGAACAAAGTAATTACATTAATTCACGTCTCATCTAATTCGGTTTACTATTGATAAGGTTCGTTTAAATAATAATTAAGCCTTTTTGGGCCGATCACAGTGAAATTCTTTTAAAAAAATTTCTCGTAAATTTCTAATGAATATGTTAAAAAAATTATTCAAACTCGTTGACCTATTGACACCGGTTTGAATAATATGCAAATGTAAAATGATTAATTTTAAATATCAAATCGAAAACGGAAATGTTTTACTCACATATTATCATGCCTTAGACTACATAAACAATAATAATAAAGCACAGTTAGGAATTGTAGAGAAAAAATAAGTAAAATAAAATTGTGTGTTATTCTTATGGTTACTTTTTTGCTTCCAATCGGGTGAATTAAGCTAAATGTGATACTTTTTCGCATGTATTAATTTATTGCAAGAAATTATGGAACGTGATTTTTTTTTCATCTGGAAGCAATTATTTTGCGATGATGTTAAAGTAATACCGAATTAGTTTTGTCTAATAAGCCGTCGTTAATTGCTACTTTGTGCAAAATTAGAAAATTTACCAATTAACAGAGCGACCCTGAACAACGATTCTTTCTTCAAATTACACGTTCATTTTTAATACCACAAAATCACACGAAATCAATTAATAGTGATTTGTTTTGTTTTTTTAATTAAATTCCAGCATTGATTCGTGGAACAAGACATAATAATTACAAATATTTATCAATTTATAAATATAACTAAAATCATTGATTCGTGTCGAACACTCACACTTACGTGCCTAATAAATCGACTATCAGAGATAACAGCATAAAAAATGAACATGATTTTCGCATTAGCATATTCAATCGTTATGCGTACAATTCCGAGCGTTATTATTGGCGATTAAACTTTTGCAAAAAACAATCGTTAGAAAAGTGATTCATTTGAAAATAATTAAATTCCAATTTGAAATGTAGTTCAATTAGATCATATGTAAGTACTCTTAACAACAATAAGAAAAAGCAACAATATTGTACGTTACATTAAATCCAAGTTGAAAAATAATAGTAATAATAATGACAATCTATTTGCAAAATCGTGATTATTTTGCAACAAATATATTATGTTCGTTTTATAATATAGTAAGTAATATAAACCGCACCTTCACGCGATGGTTTCAAAGTGAAGTAAAATGTATAAAAGTAACAAAGAATTATGTGTGAGTATACGGGGAGATATCAACTGAAACATTTTTCCATAACGAGAACGGATAAATAAACTTATGATTCGTAGAATTAACCTTGATAAATAAATTAAATTAACATTTTTTTTAATTTTCCCTTTTTTTTTCGCTGAACAGAAATTCGAATAGAGCAGGTTATTGTTGTTCGCGTTCTTGTTGATATTATCGATATTTATTTATTACCAACATTCCACTTCATACGATTTCTTTTCCTTTTCTTCTTTCATCTCCATTCATTATTGATTTTATCTAATATGGAATTGTGATAATAATTATTATCCATTTTATATTTTATAATAATAATAATGATTATTGTGTTATTAAACTATAATAAATTATGCGGTTGAAAGTAATTATTGATTAAATCAATTACAAATAGCAGCAAGTTTCATAAATGTAGCATTTGCAATTCTGCAACAATAGATCATCTTCAATGTGAATGGGAGGAAGAAAATTAATTCTCACACCCTGCATCGTTCGAACTCAACAAGGACGAGCGACCTTCAGAAGGACTTGCAACATCATTAATTAAATCAAACTTATTGAAGAAATAACAAAATCACGAATATCTGTATCTGCATTTCTTTTTCCTTAAGCTAATTAATTAGAGCAACCTAATTTAATTCCAGCGTATTAAAACTACTTTTACAAATTTTGTTATAGATGTTCAAAGAGGAAATTGATTAAATTGAATATTTGATATTTTATAGAAAGCCATGGGAATTATAACCAAAATACTGGAAATATTAGGTAATTTAACAAAAATAATTCAATGACAAACTACAATTTCGCAATTGTTGAAACTAAAGCAAAACTTATTAATTTGATTTATTGCATTTAATTCGAGGATAAATATCGCTGCTAACATTTTCATAAAACCTAATTATTACATCATTCTAAGGCAAATATTTTTCTGGGTCCATTAATATTCTCTATCTGTTGCTGGTGATATTTACCCAAAAAAAAATATCTTAATTTATTATGCGAAATATGATACTGACCAACCGAGGAAAAAAGGACCATATCGAATGCTTCAAATCTAAAGGCAATTTATTACGAAATTGGAAGGTTATCCACACAAAAAAACATCATAATTCTTTTGCTCGAGAGCAATGTTATCCACCGAAATAAAGTCGTTGCGATAGTATTTTATTCCCAGAAACTTAAACGTTTTTCACGTTACATAAACAGTAGCAAGTGTATCATATGTTAAAAGAAAAAGCCTTTGGTTGATTAATTGATTTGATGTACACATTATCACGAAATTTCTAATAATTACCTAACCGTTAAGCAATAAAGCGAGCGTGCCAATATATTCAATCGATCAGTCATCTAACGCATTTCAAAATTCACTAAAATCATTAACATAACAATTTTAATGGTACAATGAAACATAAACTTTATCAATCGAATTAGATTGAACCGGTGTAACAAACGAAACCGTTTCTTTTGCTTAATTCTTTTCTTCTCTAAGAGACTTGAAATTAACACAACGTGAAAGGAATATAAAATGTAATGGAACGTTACACATGTATCGTGTCAGAGAAAGTTTTTTTTTATTATTATTAAAGATGTTAATATCTTCGAGACCAAATAAAAGATGAACGAAAAAAATAGATGAAAAAGGAATGGGAACTCGTCTAAATTCCGGATTGAATATTTTTTCTTTTCCAAGCAGAAATTGCAGAGTTAATTTCCGCTACAATTTAGATGAGTTGTTATAAAGGATCCTTCGTTAGCAGCGATATAAAACTTTGTATCTCGTCGTTAAATTTTAATTTCTTTTTTGGTTCGTGTTTGCTTAGAGCTATGGCAATGATGTTAGGATTAGTCTCCGATTTGTTTTCCACGGATTCGAACGACTTTATCATTTATCACTTTCAAAAACAAAATAAGATAAATATAATATTTTTATTCCAAAAAGATTCTCGTGAAAGCATCTTCTTTACCATATTCATTAAGATTTCGTTAGATACCTGTTTACGGCTATCACAGTACGTCTAATATAAAAGCACGAACAAATTAAGGCACATCTATTATATACTAATGCGTTACGTCAATTAATAATTTAATGATTATTATTAAGTTAATAAAATGATTAAGTCAATTAATTTATTAAAGTTTTATGCAATTTTATGCGAACATAAAATTATCCCGTATTAAAGTAAATAAAGCGAGACAATTTTTCTAACGTTTTATTTTTAGTTTAGCTATATTGTGAAAGTACACTTTTCCATTAACGTATTTTTTATTTTGTACTTTTTCTTTGCTCCTTTTCCTTCTTTCTATCATTTCGACTCTCAAGTCTGGTCTTATTGTATTTATTTATAACCAACAAACGAACGAATTTCCCTTTTACTTGTTTATTCAAATCAAAATTAATAATAAATCTATAAACGTTATGATATAATTATAAATTTGAATTTATAAAAGAACGCTAACAATTTTAATCTACCAAACGTTTAATGTCCGTCTATTCGAAACTGAATTTAACTCTTCTATTAAATTATAGCCGGAAGGTTGAGATACTGGAATACACAAGGTGGCTCGGTAATTGAATTTTCTTATGCTAATTATGTTTTCCACGCTTCTTTTTTGCAAGTAGAAAGCAAGAGTAATTTTCACTTCGAATTTCCATAAAATATCGGTTATAACTTACGTTACTGTGCATGTGTTTGCTTATTAAGAAACTAATCATATTATGACTTTCTACAATAGTTTAATTATAGTCATTAATAATCGTTACAAATTTACATATTTTCTTTATGTCTCAATTTTGCTCTAATTAAATGTTAGATTAATTAATTTCGTTTGGAAAATTTCCTTCGCTCTTATTAATAAAATTTCTCTTTCTCTAACGAATTTTCGATTTGAAAAAACGAAGGTGAACAAAAAAGCGAAGGAATTTTTAATGATACAATTACGTCATAGGCATGAGATTGAAGCAATAATAATAATAAAATGCGATACGAACAATGCAAACGTACAATTATTAAGAATAATGAGTGGAAATTCGATGGATTACAAGTTTAATGTAAAATCCTTCCTTTCAAGATGAATGTACGTCCTTCACAACCGTCTAACCCGAACACAAACAAAAAAAGCAACACATAAACTACAAAGTGAAGTGTAAACGTTTGCATGTGTACTTGCTGCAAATGCAAATAACTACACCATTGCATTTGCAAAACGGTGTCAGTTTTTAGTTTATTACCATTTGATCTTAACCGTTTTGTTCTCTTTCACAAACACACTACTATTGAACTTTACGTAATTCAATTAAAACATGTTAACGTTACGTAACGCGAAGAAGAAATTAATGATGATGATACTACTTTACCACATCATTACACGTTACAGATTTCATTTGTGGCAATTTAAGAGAAAATAAATGTTAAAATTTACCGGAAAACTGGTTATATAACCGGAAGTATGTGCATGTGATTCGAAATCTTGGTAAACTATTATATTAGCAATGAGCGTAATTTAATTGCTCTATTAGATTTTCAGTATTAAAGAGCTGCAGGCTTTGAAAGTGGTGTAGCCGCTTATATTAATTAATCGTATTATTTAGGATGGTATTAGATTAAAGGCTTGCGCACAATGTGATTGATATAGTTTTTTTTTCTCGTTGGACTTCTTATCTTTGGTCTCTTGACAGTGTATTGATGATGACTTCCTACTGAAAATTAAGCAAATCATTCAACGTTGCACGAACGATAATTGATTGTTACATTTCCTCTCTTCCATCGACTTTCGAAATCTGATTACTGTTATCGATCATCCCATCAGTTGGAATTCAATCAATTTCTATACGTACGAAGACGATATTTATCATCATGTATAATTGACGGTGAAACTAAATCAATATTAATCAATTAAAAAGTTATTACTTTAAGAGATTTTAAATTAAAACAGGAACATTAAGAAAAAGAAAGGAAAGGAATAAGAATTTGTCACTTTAAAAAGGTGCAATTATTAAAGAAATAAAGCGATATACATGGTTAATAGAGCTTGCTTAATTTTCATACTTATTAAAGTTGATTTGTTGCTGTTTACACAAGTCATTTGCAAGTTACATTCGGTTAAACTATCATTTAGATTCGCCAGGAGAAAAGTTTCTTGACGCCAGTTGCTTATTTAACGCACTAATTTCTGTCAAGAAGTAGTTTGCCTTAATAGTGGGTAAAGGTGTCATTTTTTATTAGTTATGTTGCGACAAACCGATAAATTGCAATAACAAAAAAAGTTAAATTAATTTGAGAGGCTTTTTCTTGTCACTTATTTCAATTACGATTAATAGTATTATAATTGAAATTTCTTGCGTAATTACTTGACAATCCACGAAATTATTTGTTTATAATTGCATAAAAGTAAATTAATCACGACTCTTGATGGTGTTATTTTGTCCTCCGGTATTCTTAATACATTTCTTTTGTGCTAATTATAATAATAAAAGTGCGGATGAGAAAAAAAAAGTATAGCAAGGTCGCTAATAAAACACGAGAAACTCGATGTTGATTTCAGTAAGAAAACACACAAAAAGAGGTTGTAATCATCACCATCGTCATCATCATCAAGAACAACAAGAGCTACAAGAAGAAGTACACAAAAGCGAACAAAAAATGAAGAAGTTACAATGGTAATTTTTAGAGTGTGAAAGTTAACATAGCGAAAAAATTCTTGTTGCGTATTTGGTAACATTGAAGGACTTTTCATTTTGTACGTACGTATACGCATATTATTGTAACGTAACCGAATAGATGTTTAGGATATGTTTACATTTCAACTTACATTACATTTATTTGAATCCGCATTTTTTTCAAAAAGAATCTGTAAACCAGTAACTGCACCGTGTAAATTGCGCGACTTTATTGCAAATAACGAACAAAAAAAGACGAATTAAAACAACAAGACAAACGACACGACCAGCTAATGCAATAGTACGATTTAGTAGGTTTACGCAATAAATTGCTCTGAACAGTAGTAGCAGCATTAAATTAGATTTAATTGTACCACACACACACACATAAGTATTTCGTTATAAATTGATTATGCAATTACAGTTGTTGCCCTTACAGAACCGAGAAAATGCGATACGGGTTTTTTACGAACAATCCGTAACATGGAACTTTAATAAATTTCAATTTAATAGGTACATTCGCGAAATATAAAAAGAACAACAATCGTAATGATATTAATAATGATATAGCAGCAGCAGCATTCATTTACGTGTTCCAGATATATTGTCTCTTTTTCTTTGTTAGGGATAGCTGTAAAATGAAATTTATGGGAAAAACTTAAATTCGCTCTTTTTTGTGTGCTTGTAACGTTTTCTCTTTCAATTCAATTGAAAACCATCTGGTGTTAACACATCCATATTTATCCGACAAAATTGCAAAAAGCCAACTATTTTTTTAGCGTATCTGCAGCAGTGAAAAAACTATTTTAATTAACGACAGGTTATTTAGAACTTGTGGTTTGTTTGGGCTTTTTTTCGTTTCGCAGTGACCGCAATTTATTAAAATTCCTACGCTATTATTATTATTAACAATCGATTATTATCTGCAAAAAAATCGATCGATCAAAATTATTGAATAATCACGTTTCGCAAAATGGAATTTATCTGCTTCACTCGGTATTACGAAGAAAAATGTTAAAAGCGAGTGCAAAAAAATGAGGGAAAAGAAACCGTTTACCGATGGTGTAAATTGCAAATTTAGTAGTGGAATCGGTTTAATTTAAGGGAACGTGTCTATAACTATTACACTTAATTGTGTTACACATAAAAATGAATAGAAACCACACGTATCCTTTCTAAAATTCATTCAAGGACTATTATTAGAGACAAGCTTATGTCTTATTTTTCCTCTTTATTTTATTCGCTATTTTTAATTCGCGTACAAATTTATCAGTAAAACACCATGAGTTATGTAGCAGGTGAATTGCTAATAATAATAATATAATTTATTAACTGTAATTAAATCAATAGTAACGACAAATATGATTATATTCCAACAGCATACCGCCATTATAATTATTGTGCATATAATTTTACACGATTCGAAAGTAATTTTTATTTCGCGTTCTTGTTTCTCTTTTTTGCGATATATTTCTCTATCTCGTTCTCGCGTTTCCATAAATTAATTAATGTCCTTTTTTTTTCTTCCTCTTCTTGTTGTCTCCTTTTATTCGAACACTAACTAACTAGTTGTGTATGTACCTTAATTTTCAATTAAAATTAATGGAGCGAACGCTAAAAATGAATTCTAATTAAACGCAATTTTATCGAATTTTGTAATAACGAAATAGCGTTTGCAATTTTTTATCGTTTTTTTAACCACTTTGAATTAATTCGCTGATTAAATTAACGATACAATCACCACCACCAATAAATGAATTAAATCGACTTAAACAAACGTTTCTAGATATAGGAATTCTTTTAGCAATAAAATGTTGTAACCACCACTTTGGAACAAATTAACTTTAATCACTCATTTTCTCTCAATTTTCGGTCTCTACGATGAGTGACACATTAATGTCTCGGCATTTTTTAAATTGTAACAATTATCTGAAATTGTTTGCAACTTAACAATGCTCCTGTTCAAATTACATATATTTATTTATCAACTATTGCATTTCGTACGATACGATTTCTAATCTTTTTGAATGGCCAGCAAGACATCTGATAATTAAGCTAATTAATTAAACGCATTAAAAAAATTTAGTACATTAATCACTTCCTGAGACAAGTACGTCAACTTTCGCTCTTAACAATCACACTAAGATTCGCAGTAAAAAATCCATTAAATCAATTTTGCACGGTTCCTAACTATATCCAAATCTCAATAATTTTTTTCGCAGTCTCATACTTGTTAAGCTTTGACGGAAATACCAATTTCATACATTAATTCGATTTTTACGCTCCTTTTCTCTCTCTCTCTCTCTCTCTCACACACACACTTTCATACTTTAATGTTGTCGAGGTTGCTAAAGTACAATTTAGTGCAAATCATTGCTAATAATTCTTCTCCTAATGCACGCTCTGTGACCGCATTATTAAGTGCGCACATTGACGGAAAAGAATATATTAAACGAGCTTTCGGATGCGATTAAAAGAACGTGCGTTCGTTTTGTTGAGTAAGAAGAATGAAAACGAGATCGATCAATGAAGCAATTATTATTGCTATTGCTCAATTTCACATTACGCAATTCAGAATAGCGAACAAACGAATTGTATTAGATTTTGCAAATGCTAAAAGACTTGTGCTAAATCGGTAATAAGAAGTTTGTCTTTTTCGGAATTTAGGTTCTTTCGTACGTTAATAAGCGGTTTCCTTCATTTAAATACTTTAACGAATTCTGTAGACTTCTTTTCCTACATATTTTTATGTCGAATATAAATCTTTAGAAACCATCAAAACATAATTAATTTCGAATTTCCTATAATTTAAATGGCAATTTTTTTTGTAACGTTATAAATTTATTTTTAGGTCAATCGTTTGAGTGTATGCAAAATATTTTAAGAAATATATAAAAAATTGCCATAACACAAGAAAGAAGGACACCTTATTCGAAATAAAGCTAACAAATAAAATTTAATAATATCCGGTTGGTAAATGTCCAATTGCAAACAATAACACAGGATTTCTAATTAATATTTTTTAAACAAATAAAATAATAACGTTTCGTGCATTATTATTTTATTTATTTATTTGCAATAATTATATTACACTAGACCAGACAATAATAGTGTATATTTTATGAGAAGGAAAAAAATGTAGCAGTAACAGTTTGCTCTAAGTACTTGCAGCAACCATTCTCTTTCATGTTAGATTACACCGGATTGTTATTATTTATAAATAATAAGAGTACCTCCTTTTTAATCATCGAATAATTGTAGCAAAGAAATTGAGTAAACGATGAAAATATACAGCGAATGAAACAAACATCAACCGGAAAAGTATGAAAATCATTCTTGCATTAAATATTTGAAAACTTATCAGTTATCAGAACGATGAAACATCCACTAAATCACACGTGAAATTTGAAATTAAAATCCTTCTCATAAATTCTAATTGTGCTCACCTTTTTTCTTATTAACACGTACAGCTGTAGTGCCATCGTTGGTCATCAGCCATAAAATTGTCGTAACAAACAAACACCATTGCTTTCGGTCCATGATTAATCGATTTAGACAACGAATATTCGAATTTAATAATTTGTTGTTGCTGTTATTGTTTTAAGAATATAATAAATTCGTTGCCGATTTTAACACGATCACGACCGTTCGCACACAAACACTTCAATCCGACTGTCCTATATTTTTAACACGGCAACGAAGAAATAGCCGTTCACCGGAGTTTATAAAATGTTCTTGCTTCTCCTACTCGCATAACTTTTTTCATACACACACCAGGTCTTTCTCTCACTTTAGAAATGTTTATATATTTGTTCTTGTATCTTATTATTGAAAAGTGCACTAGAGAGAATTATATCTAAAAAAAAGTAGTAGTAGTATGAAAACGAATTAAAACGCAGCAAAATCTTTAGAGTAGCGGATTTGTTTTTTCTCTTTGCTTCGCACAATTTCTATCCATCTCCGTCTCTTCGCGCACCACGGTTAATCTTGATATGTTAATTAGGTGGATTGAGAAAAAGAATTAATTTATACTAATTAGTACGTGCGTTTATGTTACTTACCTACACGAAGTCGTCGCTTGGAACCGACAAGGTCGTTTGATTTCCGGAATTTGTATATTACCCTGGGACCCCGGAATGCTTTCCCTGCACTTTTTTACACGGTATATTAAGAGCATTAATAATCTTTAATTTTTTTTCGTATTTTCTTTTAATTATTAAGGAAAAGTTTTTTTTACCGTGGCCACGCATCTGTCAATATAATCATCATCTGTTGCTTACCTTCGTTGGTAAATTGACTGCTTTATTGTTAGAAAGTGTAAAGGAAATTAAGCGTAGAGAGAAAAAAAAATTATTCCAGATTTTTATTTATATTAATTTGGTAGGGATTCAATTTGCAATAAATATTGCTTTAAGAATGGAATTTGAACATCTTTCGATACGATTTAATTATTTTTATTACATTTTTGCGACCCATCAGCCATATGGATTTTTACTTTAATTTAATACTCGTTTCGATCATGATTTCGAACAGAAAATAATGCTTTTCATTCACATCACAACAATAAAGATAGATTTTAACAATAGAATCATAACCTGCTGTTAATGATGTTAAAAGGAAAAGTTTATAATTTTTTTTTTCTTCGTGTATAATAATTTTCGAACGAGTTTTGTTTCATTTATTAAACCAAATTGAGTTTGGTACGAATTTGGTGACCTAGAAACAATTAGCTAATTAAATTAACGAATAAATGAGTCAACGTATAAATATTAAAACAATGAAGAAAGTGGATGATGTGCAAAAGTTTTGCTCTCTCGAACGTAAGCATTTTATTTATTTATGTTTTTGGTTAAATTTTGATTTGGACAAAATTTTGCAGCACCCAAAAATTGCTACAAAATGCGATTGGACTTTAATTTTATTACCATTAATTTTCCAATGTTTTGTCTAAAGAGAGCTCAAGAAAATCAAATATTATTATAATATTCGCAAACTGGGTCGTAATTATAATAAATTGAAACAGACATTAATACGGCGTGAAAACCAATTTGCAGCGCTCATTTTTATTTATCTGGATTGATTTAATTTTATTCGCTTCACTTCAACGTTACCTGTAACATAAATAATAAATTACGCGAAAGCAAAACTGATGCAGAAAATCAAATGGATTTATTTAGTTTTTTTTTGTTTTCCTCGACAAATTTAATTATTAGTTAGCAACTAATTCGCTTAAAAATTTGCTAAAAGCAATGTTGTAACTCGCTTTTGTCTTTTTTGCCTGAAGGAGCCTTTAAAATTCTTGTTGTTTTACGGATTAAATTCTTATTGGCCATTATTAAACAACGCTTTCAAAGTGACAATAAATAAAAATGAAGTAACGTTCGCTGAAAATAGAGCAAAACGAAAATTGTTTTATCTTATTTTTTTTAAGAAAGTTATTTCGCTTATAAATCATAAACATACGTGACAAAATTTTGATAAAGACTTAATACGAAAAAGTTTTCTTTCTAAAAGACCAAACTTTCACTTCGAGATGAAATAATAGATTCCATATGTAATATTTTCTGTATCATATTATTGTTCGTTATGACCCGACCATTTTGCACATTATCCTTGGCATTAATTCGTGATGCAAACGATTTTACGGTTGCAACAAAGATTATTATTATCGTCAATTGCAAATCTAAATCATTCGCACCACAATTGGTATATTTTTACGATCGCAAACTGTAGCTGAATGTAATTGCGATTAGAGTTGACGGAAATGAATAGGAAATTCGAATTGCAAAAGAAAGAAAAAAAAACGGACGGTAAATAAACAAACAGCATATCATAAATATTAAATCGTATGTATGGAAAGTGAGAAACTTTCAATAGTGCAAGTGCAATCTAATAAAGTTTAAGCACACGATTCGTTTAGTTTTCCATCCTCGTTTCCAATCATTTTAATGCAGCTATTATGCGTATCCTACCGTTTATAATTTAATATAATTCTAATCGTATATTAAAAATTTATAGATAGTTCTTTACCGCATTCATTTAGTTTCAATACATCTTATTCGTATTGCCAATAGGCTAGCAATTTAATTAATTCGTAAACAGTAAATTGAGCTTTCGTCAGGAAAATAAATTAAAGCCTTGTGTCTTATCGAGAAGTCGACCAAATCAATGCATTCTTAAAACGATTATCAAATAATGTCATCGAAAAATCAATTAATTATTTCCTTTTTAAAGTCAATTAATCTTTAATGTGAAATGCGAATAAATCGATCATTTGTTATTACCCATAAATTTAATTTCAATATAAAATTTCTCAATCGTCTGGACTTTTTTAAAACGTATTTATGGCCAATCTAACGCACATGAAACACTTATTTGTTTATACTCGTTCTCAAATAATTAATGAACAAACAAAATTTTATTTGAATTTAATTGAAAATAAAACAACATTACTATAAATTATTTATTATCATTTTATTCTATTAAACTCCAGTAAAGTACATGTAAATGATATAATTGAATAAATTAATTTCGATTCTAGTCCGATTGGTTAATTTAAATTGACAATTAATTGAAAAAAGAAAAAGATTAAATCGTGTCAAGTGTTTGGCAATAATAATTGCACGTGAGATTTTCTAAAATGATAAATCCGCTTGTTGCAAGAAAATCGCGCTCTTCAGTTTTGAGTGTGCGAGAAATTGAACATAAATTTATTGAAACTAGTTTATTATTAATGTTTCTTTTTGGAGAATCATCATGTTTTTTTCCTCGTTGAATAGAAAGTTATTTACGCATAAAGTAACTTATATTATTATTTTGTTTGCAAGATTTTCGAATAATTTCTCAATTATTATTAAAAAAATAGAATTTGTTACCTTGATTCATTGACTCATCACCATGGATGTTCCATAATATTTTTTTCATGTATGAATCCTTTTCGTTTTCGCTTCTTGTTTTCTTATGTGGAAACATAATATATTTAATGAAGTAAGAAATTCTAAATATTCCAGAACTATAAAATTATGTTATTTTTCCTGCGTGTAAAATTACATTCAATTTACATTTTCTATTATTGTTATTATGATTACCTTATAGAGCTTCCGCATATCAACGAGGTAAACCAACTTAATTTTCTTATGGAAATTTGTTTACCAATAATCATTGCAATTCTGTCTTAATGATCATTAAAATGGACAAAAACGTCAATAACTTTCATTGAAGAAAAAATCAAATGATGTATGTCAAATAGAGAATTTCATCAACTTTCCAACAACAACAACAATTAAACTTTCCTTAAATTTCCAATTTTTAATTGTAGTAAAATCCAAAAAAGTTATCCGTAATAAATGTTAATTGAATTTATTCAAAGTGATTCGTGTAAATCATCTCGCAAAAAATAATTAATAAGACACTAATAATTAGAGCGTATCCTACTGGTTTGATGGATAGCAAAAAGAGAAGGAACACGAGCCAGCAGAAGCTGTTTTCCTTTTAAACGTGAATCGAATAGTGTTAAAGAAGAGAGCGATGATGAGGAACCAATGCAAGAGAAAAGGTTTATTGAACGGTTTATGACGATTTTCACGCAAGAATTATTAAAATGTATTAGTGCCGGTGTTGGATGAGAGCAAAAATGAAGCATAATAATAAAAATGTAAATGAAAGATTGGATTCTTTTCTAAACGCAATAATATAATTGATGGTGTGTTCCGAAGAAATTAATGGCAATTTTATTATAATATAATATAATTAATAAAATACCAGGCGTTCATTTGTTCGTAGAGAAGCTATAGAGATAATTGATAATTTGTTCTTTTTTGCAAAATTATTATTAATTTCATACTTTCTTCAACATTAAGTGCGTTAAAATTTACAACTAAAATGCGAAGAAAACGGGTGGCGTGCTTTCTTTACAAATTGGCAGAGCAAATCGTATGATAATAAACGGATTTTAATTTATAAGTAATTTAACTTGCCAATGAAAAATTATCGGCTTTTGAATTGTTGTTGTCGTCGTTAAACTGTATACTAAATTAGTAATAAATCAATCAAGCCGTTTTCCCTTTTTATTATTATTATTGCTTAAATTCATTCCACGTCTAGCTATGTTTCCGGAAAAGAATTTATTTATAGCGTTGCAAATGGATGTGAAATAACTTAAAGGAACTGTTAAAAAGTCTCAGAACGAAGAATCTTTTCCACTTTACGCTTCTTCTCTAAACATTTATTTTCATTGCCTTCCTTCTAAATAACTTCAGTGTGCGATGCCATTTGAATTTTAATTAATATATCTTTCGGTATTTTAATAATAATTACTATTAATATCTACATATTTTGAGAATAACGTCTTTTCTACTTCTCTGAACCGTACAGTGAAAGGTAACCACGTGCTATGAAGATATTAAATGACGATTTCAACGATAACGATTAAGGCGTTGTTTTGAATTTCATAATAAAGAATAGAAATTATCAAATTAATATTGATATTTTCATGCATTCATAAACGCTCTATAATTTAACCGTAAGGAGTTCGTAATGAACTACCAGCTTGTATTACTCAATTACACGGTATACGAGGTCGACCAAAGAGTCAAAGTAAACTTTTTGATACAGGAAGAAAAGTTGTCTATGAGTAAGGAAACCAATTGATAATGATGAATGGCTGTTCATTTTTCTGAGTTACAACATTTTCGTTTCGAAAAAAAAATCTTATTAATCATCGAAAGATCCGTTTTCCATATAATTTCCGAACAATCCCATAACTCATAGAGGCATAGCAATAAACTATATTCATACATTGTACGGTGTCTGTGTAAGAGATTGTCACAATACATTAACAATTTGAGTGTTAGAACTAGAACAACAAAAGGATTTTTTCTCGTGGTGCCTTTTTCCTACCTCGATCAAGGTCGAGTAATTTAATTATATCATTTAAGAAAGCGTTTTACATGGAATTATTATTATTATTTCACGATCGAACAGGATACATTGTTTCTAGAATTCTTAAGAGACCTAGTAATAATAATAAAACGCCTATTGTTATGGAATGGACTGACTGACATTGCTCCAATAATACGTTCGTTTTGCGAATCGTTCGCTTTATCTGCACGTTACAAAAAAGCGTTTTTCCTTTGCCATAATGTTGATTGTTTCCTTTGAGGATTCTTCTCGATCGTTTAATAAGACAACTACA
The DNA here is from genome assembly GCA_963695495.1 of Hololepta plana. Classification (NCBI taxonomy): domain Eukaryota; kingdom Metazoa; phylum Arthropoda; class Insecta; order Coleoptera; family Histeridae; genus Hololepta; species Hololepta plana. The sequence continues at coordinate 9,132,864 of OY968832.1, read as the reverse complement.
TAAATTGTTATCGTATCTTGCGACACAGGAAACGATTCACTTAATTTACCTGCATGTTAAATTGTCGAAGAGAAAGATTTTGCTGCTGCATCGCATTTAAAAGTGATCCGTAATAATAGTAATAACAAGTAGTTTAATGAAGAGTAAGAAGAAATGGTTCAATTTTAATCATCTGGCTAATTAATTTTTTTCTTATTAAGCCTTTATTGCTATCTTAGGGCAGGAAATTGATCTAGTTTCTTTTTTATTTTCGGTTCTCTAGAGTTCTCGTAGAAAGTAAACGTCTGATCTGAAAATAAAATGAGCTTCACGTTCTTGCTTTCATTTACAAGTTAATATTAAATTAAACGAATCGACGTGTAGATATAAATTCGCATTTAATTAGCTTCCTTTAGCAAAAATAAAAGAACGATTGTTTCGATGTGATAATTAATTCGTTTTAAAGAAATAAAATGCGAAAATGTTATAAATTAAATGAGAAGGAAATCGTGTTTTATTTTAACGATAAACATTTATTGTTACAATTGCGCAATAGTGAAGTTTCCCTTTTGGTCGTTTACATTGGGACCAACCGTAAACTTTAAGAAGTTGAGGAATTATTTAAGCTCATTAAAGACTTTGTTTGTGTATGTTGTGGTTTCTTCGTTTTGCGATTTATCTGCATAGCATTTATAACCTAATTAAAACGACAGAAACCTTCGTGATACCGAATTATTGCCAGTTGGTTCGGTCGTGTACATGCTGCCGCATTTAAAAAATGCTAATAATGAAATCGAATAAAATTATTGCCAATTTTTTATTTGCCTCAAACACAGTTTCCTTCAACATTATTTACGGTTTTAAATCATGTTAAGTAGACTTGAATACAAAATTGATAATATTTTTTGCGCAAAATAAAATCTACGTTTAAATTGCAAATTAAATATTTTAAAAAGCTAATTTAATTCAACATTTTAATCGTCGTGTGGTTGTGGTTGCAATTTTATGTGCAATTTCCATTTTGATGTATGGGTTACTTAATGTGCAATAACAACGACCACTTTACAAATTATTATTATTTTATTTAAACTAAATCAATAATAAAAATTAAACGTGTACAAATATGTGCTAATTTCGAAAGCCGATATGAAAATATTTCGCATTTAATGCTTAAAACCAAATGAAAAAAGAAACTGGAAGGCAATTATCACGCAAATAAAAAGAACCTCGTGAAAAGCGGTTCGCATAAAATATTTTCAATTGGCTTAAGGCTCTCGAACATAAAACCGAAAGGATTAAGAATTTCATTTTCTATTTGGTCAAATTAATCGCATAAGCACCGGTATTAATTTTTTTCCAACGAAATCCATTTTAAGTACGAACGAATAAACAAAGTTGCATTAGGAGACTTTAATAAGTTCCACTTTGTCCAAGGACTACGAAACGTAATTATTACATTTTATTGGTTCGGTCGTGTATTATGTATTAAATTAAGAGGTGTGTCTCGTGTATGTTCAGAAAAATATCTATGAAACGTGTCAATAACTTTCAGCTATTCGACGAAGGAAATAGAAGCTGTTGAACAAAAGTGGGAAAAAAGTAGATAAACTGGAATATAAGACACAAGAAAAAGTGACCAATCAACTTGCGTTTGACAGATAGTCTTCGTAAGTTAATGATGTTGTTCGTAGATGAAAGTTAATTGTAATATGGAATTAATTAAGTCGATAGAACGAAAGAAAAAAAAAATAAGGCAACGAGAAGACGAACAGGAATAAAACCGTTTTTTTATTATTTTAGAAATTGAAACTTGATTGATGAGAATCAATTAAATGCCTTTTTATTTAATGTCGTTTTTCCTTCATACATATGAATGAATGATTCATTGATTTTCCCGCACGTAAAATTCTTTTATCTCCTTCTTTGGTGGAATTTCATACGCATTCATATACACGAATTAATGCCACCGGTATTGATTGCGGATATCCTATCGCGAAACATTGAAAAACCGCACCCTAATAAAAATATGACAAAATAAAAGAATTAATAATATTGTTATTATTGTTAATAATGCGTGGAGAAATTGCAAGCTAACGAACCAAACGAATAAAAATAAACTGCCAATAATAAATGGAACACGACTAGAGGCATTAATCATAGGTCATTATTGTTTTAAATGTTTTATTATCAAAAGGTTGGCACAATGTTATGTGTATGTAATTCTTAGCTATAAATTAATAATACCGCAAAAATGCATATATTTAGTTTAGTACCAGCAACAATTTGTTAATTCGTTTTTTTACGGTTCTCTTAGATCCTAATAAATTTCGCATTGGATTATTTATTGCTTCGAGTTCTTAGCCGAACCGTAAGGTCATTGTGAAAGGTTTACCATTAAATTCTTCAAATATTAAGACCTTTATAATTGAATTCAATTTGGTTTTACCGAAATTTATTACCTATATTTTGAATTTTGGATAAGAAAAAGTGTGATCAATTTAAAAGCTGACAAAATCAACAACCGTATTAAATGCTAAATGCCTATAATTATGCGTACCAATATTATTACAATATTGGTACCTGGAAACTGGTTTCTCAATTATGCTGGTGGTAGCCGATAACTTCCTTTAGGGCGTTTAAATCATTGTTATGCAAACAGCTCATGTAAATGTGTTGGTAACAAGTATCCATTAAATTCAATTACAGCTGCCCTATACCAAAAAGAGGGAAAAAAATAAGTATTTTAACTGTTTCTTTTCTCGCAACGGAAAACGAAAACGGATTTAGTGAAACGATTTGCATGACAGTTAAAAATAATTTATTATGTAATTATGATGAAAAAAATAAAATAAAGTAAAATTCGTTTCCACACACTTTGTACTTGCCTTATTTTTGGATCTTGTTGCTGTATGTTTTATTTCTTAAAGTTAATTTAAATAATACCACCGGAGAGTGAAATTTTCGATACCTTTAACATATAATGATAATTTCACATAATTATAGGTTATTGATTGGCTATAATTAATTTCTGATACTTCAATGAAAAACCAATGCAGATTATTATTATAATCATGAGATTCGATTAAAATCGGGGCGTACAAGGATATTTAATCAACAAAACTTATTGAAAATTAATTGACGTGTTTATTTTCCTTTAAAAACGACAAACATTTTAGATTTAAAAAAAGGAAACGAACAGTTTCGTAATCAAATTTAAATGAAAATTTCAAATGGAAATCTATTTGTTTCTATTTCTATCGGTCAAATTTAATTTAATCATTGCTATGATAAATCTGAAAGAAAAAGGTTAACGTTTTTGTTGATGTTTTCTTTTTCGTTTCTTGAACGGAATTTTCTAATTTTCTCTTTTTTATACGCACAACCGATCTATTCTCTTCGATACTTAATGTACGTGTTGATTTGAAAAGTGAAAATTTGTCGATTCGAGAGTAAAAGAAAAAACCAAACATAAATTAATGCTAATGACTCAATAACACATGATCCTCTGGATGTAGTATAATTTTTCATTTTCCACTTTGTAAAATTTAAATTTGACTTGTAACGCGAAACCCTACTACGATTTAACGACTTTATTAATGAACGAATACGAATTACATGCTTGAATAATGTATGGCTATCAATTATTGCATTTTTTCGCGATGGTCAATATCAGATTGGAAAACCTTTCACAGATATTAATTTGAAGTTTACTTTTCTTGCAATCTTAAGATTTATTATCCTCGCGTGTACTTCGCAATATGAAATGAACCAATTTGTTTACCGAATGGAAAGCAAGATTTCCATTTAATCAAACAACAATATGCAATTAATTCTTTGGTTTTATAATAAGCAATAAAAGTGAAAAATGTTGCGAATACTTTTACGTCGGTGCGAAAAAGAAAAGAACGTTTCATAGACATTGACCTTCTTGTTTGCGCTAACATTAATAACGATTTTTACAATTATTTAGTTTAATCACACAAAAAAAAAAGAATCTTTTACATTCACTTCATGGAGTTTAAGAGAGATTTTTTCGATTAAAAGTAGATTTACGCTCCTTTAATCGCCATATAAACTAAATTGCATGGAACCCCAAGAGTAATAGCTTTCATATTTCTTTTCTTTTAATATTGTATTTATTATAATGCACCCATTTCTTATACAATATATTTTTATAATCATTTTTTGTTTTGCAATTAATATCGAGCAAAGTGTTAAACGGTTTCATAACAATCAAAGAAAAATGGAAGCGGGTTTATTAATAGACATTGTGTGGCAAAATTTATGCAACTATTATTAAAATGATAATTAACAAATTAATTTGCATTCAGTTAAGGAAAATCGTATGGAAATAAACAGAATGATATACTTTTTTAATGGTTTGGTTACATCCTATTTCATCGATTTCTCATAACAATAAAGTGGTCAGGAAACGTTTTCTTCTTTTCTTTTTTAAAGGGAATTACTTTCGATTTATTGTGTTAATTCGTCTTTCGTGCAGATCTCATCACTTTTAATGAGAGGAAATGCTTTCGTCGTGCCAAAAACTGAAAGGAAATAGCGCTAATCTGCAATCCGGATCATTTACGCTTTCCTTTTCTACATCGAACGTTATTGAGTTCAATGCAACGTGGAAAAATCTAGATCAAATGAGATCCACGTTGGATTTGTTTTTCCATAACTCTAATAGTGGCCGCTGGTGATATTACAAAAAATATTGCAAAATGCAATACTCTTTCAGTTAATAAGTATTAAATTTGTGTCGTAAATGCACTCTAATTTACATAACTTGAAATTAAAAAAAAAAGACTTCTGCAATTTTTTACATCTCAATAATTACAACCAGGGGCACGTAATAATGGTATCAATAAAACGAATCGCGTGCAATAATAATAAATGTTAAGTTACGACGATGGCAATTTGTCCATTTAGTATCTTATCGACGGTTTCATGAACTTTTATCATTTATATGAATATGAAAGAACCACATTTTAATCGCTTTAATAAATCAGAAAGGCCAATCGAGAGGGTATCGTGGCGAAATAAATGCAAGTTAATGGCGTACGACAACGTATAAAAATGATTGTAATATGTTTAATGCCATTCAAAACGTTTATAAATGATCGTTTCGATTTAATTCGACGAATAAGAAAATTAGTTTTTATTTTATTTTTCTTTAGTCTGAAATTCTATCCGATCGAAAGAAGAAAGTCTATAAAAGAAATTGAATTTGATTTGGTGAAATTCGATTAGTTGTTATTCTCATCAAATTTACTAGTAGATATAAAGTGAGTCGTACGCACATTTGTATGTGCGAAGACGCACATTCTGCAACAAACACACGTTGTATGAATAAATGCAACAGGAAAAAAGGGAGATTCTCTGGAAAATGTTTGAAAAGGAAAAAAGAAAAGCGAAGAGAATTGAAACGGAAACCGATTTTGATTCCATTCTAATTCTTCGTTACTTGAATAGAAACTGCTTCATTTGAAAAGTTCATTTTTTATCACGTAATTCGATCAATTGATTTAAAACGCCCGCAGCAATTAATGATTAAACCTCTTAAAAAATAATATTGCTAAAATATTGCCCTTGTCAATATTGGCATTGTTAGGAGACATGTTAATTAATTCGTTAGCGTTGTTTCATTTCGAAAGAGCAACACCAACGACCAAATACAAAGAGCAACTTTGAACAAGAACAACGAGAACGAAAACAGAAAAAATCGATCTGTATTGGCTACACTTCCACATGTAATAATGCTACAGCAATTATAAAGTCGTTTAAATAAATTAAATGGCACGATCGTGAACTTCAACAATCAATCATCATCATCGTTTTTGAAAATGATTATTATTTATACTCGACGCACTTCTACACGTTTAAAAGAACGTACGTGAAAGTTTTATCTAGAAGCGTAATAACGAAACGCTCCGAGTTAAACTAAACGAATTCAATAACGAAAAAAAGAAAATGACTACTTTAAATTACATTATCATACTGTATGGCAAAACTATTTAGCGCACATTTGATACCCTTGCGACAATTATAATGTAAAACAACGAGCACGAACTTGATAATAAAATTGCTTGAAATATGCGTATGAATATTCATTTTGCGCGCTCTAGAATTTCAACTTGATCATTTGCTTGTTTGTGCGTTGTCGTTTCAATATCAGCAATTTAAAATCAAACCTGGGCAATAAAACAAACTGAAAATTTTAATTCGAGCGAAAGTGCAACTTAATTAATATTAAGCTCCATTGTGAAAGCTATAGTTTTTCTTTTCTTTATTAAGATGAAACTTTTCGGATTACGAACGTTTGCCTCTTGCATTAATAACATCTTAACGACGAAAGAATGGCTTTCCTATAAAACCAATAAGAGATTTCACTTATTGTATGGAAATATTGTAACAATTTGTTGTTGGTATTTTTTATTTTTCTAGTTCAATTTACTTCCCATTCCGGGATCTAAACTATAGATAATTTTCACGTAACAATATACTCTCATACACAATGGCTCAATCAAAGAATACCGTACGTTTGTGTACAAACAGAAAAAAAAACGAGAGTTTCCTTTTGTTTTACATTATGACGTTACCTCATAAATTTTCTTTTAGCGGTAGCAACTAATTAACTCGAAAGAAAGGTAAAGAAGCAAGAACAGCATCCAACCGGCCATAGCAAGAATGTCAAGTGGCTTCTTTTTCTTTAAGATTCACGCTCCAAATAATTCAATGTTTATTCAAATTTTACGCTAATCTTCGTCGTAAAACGATGTTAATAATGAAAGATCAAATTAACAGCTTCTTTTATTTCGCTTTTTTCTTACAGATATTACTTGCGGTCGTATAAGAAGTAAATTAAGTGAAGTGATGGCAGGTTAAACTTGATAGGTTTCACTTTGGTTTTGGATCCTTCTCGTATCACTTCTCACACACTTTAAGCTTCTTTATTTCATGCAAACTTCCATAAAAATACGACAGTTTAAGGCGTTATGCAAAACTAAAATTCGCTTGTGTTTGTTTTTAAAAATACTTGCGAATTCAGTACGTATAATTTTAAACGATCGTTTGCAATAAAGCTTTATATTTTATTTATCCTAAATATCCGTGTAATTCGTATGTGACATTACACTGGCAAAATATTGTTAATATCTACGTGCTTTAAAATTTTAACAATTTAATCTTCTTGTCGGTTTATTCATGTTATGCTCAAAACTGTTGTATGTTTTTTTTGTTTTAAACTATATTAATACTTAATGAATTATTTATAAACGACAAACGAAATTTGCAAAATTGGTTCCACCTGAAAATGGTTAAAAGCGTTCTCGCAATTTATTAATATCGTTCCTCATGTCAAGTTTCATTTTATTCCAAGCAAAAGTTTTGGATTCGTTTCTTTTTTTTTTCTAGATGAAAGCGAAATAAATTATCATTAAAACAAAATGGAATGGAATGATGATAATAAATTATATTCCAAAGTTTCAATTAGCGCAACCGCTTTATGCGATACGTAAGAAGTGGATTTCTTTTCGTCGGAATTAAATTCTCGAAATATTTCGATATGTTTTCGGCAACATGAGACAAATAATCATCCAATACTTATGCCCTAATTGTTTTCGTATGAGAGAAAAATGCCAAATGTCCTTCAGCGGATGGTTACATTCTTCACGAGAACCCATAATAATAATAAGAGGTGATTCCGTTTGTTTCCATATTACGTTTCATTTTTTAATTCAATAATAATAATAATCTCTTTTAATCAGTAATTAATTAAATTTTAAGAACCGTTAAGTAAGGGTAAGGTCACACATATTTTTTTACGTAATTATTATTAATTAATTGAAAATGAATATATATTTCCATGTAACAATTCACTTTCATTACTTTTATCTTATTATTTTTTATTTTAATTAATTTATAAATATATTTATGAAACAATGTTAAGAAAGTGCGTTTCGATTTTAATATTTATTAATTAATATTATTAACAATCTCAATTATTATTACGAACATAAATAAATTAACAATTAATTGGATATTATGTTTCACTTAAAAATATCATAACATTTTAACAATTGGAATGAGAGGCAAAGAAAATGAGAAGTAATAAATTTCCGATTTAATGAATTTAATTTGTTTAGGATTAGCATAATTTAATTGTGGTAATGTAAAACGATCCAATACGAAACCATATTTAGAGGATTTATTTGTTTATATTTTACAATAATACCAATTATTATAATATTTTTGCTATGAAATGTTAAAATGACTTGAGAACATATAAATTAATTGCCGTTAGAACGAATGAACATTTTTTGTTGCAAATTTCCCATGCCTTTAATATTGAAATTAAATGCAAAACGTACTTAAGTGTATCGATACATTAATGCGTTTGACCTTTTCTATGTTAAGGCAAGAAATGCATTTCGAAAGCTTTCAATACGTACAATTTTTCTTTCGTTGGGATTGTTATTATTTTTTATTATTCTGCACAACAAATAACTTAATTTGTATGTATATCACAATACTTCCCTTTTAGCATTAATATAAACTTTATACCTGAAGAAATTAAGTGTTCAACTACAAGCTGTCTCATTTTACACTATGAAGCATAATGTTTTTTAAATAATTATTCCACTCTTTTGTTAGTATTGTTCATAACAATTTGCCGTTTGACAGGTAATAGAAAGAAACTTTTACTTTAACCAACTTAACGAAAGTGTTTCTTAAAATTTTCTATATTTCCAATTAAGTCGATTAATTAGTCGTTATTATTTTTTATTATAAGTTTTATATTTCGACTTTTATCATTCTTTTATAAATAAAATACGGTCTAATTCATAGACACACAGAGAGAACAGAAATAAATAAAAGTTTGAAAGGTTAACTGTCTAAAGCCTTTCGATTTCAATTAATCTAAACAACAAATAGTTTTATTTCATATATATATATATATATATTTATATAAAAAGGGAAGTTTAAAGAAATTCATTGAAATTCAAAGTTTACATTTAGAGACAGTTCCGTTTTTAATGACTTCAACGCGTGACTTTTGTTGTATTTTTATTTGAACGAAGCAAAGAAATCGACATAAGAAAAGGGCTCCCCCAGTGATTGGCTATTAACTTTAGATATTTACAATCAACTAATAAAAGATAATAAATTGCAAATGCGTGAATGTTAAAACGTATAAAATGGATTCATGTGTGCCGTGTTTGTACAACGATACTTTCTCTTTATAAATTATTGGCGTTAATGTAACAAAAGCAAAAATTAATGCACCTATTCGTAATAACCACTGAAAATTCTTGAAAGAGTGCCAAAACCTTCGAACTAATAATTAAACAATTCCCAAGGAAATTAATAACATATAATTAATTCGGATTTTTTTTTTAAGCTACCACTTTCATCTAATGGTTAATTATTTTTTGCAATATTTTTGCTATTAATCTAATGTATATGTTGTACAGATATCCTTGCATTTTTACGAATTAAATTTCTTTTTAATGACAGTTTGTGTCGCAAAATTTTAATAGTCGAATGGACCTTCGATTACGTTTTGGGAACGTTCCGCAATTTCTCTCCAAAAAGTGGCATTATAAATTGCCCAAAGGGTTACCTTAACATCTGGTGCAAGTTGGATTTAAGTAGTTTCAAATTTCCTTTAAAAGAATATGATCAATTTTAACGTTTAATTAACATATCCCGGCGCATCCACCAAAAGTGAGTTTGAATTTTTTAAAGATGTAATTGATTTGGTTTAGTGTGTTCATAAATAGATAAGGATTAATTGGTGTTTTCCTTTTTTCGCACAAATAACTAGTGTAACATTTTTTTGTCTTTAATGTGATACAGTTCAATGGACAAAACTGGAAATGAGAGTGGTCTGTAAGAACTACTAAAGGAATTAATCTAGCAAGGAAAGTAATTTAAAGACGTTTTTAATTATAACGAGTTCGTTCAATAATTACAAATTAATTAAAATGGTTAAATAATCGATCGATTAGCTAGACCCCGGCCGCCTATCGATTGTATCTCCGAATCGAGTTGATCTAAATCATTTATTAATTACTAAACGGTTCGCCAATAAAAGTGCCTTTATTATTGCCGGTTATTACATATAATTGTTTATTGTATAATTGATCTATATCAATAATGACATTATGTGATATCATTAGTTTCGATTTGAAAACAGAAATAAGCAATGCAGTTTTGTAACACATTGTTTAATAAGTATTATTATTATTAAACAATTCCTGCAGCGATTTGTATCAAAGTTCGCAGATTAAGTTTATGAAATGAACAGATAGAACAACAAAAGGGCTGCTAGGCATGGAAAGATTGCAGAAAAAATGCGGAAAGCTGATATGACAACACAATGGAAACTCTAAGGCAGAACATCGTTTTTACGTATAAGCGACGTGGTAATTGTTAAGAAAGAAATCGCAATAGCCAGTCTTACCATTATGATTGTTTTTAATTACTACACATAAGATAATTAACGGAAATAACGATGTCTCTTCCGGGAAAGAAAAAATAACACAATGTCTGTGCGTGTGACAAGAACGTTCTTATAACACGATGTGCCTTTTCCTTCTTCAGTCAGAAAAATAAAGAACGTGTACGTACGTACAATTTAATTCAATCCTTTTTCTCCACTTTTACACATTAAAACGCGTAATTAAGACTTAACGCGTACGTTTATAAATAAATCGGCGTGTAAATAAATTTGTAATTTTTCACAATCTTATGTGCGAAATGTACGTTATATTGCGTTATGCGGACTTTCTCGATTACTATCATTATTATTGTTGTCGCTGCTGCTGACGCTTGTTAGGAGCAAGAGAGTAACAAATAATTATGGATCTAACAGAATGCAATTAATTAAGTTGTATCTTAACATGTGCTTGTGCGGAATAGTGCAGGATGTTTATTTGGCTAATTAATTCAAAGCCATATAATTGTTATATAATCTTTCATTAAGAACTAATAATCGATGAGACAATTATTTAACGACAATTCGATATTGGTTTTATTTTCAATCTTATTCATTAATGAATTTACTTCTAATTGATGGCGGAGGAATTTTCCTAAATAGTTTATTGTCTGTTAAAGGAACTTGCGACAGATCCTTATGATGAAGATCCAGGAAATCGTTTGTACAATTCTCATATTTCATCGAAAGAAAAAGTCGTTTAGTTGTTAATGGATCACATTCAGCGAAACAAAAGTTTGTCAATATATTCGATAATTACTAATTATTACTTGATTACAATACCATTTTCTGCTTTGTCGTTATTTAATAGAAGCAGTTTATATAACAGCCGGTCCCGTATTTCATTTTTACTTTTTCCTTCTTTCATTATTATAATATTGTATTGTATTATTCCATATTACCATTTTTTTATTGCTGTTATTAGCAAGTTCTTGCAAAATGCTCATAATGATAATATCCGTTAGAATATCCTAGATTTACTTTAAATGGTTATGGCGACATTAAAAATTTATGTACTTCACGTAATTTAATACAAATTTATTTCACTTAAGTTAATAATGACCTAAGGGCTTTTTTGTTTAAATAACGTAAATGCATTGATTTGTTCAATTGCTAGATTGAATTATGAAGACAACAAAGTAATATGTGAATGAGAAATGTTGGAATTGTACGAGTTTCCTGTGAATTTATAAATCAAAGGAAGGATGACAACGATTTTATGACTGGAACGTGGTGAAAGTTACCGAACGAGGAATATTTCAAACTGCACACACCTGACTTATTTTGCAATAGGAATTTCCAATGCAGCGAAAATTATAGCTCGGTATGGAATCTTTTAGTAAAGGAAGTGGATTAATTCGATTAGAAGTTCATCTATAGTTGCCATAAAGTGGTAATGGTACGTCTCATTCTTTAACCAATCGTTTAATCCATTTCAATCATATAATCGTTTTAATGGCAGAATTCGCGGACCGCCTTCATTCCATTCTAACGATTACAATTCCAAATGTGCCTCAAATTAATTAATTACGTCAGAAAGCAATTGCAATTGAACCGTTAAAACAATCACCGGCGATCGTTTAAAATTCGTTAATAATTGGTATGGAAAAAAAGGTAACAACATGTAAGTCCTAATTACACATTGTGTTTCTTGTTACGCGATAAAATTTTGCAGTTTAGATTTACAATTTATTTGCACTGTACCATAGCAGTAATTAGTGATAATCGAAACAGATCTTTTTTCTTCAATTTAATGAATGTTTGTCCATATCTGATTTAGATGGAAAGTTATTCAAACAAGATTTTAGACGATATGGATTAATTCCTTTTACGGAATTAATCAGACACCCAATTTCGATAAAATCCAACCAATTTCTTACATAAGGATTTTTTTATAATTTATTAAAACTTTATTATTAAAATCGATTTCGTAACTGTTTTGTTGAATCTAATATTTCCCCCTTTTTATTGAATACGGTGGTGTTTATTGCTGGAGGTATGAAATTGTGTAACAAGGACTTAAGCTGCCAACTTCCCAAAATTTGATCGCATTTCTTACACTTTTACCTGCGTCATAATTAAATTCGCATGATTTAATAAGCGGAGAATTGAGAAAACAAAAGTGAAATTCGTATCCTCAAGCAACAAAATAAGTGTCTGATAAGACAGTACGACCTTGCGCTTATAAAATAGTCGGCAATAAATATTTGCAAGAAACAATTCGATACTGGAAGAATGTTAAAATGTTTCCCGTGTATTTAAGCGACAATAACGCATATTACTGATTGGATAGTGTAATGAGCAATAAATAATCCCGCTTTCTGGTTTTCACACAATTAATTTCCTTGTCAAATATTGAATTTTAATTATTATTATTGGCGCCCACTCAAATTAACACATTTGCAAATTAGACTATATGTGTTGTTGACACCGATACTGTTTAGGATCTAATACGTATGCAAAATAGCAAAAAATATATATTAGGCAATTTGGAACGGTGAATGTCGCATATGAAAAAGAAAAACTCACACACTAATTAGAATGAGAAAAAGTAGTACACTTGCTCTTTATTACAAACTTAATATAGATCATTTTTGCTATAAAACTTAATTAGATAATTAACATAAACAAATGGTTAGATTTTATTCAATCATACCATTATTTATTGTATTTTTAGCACGTGGTATACGAACGCGATAAAATGGAATCGAAATCCTGTATTGCAAAATTACGTTGTCGGTTAATCCAAATTGTCGTCTCAAGTCTCAAATTTATATGCCATTTAAATTTGAATTATAAACGAACCGATTATAACATATAAATTCTTCCTTATTCTTTGGTTTCATGCGTGTTCAGCACAGGAGAAAAAATTAATTGGAATAAATGATCAACCTAATCAGTTTCAAGATTAAATGATTAAGGTGATTTTTTTAATTGCATTATATTGTTCAATGCCAAAGCGTTTATTATCATTTGTTGTTGGGAAAAAAATTGGTCATGCTTATCACGTACTCGACTTTATTTAAATTCATTTAGCACATTCTCTTCACGCTGCTGGTGTGAAATATTGCAAAAATTCAATTAATTTCCTCGATATTATTAATCTTATATTGGACGTTAAGGATCGAAGGATACCAATTTCGTTTGAATAAGGTAATAATGTTATTGTAAATTGCTTATTACTTCTTTAACCATTATCATTATTGTTATTATAAAATAAACTATTTAAACGTAAGACACGTTCGATTGTTACTCTTGAATGTTATTATAATAACACTAGACCATTATGGTTATTCCACTCAATTACTATGCTTATGTTACAACAAGAACTGCAGCCAGCAACAACAACAACAATCATATTGTTAAAATAAATAATGAGATTATTTTATTAAATCGTTATTATCACTATAGGCGTTGAAACATTCTCTCTGTTTGCCATTTTTTACAAATCATAATTAAACTAATTTGAATTTCCATAAATTATTGTTGAATAAATACATTTTAATACAATGCAAACGATCAGCAAATAAATTTATAATTAAAAAGCAATAATTAAACGGAACAATTATAAACAATTATACATATTCATGGTGTTATTATTAGACAGACGACTTTATTAATTAATGGTGGTCATTTTTTTTAATATTTTTTTTTCTCGTTACCTATAATTATATCAAATTAATCTTGGACTAAATCTCAAGGCTCAGTATTTTAATTCGATCCTGCTTTTTTGTTTTAGTTGGAGGAAATTATTTGTCTTTAACTCCTCTTTAGACGAAAATATGTAGGAAATCGCAAGAGAGGCTAATTAGACTTTCTAAGGCTCTTGAAGTATGTATGAGAATTTTATACGTAATTTCACTTTTTCGCGAATACCGTTCAATAATCCCCTTTAATGAAATTCCTTTACGAATAGTTTTCCTCGTTTCAACGTTTTAAGATGTTTCGCATTTTGTCAGTTCAACGCTACATAAAATTTATGTTTATTAGAATTATTTGTAGTGGATATAAAATATCATTTGGTTTTGTGTAATGTTAATACTTTCTTGTAATTAAATATTTAAATCTCTGGGGTACATGTATTATAATTCAATCGAATGTTTATTAAACTCGTTGCCTTTAAATGTAATTTAATATCACCACAAAATGGTAACCCAATGACAATTTTCGTTTAACCTTGACTTTTAAAATCACGCACACGCATAAATAATAAAGGATAATTGTTGTACCTATTATCTTTTTCCTGGAAAATACATATCCACGCATATTCACTTATTATTGACAAGACTTTCAAATTAAACTCATTTAACTTCAGGATATGTCCTTAACATTGATGATTATTATCGATGGTTACGAAAAGAGTTTAATTCAATTCTTTGCTTTATAAAAAGAGATCGTTGAAGTGAGTTTCATTGATGAGTTTTTCTGCTGAATGGACGCCAATGAAATCGAACGATCTATAAATAGAGATAAATGAAAAGGACCTTGATGAAGGATCATCAACTTGCCAGTTCGTTGTAGTATTTTATATTATTATTATTACACAATATAAAATATAACGCTTATGGTATTGATTCACCTTTAAACGTACTAATAATGAAGAAAGAAAGAGAAAAAAAGAGAAAGAATATAAACGAAACCAGACGAGATTCCATAGTCACGTTTACAAGTAAACATCCTCAAGTCAATGATCTTTATTATTTTAGATTCATTTGCTTTTTATTTATATTTTTTTAGTATTATTGAACTTGAATTAATCACATAAAAGAGTATTATTATTATTATTTGCCAGCAACTGCTTTTATAACAGACGTTTTGTACGTTTGTTATTAAGACGTTTATCTGCGATATGCATTTTATTAGAAGAAGATCACCTTGGAATTTATGTGTTTACTACGTCCAGATGAGCTCTTATAGCAAAGGTATTGTAGCTGTTTTTCGTTTCGCAACTCATTCATTCTTTCACACTTTATTATTTATTAACTCTCTTATTTTCACCTTATCCTTACGTTACATTTAAACGAATCATTTATGCAATCTAATTGTAATTGTAAATTAATTAAATTGCAATCAGTTGCATAATCAAAATTTTACCACTCGAAATTGACAATAGCAAATTGAATTGTTGTCGAACAAGATCAAAAAAATAGTGGTACAATCACTTTTTTCCTAGCTAACAAAAAATCTCACTCTCTTTCTCTAATAAGTCCACCTGCCTTATTTGTACGTTACCTGTTGTTACGATTATTACTATTGGTTTCGTTTCAATCAATAACGTTTCGTTCGATTTTTTTTTTTCACTCTTTTCTCTCCAAGTAAAACTAAATCTATGGTCTACTTAGCTGATGACCCAGTAAATTATATAATATCATAAATAAAAAAGAGGTATAGACAAATAATTCGCCGCTATTTGATTATTGGTAAAATAGAAATTACTAAAAATAAAAGAGACGTAGAGAGAAATATGCGTCTTTTAATACGAATGTTGCGTAAACGGTTTAAAAAGAAATTATGTAAGTTCTTTTTTTTTGTATCGGAGTGAAAAATATTAAGAGCGAATGGCTTAAAGAACCGGCGTAACAACGCATTCCAAGGTTTGCGTTTTGTGATATTATTATTTTTATTTAAAAAGCGACTATGTATACAGGGTGGTAAAAAAAGTGTCACAAACTTTAAGGGAGATAAGCAGAAAAGTCTTAATGAACAGGAGTCCGAAAATGGACAGTTTCAGACATACGAAACATTTTCCAAGTTTTACATTATTCACAATTATGTACAACAATGCAAACTAGGAACAAGAAAACAAATGAAAAATAACACAAATAAGATGTCAAAAGTGCTCTTCTTCCATTTCATGGCAGCCACGACCTGTCTTTGCCGCAAGGACCTTCGAACTCCTTAGAAAATCATTGGCAGTCAAATATCTCCAGACAAAGAAATCTAGAAGGATTAATCTGGCGATCTTTCAGATCATGGTACAGGTTCGCTCCATCCTAAGCATCTTCCTTTAAAAATTCTCCGTAAACGTTCATTAAAACGAAGACCTGAAAGAATCTTAAATATGTAGCACTTTTTTGCCATTATCCATTAACTGAAAGTTGCGTGACTGAAAAATGAGATAAGCGAAGGTATGCTGCAGGGAAAAATAATCTCCACATCCCCGAAACCGTCCATTTACGGACCCATGTTCATTAGGAATTTTCTTTGCACATCTTGGGCCATATTATCACCCCCTAAAATTAGTGGCTCATTTTCTAACGCTCTGTGTACAGGGTAAACTTTTTAAACTTTTTTGTGCCATATCTTCGGTTTTCGCCTTTTTCATTAACATAACTTGCATTTTCGTATTTTTGTAGAGTTTGTAGTTTATATTAAGTCGCTAATGACAATTTTACGAATTTTCGCCAATCAATTTTACTCTAATTCTGAATTAGCCCACATGCATTCCACTTATGGTCGTGCTAATGGAAATGCCAGAAAAGCTCTTTGTCTTATGTTGATGCTTATCTCAATCGCCAGATTCCCTCATTTTACAAATTTACACGGAATTTTTAAAAGAAGATGCTTAGGAAGAAGTGGGAATCGCCCGATTTTAATCCACTAGGTTTCTTTGGGGTTATTTGAAAAGCTTAGTTTATACTACGCTTACAAATGAGCTCGAGGAACTGTAGCTACGAATAGATTAAAGATGTCACCGAATTTAAGCCAATACTTGATTGCGGATGATTTTCGAAAGAGTTGGAAGGACCTTCACGCAAAGATACTGTGGCCGCCGTCAAATGGAAGCAGGGCCCTTTGGACATCTTAATTGAGTTATTACTCCTTTGTAAGTAATATAAAAGTTGCAAAATGTTTCTTATCTCCGAAACCCATTTTCATTAAGACTTTCCTGCTTATCTTGAACCATGTTATCTTTCAAACTTTGTGACACTTTTTTTAACACCCTGTATATGTCGCTTTTTAAATGGAATGACATTACTACGCGATGGTGGGTACGCTTTTATTCGCGCTGTTATTAATAATACTAAAGTCCCGCCAGTTTATGGCATTATTTATTGGCCATAAAAATGCTATATGAACCGTACGTAATGATATTAATTACTATTTACAAATCTTTAATAAATAATTAAATAAATCATGGGGAAGTCGTACTACATCATCATAATTAAAAACAGGAAAGAAAGAACGGGTACGAGCGTTGCAATTGGCATTTAACGGATTTTTCCGGTACCGTGATCGCCTTTATTATTATCCTTTCTGAATATCGTTGGGTTGCGCAAGAATTTCACTAGTTTGTCAACGGAGAGTGAAATTGTAACGGACCCCGCTTGTTGCTTTATTTTATTCTTTTTCGTTTGGCTATTTATTTTGTTACTACTATCCCAATATAAAACATTTAATTTTGTTTATTGTTTAAAATACACTGGCTAAAGTGAAATTATTACTAAAATTTACAAAATCTATGACAAAAGTAAAAAGGATTGTAAATTTCGTTTGAACAACTAACGAAAGCACAACGTTATTAATTATTAAATCCAATTCTTTTGGCGAATAATTAGTTGTTTTTATTTTAATTGTTTTATGGTTCGATAATTTCATTAAGATTAAGTATGGAGAAGTTACAATTGATATGGTGCTGCGAGGTGTTTGGCGAAATTGCAAATTTGAAATTAGTTTCACTTCGAACAAGACATCTGTCTCGCAATTTCTTTCTTCTCCTTTCCTTCACTTTCCTCTCTTTTGCCCAACAGCGTAAGTCTATATTATAATATTCAAAGAGCGCATTACGATTAATCAGTTGTTCGTTGCAAATAAATTATTGATAGAAAATTGAAAGGGAAACGTATTTCAAATTTAGTGCGACCGAAAGAAAGGAAAAACGACAATCGTTTCCTTACATTTACTATATCGGAATCCATTTAAGTATTCCAGATGTATTGTAATTCCATTCTATACGAACTGTATACGATTTGTTATACAACTAAAACTTGCAATTCCTTTTATCGATCCAACTAATCACTAGATAGAGATTCGATTGTGCCAATAATGCGAAATGCGATGGCTTTTTTTCTTGCTCTACCATTTGGCATTTAAAAATACTCGAAAAAAAGAAATCATTAGAGTGATATTCAAATAAGCTTGTAAACTATATCCATAGCTACGTTTAATTAACATATAAATAGCAGATTTTTTATAATTTATTTATTATGTTAATCTGCTTAAAGAAAGAGACGGCGAAATTAATGATTTTATTAGGTCAATTAGCGTAAACATTATAAATCATTTTCAAATTCTGGCCAAATATGTAGTTCAAAAGAATACATTCCTTTAAATTGAAATATGGTAGAATAATGACTTTTAAGCGCTAACAAAAGGCAACAACGAAAATGGAGGCATTTTTACCATTACTATTAATTAACTTTCATTCCGATTCGCATTCGTTAAATAATCCAGGTACATAAATGTAGTTTGTTAAAAAATGAATAACAACAAGGTTTAAATTGAAATTAAATAAAATACCACGTTCAATTACACATCAAGAAAAAGAATAATATGCATTAAAAGTGTATTATTAACCGTAATCATGATTCATATAAGATTGAAGCTTGAAGTATAGTAATACGTTCGGATTTAACAAGAATAATAACCGGGGCGTACATGATACCTGTCTTGGATGATTCAACTTGATACGGTTCTCTCCATTTTCGCTCTTTTTCGCCAGCAATATTTCAGCTTGTTAAACATAACAACAACAAAATAAAACTTAAAAAGAAAATATGCAAAGTCATTACCAAGTTTGCCGAGGTTTCGTTTAAATTGCCTTCTTTCTTCTGCTTTTATTCGCTTTTGATGTGAATTAACAAAAATAAAGGAACTGACGTTTGAAGTCGATTTACTTTCACTTGAAAATCTGAAGTTTTTGTTATTCATGTTCCCGTTATTATTAATATCATGCGTTATCTTTGCGTTTAATTTGATGCAACTTTAGAAGCCTTAAATTGATCATTGTGATGATCTTAATGAAAGAAGACGTTCCAATTCTGTGAAGGCAAAGTGAAAGAAATCGGGAACCGTATAAATCATTAAACCTTTTATTTTTATTTAAAAAACGTGGTTTTTCGGATCATACACACACACAAATAATCGTTTTATTTGGATTTGTTGTAAACAATTCCGCAATCAAAGATAATAATGAACTTTCTAGTTTAAGATCTGCGTGGGAAGGAACTGATCGATCGAAAAACCGCAAAACTGTTTATTACCATTCCATTCTTTCTTTTTTAAATTTCATTTCAAACGAGATTTAGATAAACTTCAAACTAGATCGAAAACAATTTCTATTTAATTTATGACGACCGTTCGAGATTCGAAGTTCAAGTTGAAAAATTACATCTTTCTAACGAGTACGTAATTAACGGCGACCAAACCGTATAATTTGCGTTCGGCAAGTTTGTTGCAGAATTTACTTTCATTTATTGTTAATATTAAACTGGAGCAATTTTTTCTTCTTCCTGTTTTTCGTAGTATCAATTGAAAATTAATTAGGAGACTATCGAATTGCGTTCTATTTAAATGGGTTTCCAAACGGTTTCGCTTCGATTATTGTAGGAAGAGTTAATTAGTTTGTTAATGGAACTTTGTGTCTTCCTTTTGTTCATTTTTAGCTTAATTTATTTGGATTTTCAAATTGCAAGACTATTAATTAATTAATTGCTTAATTAGAATAATGACGATGCTAATGGAATTTATAGCGTCTAGAATTTAAATTTTGCTGCTGAAGAATCACTACTTTTCTATTACATAACTTATGAAGATTTATTAATGTGACAGTTATTATTATACTTTGTTCACACGTTATGAAAACTTATTGCTAGACAATAATTATTCACATTTATGATAATTATAACAAACAAACTTATGGCGATTATTGCTTTGTAATTTACCCATTATTATTTCAGTACCATGTCTATCGCTCTTTGTTCTATTTTTCTTCCACTTTATTGCTATCATTCACCGTTCATTTTTCATTGATTTATTACTTTTTGTAACTTTATAACACTTACGTCCTTCGTTATAATTATACAATCTAATAGTCTAAGTCCTTTTCTTATTTCTCCACTTCTTTGTATGTAAGCTTAATTACAGCCAATGGAAACGTTTCGATTATTTTCGTGAACAATAATAAATGTACCAACAGAATAAACAAGCATAATGATGTATTGTTTTTCTGTATCAAAATTTAGACGAATACCACATAATAATAATAAGGAACTAATGAAATAACGTTTAAATAAATTATGTTTAAATATCTGGTAATTTACTTGTTCTTGATTTTATTACGTATGTACAAAATGTATGCGTGCAGTAATGCCAATCCGTTTCTAAACAAAACTAATCGGTTTCCGTAAACTTTCAAGGTAATCAAAAATGTTTGATCGCGAGAACAAGCAATTTTAAGACATATTAGGACTGTCAAAATTAAAATTCTATTCGGATTGATTAATTAGGTAGTACAATTCAATTATAATCAGATTTGTTACGCTGTTTGGGCTGCTTTGTTCACGTTGGTGGGTGTTGGATTCAGCGGTGATACGGAAAAACTCTTTGTGGTAGTTTTATTAATCTTTTATTTTTAAACTACTAATTTTACTATTCTAGCGTTGTACATCAATTTTACTTAACTACTTATACAGGCTGTTAAAAAAAGTGTCACAAACTTTAAGGGGTGGTAAATATGGCCTAATATAAGCAAAAAAGTCTTAATGAACATGGGTCCGGAAATGGATGGTTTCAAAGATACGGATGATTGAACATTTTTGTAGCATATCTTCGTTAAATCGGTGCATAATTATTCGCCGTTTTTTGAAAGCTATTTTTTAGGCAGTGCGCAATACAAAAATTTATGGTAAAGACACTCAACTTATTAATAAAGGTCCAAATTATCATTCATTTCAATTGCAGCCTCCTATTTGCTTGCTAGATGGCCAATTCACGTGTGCAAAAGCTATGCATTACCTTACATCGGTTACCAAGTAAATAAAATATTTTGATTACTTGGTGACCGATGTAAGGGCATGTAAAGTTGCAAATTTTTAGCTCTTTTGTACACGTGGAATGGACCACTTAGCAAGAAAATAGGAGACTGCAATTGAAATGAATGATAATTTGGACCTTTATTAATAAGTTGAGTGTCTTTACCATAAATTTCTCTTTTGCGAACTGCCTAAAAAATAGCTTTCAAAAACGGCGGATCGAACGAAAATATGCAACAAAAAAGTTCAATCCTCCGTATCTTCGAAGCGGTCCACTTCCGGACCCATGTTCATTAAGACTTTTTTGCTTATCTTGGGCCATATTACCCCTTAAAGTTTGTGACACTTTTTATTTAACACCCTGTATAAGATGATTCTTACTGTTGTGAAGTGAGCACTTCTGTCTTTCTTGATAGTATCTGTTGTAATGTCTTTTTCTTCTTGTGTTGCGGGGTTTGTTTTTTGGTGGAGGGTAATCGGGGGTGACTTCTGTGCACTTATTGGTGGAATGCGTTGACCTATTTTCTGCTTCTTGGCCAACTTTCACCAGATGTTATTTTACCCGTTTGGTGAAGAGACCCACTCTACCTGCTTCGGGTCTTCGCTTCTTTGTTCGCGGAACGAACATACGCTATTTTTTACCTTATTGAGAATTCATTCGATTCAGATTGATATTAGATTTCCCAGAAAATGTACACTGCGTCCGAAAAGATTAACCACCTAGAAGAAGTATGTTTGAAATTAAGTGATCTTACATTTCAGTGTTAGTTAAATTTCAATTATTTGCAATGATTTTTTAAATATTTATAAAACAGTTATTTAAATCGCATTAATTCCATTCATTTCTCATATTCTGAATCAAGTAATATTGGTTAGGCCAGATTGAGTCGCAAAAAAATGGTTATTTTTGTGTCACACCAAATTTACAATTTTTTACATTTCTTTATGCGTTGTTCAAACATTATGCAATTCTCGCTGTCATAAATAATGGCACAAGTTGGAAGGCTTTAAAATTTTCACGGCTTCAGCTAGCTTGGGACATGATAACCTCAAGAGGGCGATAGACAATCTGTTTTCCAGCTTCCCCAGAATATACATCTATAAAAGTTCACAAAGATGTTACAAATTATTAATTCATTTATTAATAAATATTGTTTGGTCTTTGAAAATCTAATCGATAATTCCTGGACAATGGGCTACTTAAATTCATTTTTTTGGGACGCAGTGTACATTTTCTAGGGAATCTAATATCAACCTGAATCGAATTAATCATCAATAAGGTAAAAAATAGCGTAGCAAATCTGATTATAATCAAATTATATATGTATTATGAATCAATCCTAATAATATTTTAATAGTCGCAATATATCCCAAAATTGCTTGTTCTCGCGATCAAACATTTTTTATTACCTTGAAAGTTTACGGAAACCGATTATTATTGTTTAGAAAAAAATTGGCATTATTGCACGCATATATTGTCAAGAGATTTAAATCAAAAACAAGTAAATTACCCGATATTTAAAGATAATTTATTTAAACGTTATTTCATTAGATCCTTATTATTATTATCTGGTATTCGTCTAA
Organism: Hololepta plana; assembly: GCA_963695495.1. NCBI lineage: Eukaryota > Metazoa > Arthropoda > Insecta > Coleoptera > Histeridae > Hololepta > Hololepta plana. The sequence continues at coordinate 9,109,767 of OY968832.1, read as the reverse complement.
ACTTTTATACATAAAGATAATGCATCATTATGCTTTTTTATCTTGTTGCTCTATTCGTTATTGTTCACGAAAGTAATCAAAACTTAAGCCATTTTAAAACACCTCAAAATCTTTGAGAATTAACTTTTTGTATAATGTTAAGCTAGTAATCAAGATTTTGATAAAAGTGTCGTGTTCAAATTCTTTATCTGACATCGAAAAAAGCCAAATTATTGCCTACCACAGTATTGACTTAATCAACGATACGTTGTAACGACTATTAACCGTTTCTCAGCCGTCCTGCAACATTTATTGAAAATTCCTAATAAATGTGGAACAATCAAACGTCTTGGACGTCCACGCATCCTTTCCGAATGCGACCATCGAATCATACACCGTGTGCAACTCCATCACCCATGAATTTGTTGCCGCATTTACCAACCTCTGTGAGTCATGAAACACTTCGAAGGGCAATACACAAAATTGTGGCAATCTAGTATACTATACTTCTGTGTCAGTGAAATTTCAATTCTTTGCAATGATTTTTGAAATAATTATAAAAAATTTATTGAAATCCGCTTTAATTAGATGCATTTTGTCAAACTAAATCCAATAACATCGGTTCGGTTCAGATTGAGCCACGAAAGAAAAAAGTTATGCGCAAAAATATACTGGTCACAATATTTGTCACATGATAGAAAAGCAAGATTTAAAACTTGTAACAGAGTATAACTGCTTTCTGGAATGACAGGTATGTTTGAAACTTTAATCATTTGTTTGTCACGAGGCATCAATTATTGTCACTTAATTTGAAACATCTAGATCTACTCCTTCGGTGTGGTTCATTTTTTGGGATGCTGTTTACTATAATAATAAATCAGTTTCAAAGGTAGTCAAGATTCAGATAATTTGTAAGTAAGAATTTCCCATTACCAAGAAAGGAAACGGCTAAGGTTTAAATCGAATTTACCCAATCCGTATTGCAACATCCTGAAAAATAATTGTTCTAAGCGAGTTTTTTCTTTTCTTAGAAACAAGTGGAAAAAATAATCATTTATTCAGAGATCAATATCAAAAATCCAAAAATAGTAACAAGTTACGTGTGCGAACATAAGGTGATATAATTTCGCTTGCGTTTCGTGAAAAACCAATTAGACTTTTGGCTAATTGTTAATAGAAACGTTGCTCAATTAAAATTGTAACGAGCAATTTTCGAATAATATCCGGTAGATACACATATTTGAATATGTATATATGGTTTTTGCCTATTTAAGAATGCAAAATGAATAAATCGAATCGGTATTAATGGTCTTATTAATTGGGTCAATAGTAGCAATTCGAATGCAAAAACGCGAATGTATACTGGTGTGCATTTAAATGCGATTGGATTGTTTTCAGTGCACGAATTGCGAAATGAAATATTAATAGATGAAGAGAAGAAAAAAATTGAACTGAAAACAATATACTAGACTATTTTGTGCAATTAATCATTTTGAACGATTGTGTGCGAATATGTACTTCAATGTCGTTATCGTTCATTTATCACATAATAAATTAAATACATTCTCTGGCTCATTATTTTAATAGATCCAATTGCATAAAAGTGATTTTGATGTGAAAATCTGCTTTGTTCATTTAAACGGTGACATCAAAAGCATTCCGTTATTTAGATATTGCACAATTTCCTCTTACACCTTGCTAAATGTCTAATTGTTATGCTAAAATTTACAAATGTGTATAGATAATCTTCAATCAATCAGTAACGCCTATAACTTGTGCGTCCACGGATTTTATCCTACGTTTTCAATTTGATCAACCATCGACAATATGCTCGATTAATACAAAGTGAGAGGAAACAAATAAATCTTTTTAATATACGAACGAAATCCAGCCATTATAATAATCTATATGGTTAAAACCCACCCTCTACTTTCACGTGAAACAACAATTCAATGTCATACGAGACGAATTTGGATTGTAATTGGAAATTTCGTGTACGTTGTGAACTTAGGCTGTAACAATGTAATTAGACTCGCCGCTATATTAGAGCGCAATTTAAAACGGATCAAAGTCACGAAATTGCTTTTGGAAATTGTGCGCGAAAGGGAAACCTTGACAAAATCACGAAATATACTAATAAGAAATATTATTGTTCGATATCCAAGTGGCTAAACGTTATTCCTGTGTGTACCACATCGACAATGTCATGTTTAGGTTTGAACATTTTCCTCGGTTCGAATTATTCTTAGCGTGTTGGCTAACGATAGAACTCGGAGATAATTGCATAATAAGATTTAAAAATTAAATTGCATTGCCCGTATTAGGTAGCTGAAATTTATCGAACGCCTATCCATCAATTCAAAGCATAAGTATCAAGTGCTAATCCATGAGCAAAACCGGTAGAACAAATAATTTTCATTCCATTCTCTTCACACTCCGTACACACAGACACACTCTTAGAATATCTTAAATACAAGAGACATAAAAAAGATAATGAAACAATAATAGCAATATAATAATAACGTTCACCAGAAATCAAGGACGAATTGCGCCAAATTGCAATTTTTTTATACAAAACCACCTGTAACGAATTTAATGACGATTTTGGTTAACTTTTTTTTTTGCTGCAAATTAGTTTCTTGTGATTTTCTGCGAAACATTTTTTACAAATGTACAATTAGAGCAGTTTCGATTTTAAAGAATGTACAAATTAAACGTTTTTCTCCCATAAATCTCTCTCAGCTATAATATCCCACGCATTTTACATCGAAAAAACAAGAATTTCTTGAGACGTGTGTTACATGAAAAAAGTATTATTATTGTACTAATCGTAACTCTAATTCGAAATGTAACGAATAACAAAGATTTCGTAACGCGTTGGTGCCATATACACATGGAAACTATTTCAACTTTCTTATAAATGTTTAAGCAGAAACAACAATCTCCAGTAAACCTAGCTGTTAATAAATTTTTTGAGACAAACGTAAATATACATTTAGAAATATCTTAACACTATGCTACCTCAATCACTCCAGATAATTCTAGCTCAGGAATTATATTCTTTTTTTCCGCTTGTCCGCATAAAAACTTGAAAATTCCTTATGTAATAATTATAAAGTATTTTTATGAATATTAATATTTTTTTTTTGCTTACTGCGCTCGACTGTAATTAATCTCCCTCGAATAAGACACAAAAATGTTACAACATTTCTTCGAGAAATTAAAAAGCAAAGAGAAATCTGTCATTTAATTCGACGCACGTTATATAATAATTAGTCTGTTATAATTACAGGCGATTTCGATGGGGGAGAAAAAAAGCAAAAAATAATAAACGTTGTCAAAAATTTATATCTGGGACCACCGTTAACTACGTGTTAATGAATAAATTGTAGGTCAGTCTATAAGAAATTTTAATACCAACTTGAAATGCAATATGAGCTTACGTAGCTCAAATTAATATGGGAAAAATTAAGTAAACTAATTACAATTAGCTAGAATATTAGTGAAATAATTAGTTATTAACTATTATTTGTATTAATGAGGGACTTATTATAAAGCACTGAGTGTAATAATAAATCATCTGCAATTGGTAAAAAACATTGTGTAATATTAATAATCGTAATACGTTGATAGGTGTTAATTAATAACCGCGTTAATTGTAATTAATTTTCATTTATTTAAGATTTTTTTGTGGTATAAACGTCTTGTAATACTGTTTTTTGTTCTTATTATTAATGTTACTCTTACTCATACCATAAACGCATAATAATGAGTAGAAGAAATTCCATTTTTAATTTTGATAAACTGCCAATAATTCTTTCTTTGAGAAAAATTCTTTTTTATTTTTAATATAAATCCACTTTCCCCGTATGTATTAGACACTAAATACAACGTATGACTAATAATTATAAATTGTCGAGCCATTTAAATAATTAAATTATGACGGTCAATTAAAACAGATTGCGAGATGGATTGGATTCAATAAAATCGTATCGCTTTTTTACGATTTTTTTTCTCTAATCGTATTAGAAAGGGTACTTAAGACAATTTATTAAAACGCCGAACGAATCTAATAAAGCGTGATGAAAAAAATAAATAAAATGATAATAAAAGAAATGGAAATCCGTGGAATTTTGCTACAATTTTACCGGATATAAAAGATTTTTTTTATATCCGGCATTCGTTTATATAGAAATCCTTTTAACGCGATATTAATGCTGTAATAACAATAAATAGAAATTCCATTTATCATGCTGGTAATGGTTAATTAAATACACGTAATAAATTTTATATTGTTAATAACGTTTTCAGTATTCCATTAAAACGCACTCTTTATATGGGAATCGGAATGGATGAAATTCAACGTTTCGTTTAGGAGTTTAACACTTTTTCCTTAAATAATTCGGTGAGAATCGCTCTCTAAGGCATTCCGCCGATGAATATCTTTCACCTAACCTAATGTTTTAGATTTTCACCTCTTATCCGATCGATTTTAATCAGATTTATTTTTATTCTATTTTGAAAAGAAGTTTCTATACGCGGAATTGTTTAGAACGCAATAGCAACAAGCTGGAATTATTCGAGTGAAACGCTTTGGATAACAAAAAAAGCGTACATAATTGTAAATATTGCCATTTTCTTGTTAAATATTTTATGTCGAATGTTACTATCGAAAGCAGATCATTTGAAATAGAATTCTTTGCAAAATAACAAACACTTTTTTAAGAATTATTTTAGTAAATAAAACAAAATTCGCTTATGGTTTCTGACGTCCATTCGCTATTATTACTATGTTGCTATTGCTAACAGTACTATGGAAAAATGTATTGCAAATGTAATTCATGCATATTTTGGTTATTTTGGAAGCTTCTAATGATATTATTATAGCATAAAGTAAATCAAACGTTGATGGAGAGCTCCTCATAAAATCTGTTTCAACCCTTCAGTCTGCCAACCCTTAAGTTATTAAGGCCTTGCGAAATTTCATGTGATATTGCAAAAGTCAATTAACGAATTTGAGGTACTTCTCAGAACGTGATATTCTGAGCTTTAGCGTAGATATTTCAATTCTTACGAAAACATTCCTACAAATATTCATCAATTGCTTTACAACGCTTGTATGAATGAATTTGAGAAATTTTCCACTAACAAAATTTTCAAAATTGTATCAGTTGACCTTAAACTCAATCGAATCGATCCTTTTACTTTCGAATTGTCACTTGTACGCTATCATAATACGAGACAAGCTTTATCCTTGTCAATTGTGTACTAAACGGTATTTCCTCAATTTAAACATACAAAAAAAAACGCATAAAATATGCACACTTTCATAATAATCGTAATGCAATCGATTAAAAAAAGGAACGTTTTATGCTGTAAAAGCAGTACATTTTTAATGCAGACGATGGGTACATCGAACTTATATCATGAAATGTATAGATTTGTCACGGTTCGATCATTACCTTAATAAGAGAAGATTTCCTCTCAATTCCTCGTTCTTTTTTTTTTTTTTTAGCGAACGAGGAGAAATAAATCAGTTCCTTCTTTTCGTTCATTAATATTATCATTATTGAAATTGAAAGTAACATTGTTATGCAATCATTTACAAAGTGGCAGTACCTCATTGTGTCTGCAATTCTTTTCGCCAAGAAAAAAATATCTTATTTAAATAATTATTTATTCCGCTTTTAATTTCGATTCGGTCTTGTCGTATTGAAACGTTTCTTTATTTATTCGATTAACTTTTGTGTTTATCGTTGTTCAAATTGCGAAGCAAATTTTGATTGAGAAATTGAATAAAGGTAAAAGTTAAACGAAGAAGATGAATTTAATGCAGACAGGAAAATCGATGGGCAAAATGCAGCGAATAAATTCTAGTTGAAATGTGTCCCGTTTTATTATTATGTTATATTTTACATTGAACAATACATTTTACAACCGATTTATTGTCGCTTAATAGAATGGCATCGTTGTACGATGAATTTGCATTTCTCTGTAAACATTGGAATCTTATTAATCGGCTTCTTTTGAATTAATTAATATATGAAACCTATTATTATTATAATTTTTTTCTGTGTGTAATATTTTCATAATCGTATTCAAGAATTCAATACTATCGTTTGGAAAAATCTAAATTGGAAGAGAAAGAGAAGAGAAATAAAATTATTTTATTTAATGGTATGTTGTAACGAGCTTAAAAAGGTACGTTAGTAAACGTGATGGAAAAGAGAGAAAGAGCCGAAAATGTTGCATTTAAAAATGAAAACAAACAATGAATGGAACACTACCGGACTGAATAAGTGTGTACACACGTGAAAATTTTCCCACAAACAAAAAAAAATGCTATTAAAACTTACTATTCGCATAACTAACTCTACTGTCGCTATTATTACTATTATTTGCACAATGCACAAACGACTTCGTTAATTATAATTTCGTCAATTCGCCTTGTACAATGTATTTCTTATAATAATAATAATATTGTAATAATTACATGAAATTATTGCAAAAAAAACGAATTGTTTTCGTTTTCCCTTTTAACTAAATTTTATTAATACAACGTTCAAGAATTTTTATGGATTCTTGTTTGCTATCTTTAATAAGCTGAAAGTTTATTAGTTACATAAAATTCTAACAAAAAGAATGCTGAAAAAGAAAATTATCGCATTTGCAAAATTATTACGTAATCCCTCTGCTGACAAACGTAACAATAAACTTTGCAAAACAAAAAAGAAAATTAATCGTACGCGTGCGAAAGTACTTGATTGATTTACATTTTAATTGTTGGTGTTAATACGTTGATAAATCGCAAGAGAAAAATGGTAATCGAATCGATTTACGTAAGACTACGTCTAGGTAATAAATATGTGATAGAGTAATTGTTCCAATTAAAAACGATTATTTTAATGAGTAACCTGCAATTGACGATACAACCACAAATGTTTTAAAACTTTTTTCAGTATGATCCTCCGCCGCTTTTTTTTTTCTCGTTTGGCATTTATCAGTTGCTTGCAAAAAGCGTTATGCAATAAATTCTGAACAAATTTTGGTGAGTGAATTTATTAGATACGAGCCAAATATCACAACCACTAAGAAAAAAAAATCAAGGAGTGTCATCAACTACAACAGCAAAGAAATGGTTAAGACACTTTGGAGATAGAATTAAGCAATGATATGAATTTCTAAATTCTCTCTGAAACCGCACCAGTAATTTATGACTGTTGTTAAAAGTCCGCCTCAAGATAATTTATTCGATTCGCAATTCATCTTCGATTGCATTGAATTTGCAATTAATTTCAAGAGATGTCAAAGTATAGAATTCAATTACACGCGTATGCAAATATTATTATATAGCATTAATAATAATAATGACGTCGCCCATTGTCTAATGAAGCGGCTAAATTAGATGGTGTCCAACTTTCACTGCATACATATAGCGGTTATTATAATCCTTCGCCTTTCCGTATTAATATAATAAAAATTTAGTATGGATACCACACCCCTAAAGGTTTACTTTTAGCTATAAGACAAAAAAATCGCTCTTATTTATTGTCTACGTCGTGTTCGATTCCTAGTTGTTGTTAGATTGCGAAATTTTGCACGGACACAAAAATTACTTTCATAAAATCGAATCGAAAAGACACAATATGCGAAAGAGAGAAACCATAATTTTTTGCATGATTAATAAAACGTACTCTATCGTTTACCTTATAGTGATTAATCCAACATGAAATGGTATAACGTAAAATATTCCAATTGACTCGTAACCTGTAAGTGAAGAATTCCATTTGCCATTTATTGCTTTGCATTTCGTCTAAACGTTTATTTATTTGTTTATTTTTCTTTTACGCTATTACCTTAAAGGTGATTGCGTTAAATAATAATAAATTAATTCATTGATGTAAATATTATTACGTGAACTTGTCATGAAACATTAAATTCTAAGTCGAAAGTGAAAAAGATTATCTGTAAAATTATAATAAGAAAGAATTGTTTAGGATCGATTATTATTAGTGTGGAGGTTTAATATGTTGTAATTGAGCGATTTTTTTAAATTAATGTACATATGCAATTTGTTGGTAATTATTATGACCCAAATATTTTCTTTTTTGTACAAAATATCTCAAAATATTCGCAACCTATAAAGTGTAATTTCGCAATAATTTAACTATAATAGATTAAAGTGTCGCGTTCGCGTAAAATTCTCCTGATGAATGAACAGAAAAACCAACTAGCAAAATAGGCAGAGAGAAAAAGTAACAGTTCTCCCTACTCACTCTAATAATATAATATTAGAAAGTGTGCATAATTTGGCTTAATTAATATCTACATGTATAATAATTTTTCTTATTTTTATTATTATTAAGTACGATTTTTATTTATAATCAATGATCACTTTTATTATCTCTCTCTCTCGCACTAACTTCGTCTGAAATAAAAGCTGCTTAAACTGTCATATTCTCTTTATACATGTCAAAAAAAGTAACAAGAAATACATTGTCAAAATGGAAATGTTCTAGTTTAGAGAGTGAAACTGTATGAAATAGTTTCGAACGTTAGTCATTTTTGGATTCAGAATAAAAAGAGAGAAGAAAAGAAAAGAAATTGGAATCGTTCGTTTAAGGTTAAACAGGTAGGAAGATTTAATAATGAAATAAAAAGTTAATGAAAAGGATGAATGATCGAGATTTTGCGTTAGATTCTTCTTCGATTCAATTTAATGGTGGGGCATAATGATTAACAGCCGGTCGTTAATCTCACAAATCTAATTGCATGTATCATTCATATAACGTTTAACAATTTTAAATTGGATTATAAGAATTATAAATGACCAAATGTTCGCAACCGATTTGAAATATTTCTTAATTTCACTCCGATCCTTTTGTCATATGGCTTACGATGAAGTGATATTTGTTATAATAGTGGTCATAAGAGATTGTATATTATTGCATTGCATGCCATTTATAAACGAAATGAATACGATTATAAAATTATTAATAGGAAAGACTTACCTGTCCATTTTTTTTTTTTTGAAGAACGAGATCGGAACAGATAACACTTGGTTTGATTTAATGCCTTTTTGCTTTTATTCATTTCTGAATTATAGCAAATAACAGTGGAATTATTGAAGACGTTCTCTCACTACCTTTTAGTTCGTTCAAATGTCACTTTCTGTTTTTTACAAAAAAAAATAGAAAAAAAAATGTAAATAAGGACGAAAGATTTCGCATCAATTCTTATTAATAAAATAGATTTATGTATTGGATTTTCTAAACAATTAGTCATGTTATACAATATACGAATGAATAGAAATAGATTTAAGCAATTTTTTATATATTTTATTTCAGAAATAAGCAAAATTTCGTAAATTTTTGAAAGATATCAATAAATTTTGTTTTATTTTCATTCTAATTTTATTCGATGTTTATAGAAAAAAAAAATAGATGGATAGAAATTAAACTTTCTCAAAAAGAATGTTTCATTTAATTTAAATGATTTTTCTGGAATAATATAAATTTATCGTAACGAATGGCGTTTTGAGAGAAATACATATACATACTGTATTTATGGACAAGCCAATTGAATTTATGTGAGAAATTGTTATTCAAAGCCGAATCAAATGTAGATTCACAAAAGAATTTAAATAAAATTGCATTTCATCAACGACTATCGACGTATTCCAATAAGGATTGCAAGGAAATTCATTATTCAAATATATTTCGAAATTTTGATAATGATCTATTACAATTATTATAATTATTGAACAATTTTTGTTTTGTTTATTTTGCTAAATCATTATTACAAACAATTGTTTTATGTATTTGAATTTATGAATAAATATAAAAACGGTTTAGAATGTTAGAGCTAACGATTTGATTTTTTTTATTGATATATATATTTTTTCTCATTTTAATGATCGACCTTCGTTACAATTTCTGTTTCACATTCCAAACCATGTTTTAAGGTAACATTGTGTCTCGTTCCTTTATTATCCACTTTTGATTTCTTTTTCTTGCGAATTGTATTCGTTCTCTAACAACAATACTCTCTGAGCAGCATGAAAGGTGAACCAGATTATTGCCTTATATAGAATAATAGTGATATTAAATATATCGACTGCAATTGCGAATTATTTTCGTACTCAATCATCAAGTTTCAATCCCACTGAAAAATATTAAAGTTTATCTTGATATTTCAAGGATTCCTCCTAAATATTGCTGTAGAAATCAAGGAAAGCCTTGTTCTAAGACCAAAATCAACAAAAAAGAAAAATGTTGAGTGACCGAGCTTTTTTCAGTAAGCTCAACAAACACAGGCAACCAAGTATACATTTCACGTTTTCCTTATAATATAGCTGGAAATGAGGAAGGTTGTCGTAGGTTGTGAATAAATTAACTTTCGCAATTAAATAATTATTTCTCCTCCTTCGGATTTTATCCGGAATTTAAGGGAATGGTTTGTTGATTTGATTGCATGGGATTAAAAATAAACGAAAAACACTCAAATGTAGACTTCGTAAGCGTTTTAATAAATTATGAAAAACATTTTTCTTCCTTTTCATTTTAATCATGTCTTTAACGTACACTCCGTTTTTTTATCTTTTTGATATTTTTCGAATACATAGATAATATATCATCATTATAATATTATTTCATAAAGAAAAATAAAATTTACAACAATGAAAGAACGAATTGTTTAGTATTTCAATAAGAAATGGAATAACTCCTAGTTACAAAACGTCAAGATTCAGATTCATTCAAAAAGAAAAATCAAGACCGTTTACAAATTTCTTGAATTGTAATTAAACATAATTAAATATTTATATATATACAACACCGAATTGTGTATTTCCTCTTCATTAAAGTGCTAGTACACATGTATATGCATATATTAATTAATTAATTTTTGTGATCACAGAAATTAAACCAATAAAAGAATGAGAGAATGAGTTATCCTTTCCTTTTTTGTAAGGTAGAAAATTACAATGATTCATTACATTCACTTATCATAGAAAATAAAAGCCATATATTGTTGTTTAAATGGATCAATTAAACGTATATTAACCACCTTTTTGTCATAAAGATCATGTTTTACATGTAAATATTAATAATGTATAAATGTTGATTGCGTAAAAAAATAATAGAGGAAGAAACGTCTCACTTTCTTTCGTTAGAGAGGAATAAATTTCAGTAACAAAAATAATTAATTTCAACCATCTAGTAGATACTAAATATCACCTATCAACAAAATAGAAAAGTAAGGGATAAGTACAAACTAATTTTAAACGTAATTATAATGTAACAAACAAATGGAAAATTAGTATTATTGCATCATATTGATATAGTTTCTTTTTCGACAAAATTGAAACAAAGTTCTGTACTAAAACGAATTAACTAATTACATTTTACACTTTGATCATAGTTTTTTGCATTGAATCCTTTTGGTAACTGAACAAAAAGAAACTACAACCGCACCGCTTTTCCTTCTTTCTAATTAATCATTTAAACATATTTGATCTTTGGTCTAAATAGTGATGTCACGAGAAAAAAATGAGGGGAGATATCATGAAACGATTCTCCCATATATTTTTTAAACTTAAATGTTCATTAGAGAGCCGCTTACTGTTTATGAAAATCACAAATATCAGTCCTCTGCTAAAAGCACCATTATTTTGTCTTCCTTTTATAATCAATAACAATAATTGTAGATACATAACACATATAATATAAACGACAGAAAATAAATTTCGAAAAGTAAATGAATCAACCAAAAAGAGAAAATATGGATTGAATACATGTTCTCATTCTCATTCTGCATCCCGTAAATGATGCACTTCTTCGCCGGTCTATCGCCTATCATCATCATCATCGCAATAATAACGTTCCTAATCATTCTCGTACGCTAAAAATCAAATTCCTCGTATCAATCAATCGAATTACAAATCGAATATGGAAATTAATTTAATAGTTCGAGTAATCGATCGTCAATTATGCGTCACTGTCCGGATCGGTTTCGCTGCGCGGCTGACCGAAATTCCTCGTGATGCTCTCGCTCATCGATCTGATATTGGCTAGATGCACATCGTTTGCAGGCACTGAGAAATAGTTTAATCTGTCCAATTCAGGTACTGCGTTTAGATCGTCGTCCGTCCTGTAACAATTATCGTACTCGGAATCGTACAGTGCGCTCAACGAATCCAACGACATCATCGCGTCCGAATCGAAAATCCTCGAGGAAGCGCGCGACGACATGCTGGTGTTGTCGTCGAGATCGCCCTCGTGATTGTGATCGTTGTACACCGAGTTGACGTCACTTAATGCGCCTACAATTTAACAAGATAAAAATGAATGTTTAACTCTTTCGTTTTCGTGCGAAGTATTTGAAGTCACCTTCGGCGTCTGTTAATCCGGTCTCGTGTATCATCGAGATGTTCTCCAGCGCCGGATCGTCGGTCGTGTAACCGGTCGATTCTCTATCGTTGAGCAACGGTTCGGACGCGCCACCTTCCTCCTCGTCCTCGCTCCACTCCGATTGACTACCTTCCGGATTCGATCGGTTCTCCGTCAGGCCGTTCTCGAGGTTTCGCAATTTCTCTTGTACCTTCTCCTCCAGCAGTCTTTTAACTTCTTCCTCCTAAAATATTTACGAAAAATATGGATTATTATAAACCATTATGTGAACAAGAGGTGAATATATATGCAATTTTACCAGTTCTCTGTCCACTGGCTGCATCGATTTAAAAAAAGCAATATTAAGAATCGTTAAGTTTTTAAGGATTCGAAAAATGTTTGGATGCTTACTCTGGCCGCTTCCTCTTCCATGCGTTTCTCCTCCCGTTCGAAACTTTCCAAATCTGTGTCGTCGTCTCGTATTTGCACTTCGGGCATATCACAGTCGTTATCGGCTTCTTCGTTTTTGGATGGTCTTTCGTTTAACATGACAAATAATTAATTTAGAACTCCTTCACTTTACGTATAAGATATAAATGCATAATGTGCTAGATGAAAAGTATTTTGATAGAGTGAAATTAATTGAAGTTCATTAATTATTTTGAAAAGAGACAAACATACAGTCATGCGAAATTGTTAAATAACAAAAAGATTAGAAATTAATAATGAAAAATATGAGTTTAATCAAATCAGTTACCTTAAATTTTTGATTATATACTTTTATATCGTGTGTTGTAAATGTTAATGAAACTACAAAGCGTGAGTGTGCCGAGCAAGCAGCATGGAGTTAGCGTGTTAGAAAAGCTATTTTCGCATTAAAAGAATTTGATCGATTTTATGGCGGAATATCTTTTGGAACGTACGTTAGGAACAGATAATAAGGAACATTTTGATCGGCAACAAAATTATTTAACAAATTTTGCTTTAGGATAAATGGATTACATCCAAAATAATATTCCGCGTTCATAAATCAAATGTTAGTAAACATTTTTTAGTTGTTCGTCATATTCTAAGTCATCAGATTTCGCTTTAAATGAAATAAAAAAATCCGATGACGTTACTTCTAAATTAAATTAAATCTAAAATCGTAACAATTAATACCTGTCCATAGGAGAAACCTTTTGCAGTTTATGGCACTCGGAAGGTCCGGGAGACGGTCCCCTCTTAAGGGAACCCTCCTTGCTACTTGCTCTTGGCGGCGACATGCATTGGAGCGTAACGCTTCCGGTCGGATTGACGCGCAGTCCGAGGGCGAGGGCTTGAATCGCCGCTAAACCGACCTGATGGTTATTATTGTTCGGTGCGTACCTTGTTAACGGCTCCAACGCCAGATCTTTGTTCTGTTGCACCAATTCGATCTTCGGCGGAATGTTTTGCAACAGATTCTGTTCGTCGAGCAGCTTTTGTATCTCGCGTTCGAACGGCATTTGCTGTTGCTGATTATTCACGTCGGCGGTGTTATTGATCTTCGTATTGTTCGGCGACAATTTATCCCGATTATTACCGCCGGCAGCAGCTCCAGAAGGCGATATCCTCATTCGCCTGATATCTTTCTTATCCGTCTGACACGAACCGTCTCTCTTGTTACTCTTGTCGCTGCTCGCCGTCTTCTTGTGCAGCTCCTCGTCGGCCGTCTCGTTAAATTCGTCCGTCTCTTTGAAACTCGGCGACCGCTTGCACGATATCTTATGCGTTTCCATCGACGGTTCGCTATCGTTACGCGTGCGTTTCTCCAAACTGCTCTTGTGCGCGTGTTTCGTTACCGCGCCATTAGTACTAGTACTTCTTAACAACGACGTCGGCGGTTTCTGCTTCGAGTTCGTTGGCCTGCCGACGAATTCGAAACTAGCGCAACTCTCGCCTCGGCAACTGTCTTCGCCGTCGAGCACGGGCGGACTCGTCACTATCGACGAATCGACCGTATTGCATGTGGCCGCCAAAGCTAATACGGCACTCGGCGGTAAATTGTTTCGTTTCGCGTTGCCCGAACGATCGGACGACGTGTTATTATTGTTGTTCCTCAGCGAACAATTCGGCGGAATGTAATCGAGCGACGCGCGTGGCGACAGTTCGGGCGACGAGCACGGATTCACTTGGATGTCGGATGGAAAGAGAAATTGTTGCGCGTCGCCGTGGCCGTGCAACGGCGGCGAGACGCACGGCGACGCATCCGCATCCGTCGTGCGGCTGTAACTCTCGTCCGAACTGCTGATGCTGGGCGAATGATTCAACGAGCTGATCTCGTCGGCGGACGAATGGATGCGTTGCGGCGCCGCGTTCGTGTAAACGCCGCCAATACTCTCGTCCGAATAATGCCGCTGCAACGGACTGTGCCGATGATGGTGCGGACTTTGGCGCGTGTGCAACGGACTCCGCGATTGCAACGGATTGTGTTTCGTTTGCAACTTGTTGTTACGTTCGGGCGTTCTTTGGTGTTGCGCTAATAACAACGGCAACGGTTGATGCGTCGCTATCGATTGGACTTGCTGATAGGGGGATATTTGCTGATGTGGCGGCGGTTGCGGTCCGCCGATGTTCTTGCGCACCAATCGGTTCGGCGATTCTTTGCCGGGCGGTTTCGGTAACGGTTTAAGGTAGGGTTTCTCTGGCAAGGGCCTGCCGTTGCCGGCGTTCACGCTACCGTACGGATTTTGGGAGGCGGCGGCAACGCCGGCGATGGCTGCCGTCGGTACGACACGTGGCCACGGTGGCGTGTACTTGGTCTCTTGCGAATGCTGCCGCGTCACCTGTTGATAGTGACTCTTGTGTGGCGGTAACGGCGGCGCTGGTAGCGGTTCCTCGTGCGGCATCTTCTTGCCGTTCCTAATTGGTTTCGGTGCAACGGCGGGCGGCAGAAGCGGTTCGTTCTCGCAGTTCGAGTTCTCGTGACGGCTGCCTTCGCGATGACACGCCTCGCGCAAAGGCGGTAAACGCATCGCGTTTCTACCGCCCGAATAGTTTTCCTCGCGCGAATTCGACCGCGTCTGTAAAGCGGTGTGTTGCTTTTGTCTGCCGTTCACGTCGCCGTGATGCAGGAGCGCTAACGGTGTCGCCACGCCTCCGTACATGTTGTTCAACGCTGGAAAAGAAACGTTTGGTGACACACAATGATGTTGTTTATCCTGCATCCATCCTGCAGACGGATGCGTGTTTTTTTTTAAATATAATGCAAGTTTATCGTTTAAATGATTGATGTGTATACAGTGAATATTGAAAAAAATGTTGTTATTATTATGCAATAAACTTAATGAGAGGGGTGGAGAAATGACTTAAAAATAATTAGCAATAGATAAAAACGAGAAACATCTAGTTTATTAAAATCAAACTTTAACAAATATACAACAGATTAAAACTTAATCAAATGACTTTCATTGAAAAGAAAAAAAAACGAGTAACAAAAACGAAAGAATAAATTGAAGAGTGCTTGCCGTACCGGAGGATACAACAAAACGGTTTTCTAATGGACAAATAACAAGTCTTCTACTTACATGTCGGATTCGTCGCACGCATATTATTTAATTCTTCAACGCGTATCGTACCGGGTTGCTTGCGATCGATCAAAAAGTACGTCGTCATGTCGCCTTTTCCCTTTACCTTCACTTTGCCGCGACACTGAAACTCGTACGGGTACGCTTTCAGCACTTGGAAGACTTCTTCTGTCACTTGCGTGTGGTTCGGCAAACCGGTCGAATCCATCCTGCTCGCCACGTTCACCGTGTTACCCCAAATGTCGTACTGCGGCTTTCGTGCGCCTATCACACCAGCAACCACCGGGCCAAGGTTTATACCTAAATCACAAAATGCTCGTTAAACTTGTGTTCTTCCTCCGCACAGAAAATCTGAATTAATATTAAACTAGACATTGACAAAATGTAGCATAGTCTAACAAGAATCCAGTTAAACAGGAATGCATTGTATGCATACATACCAACTCGTAACATGAAATTATTATAAGAATTCTCGTTGATGTTCAACAATCGATCCCTCATCGAGAAAACGAACTCGACCAACGTGCTCAAATGTATGCCGGCCGTTGTCTCGTCGTCGTCCAATATGCGTAGATCGGGCATCAAGCCGACGGCCGCCATATAGGTCGAACCGACCGTTTTGATCTTGTCGATCGCCTTGAACCGTTCCTCGCCCAGTAAGTCGTCGAAATCCGCAATGATCTCGTTCAATAGGCGCAAACACTCGACGCCCTGATTGTTGCCGTCCAGTTCTGTGTAAAACTCGTGATAGTTCGTTATCGACGCGAAAACAACGCCAACCCTCGAATAGCTCTGATGGTACAATTCCTGTGATAGAGTATTCTGTAATAGAGTCGATTGAATCTTTTAATAGAAAAAACCTTATGCGCAGCCAATTTTGTACCGAACATCGAGAATAGAGACAGATAACAACAGGCTACACATAAAGAAGAAGTGCGTGAATTGATAGAGACGTTGCACAAGAATAGATTTTAAACATTTAGTTCTGCATCTAATCAAAGAAGTAATCATTAGGATTGTGACGATTAAAAAAAAACCTTCTTTGATGATCTGCATATCAGTTTTAATCTAGAATCATCGACTTTAAATAGTTTTACCTCCATTACACATGCAAGACTTACATCAATAACTTAATTAGAGTGCAACGGTGATGGAAAGAGGTACGAATTTTAAGATCGGTCGTTTGCTCACCATATTGCTCCTAAATTGATTATCGAGAAAATGCGTGGCCACGTGCGCCGGCAACAGATTGAACAAGATCCGTTTGTTCGAGTGCTGCAAAGCGTCCATCTCGCGCTTCTCCTCGTTCGCCTGCACCTGCCACAGGAAATCCAATCGTGCGGTCCATTCGACTTGTCGACCGTGCAACAAAACGGCCGCAACGAACATCACCACCTGCACGATACTTATAATGTGAGCCGGTATGACCGATCTAAAAATTAAACATTAAACGTTTAAAATCCCATTCCGTCCATTTCCGTTCGTGGTAACTTACTTGACACGCTGATCGTAGCACAAGAACAGATCAATGTGCGACAAAACGATTAGCAATATGTAAATGGTTGACATGAGGAGCAAGAGTAAGGCTTTCAATAGAATGGGCAACCTTAAGAATAGGGCAACGGCCAAATATCCTAACGCGCAAGATAACACGATGTACTGCGGTAGCGGGCACGCTCGATGGTCTCCTTCGAATATTCCGCCGTCCATCGTCACGTTGTTGGTCGCGTGCGGTACGCATGGGACGTCCGATCGACAAGTGAACTTGAAAATGTTTACGAAAGATTCGCAATTAGAGGATGTTGCAAAAATCGAAATCAATCGCAATCTTACCACGTTAACTTGCGCTACGGTATAGATTAGAACGATGGTGAAGACGGTGATGGCCAATCGTAGTACGAAACTATGACTGATATCCCACAGAATCCATCTCAATCGGACGGCGAGCAATAGCATTAGTACGACGGAAATCCAAACGAATGCGGTTAAGAAGAGTAGTAATAATATTATGGTTCTCGGTAATATTGTGGCTTGTAATGCGCCTAACAGAACTAATAATACTAAAGCGCAAGCCAACGACGAGCTGTAACCGACATCTAAATCGCCGTGATACTGAAATTCAACGAGTGTTAATTGACAATGTTTGTAAGCATGAATTTTATAAATAAAAAAAAAATTGGGAATGAATTTCAAACGCACCTGATTCTCTTTGTCTTTATCCTTGAAGCATAACGTTAGCAAATTAACGTGCGTCGATTTCTCCCTATCGACGCTACGTGCATCAATTGCCTGTGCCAGATATTTGTTCACGCGATTGGACGGCTGATGATAAACGCTCGAATGCCTCTTTTTGAACGGCCTCTTGAACTTCTCCGTTACCTTATTCTAAAATTACACAGAACGATATAATTGGAAATCTATTTTACATACGATTTTTCTTGTATCTGCAATACGTGTACACGTTTTTTCCGATACATCAAAAAAGATAAACGAAAATGAACGAATAATAAATTAACGGAAAAAGAGAAGCACTTGTAAGTAATAACAATAAAAGAAAACAGCAAAGAAAAAAATAGGCGTAAAAAGCTCCTTGTTTCAAGCGCAAATTTTTCCTCTTTTATTCCCTTCATCAGCGAATTACTGTTTTTTCTTTGTAAAGAAATAACGGTTTTATTTCGTTCTTTCACTTCTTTCTTCTCGCTCTCATTATCATCAAACGTATAAGTGTACGGCGTTAATAATAGAAACAGCAAATTTATCAATCCTGAAAGAAGAAAGCATTTATTTCCATTTCGTGTTCGGCCTTTATTGTTAATAAATAAAAGCTTTTTCACGGCTCTATATATTTTAAATAAACGGTTAACTAAGCTCTACGATTATAAAAAGAGAAAATTAACGGAGGAAGAAGAAGACAAAATAAGCAAAAAGCTGTGTACAAAGTGAAAGAAATTGAAATCGTGTACCTACTAAGGCGTTTTGTTTTTGGTAAAGAGGCATGAGTAGGATAATGAGAGAAGAGAAAAATATTTAAAAATAGGAGTATTAAATATAAAAGTAAAAGTGAGAAGAAATTAAGATTTAGAAGGAAAGAGAATAAGAATTAATCTATTTAAGCTCTTTGTCGTACGACGTTAAAATATACGCTTATAATTTCAAAATTTACATTGTTTCTTTCAGTCAATCCATCTTTTACAGGAGGATATCTCCGGTTCAAGAATCGAATCTAATAATTTCACTTCCTAACTACGGTTAGCTAAAAATCTATTTTAAATATTAAATGGTATAAGGAAGTAGTTAAAAGAATAATAATAATAAGAATATATATATAATTCATATTAAAGGAGATCAAATAGATTCGAGAGAAGACGCACAGAAAAAAGAGCTGATTCACAACATGAAAAAGATATAATATCAACTTTTCTTTTTCTAAAACGTATATACAAAAAGAGAATTTATTAATCCACCAACTCACATCGCCGTCGTCGTCTACCGGTGTCGTTTCGTTTCTAACAGTAGCTGTTGAATCTGCATGGAGCAATTGCCGGAACTGTAACACCTACAAAGCCACACACGTACGCTATACACTACTACAAGAAAAAGGCTACCCCCTAATTTATAAAAGACGGGAAAGAATTGGTACACCGATAATTAAAAAAAAAAAAAAATAAACGAGGAGAATTAAGATTTTACGAAATTATGGATCAGATTTATAGGTATTAAATACTTTCGACGTTTTAAGTCACTAAATATAGTGGATAGAAATACTTTTACATTCGGTCCATAAACGTCTTACTTATCGTGCTGAATGATATTCGATTAAAATGGGAACAACTATTAATTATGTGGATTTGAATGGTGAATATAAAGTTGTCTCCGTTTCAAAATGGGTTTTATTTCAATTGTACGATAGAGAAAAAAAAAAGACAGAGGAAAATAATCCAGGGAAAAGTTTATGTTTCGGAACGGTATCGTCGTTAACATTTATATTCCGTTTTCTGTAAAATATGCAGAATGAAGGGAAACACTAGCTTTGAATATCATTTGTTTTTCAGCGCTACATTAAACTTTGAATTACGAATATTCAATTTCAGTCCTTCTTTCTTTTATGAATAATAATGAAATCCTCCAAAAATATCATTCAGCACAAGAAGCGTTTAATAATTGTTTTGAAAGTATCATTGTAATGAAGATGGATTTGTAATCGTCGGGGAACTGTAACAATAAAGAGAAAGGGCAGCCAGAGGACAAGAACCTCGTGAGTTTGCTTTTTTGTCGTCGAGGATGGTCGAAGGATAATTATTAATAATTATATCGTTAAGAGAAAAGAAAAGTTTAAAAGTGCCTCAACTACACCATAAAATAATTTCTTTAACTAAATAACGACACGCAAAGCTTAAATGTAGTAGACACAAAGGAACAAAATCCGTAATAAAGGAAGCGATTTTATCATTTAATAATTATGAGTATCTTTCCTTAATTCTCTTTTAATAATTATAAGCCAAAATAAAATTGTGCATTTCCATAACGCTTTAGCTTTAATTACAGATACTTAATATTATTAAAATAACTTTAAACGTGGCAAAATACACTGAAACTAAATCCAAAACGGTGGAAAACGTCAAAAAATAAAATACATAAATGAAAAAAATACAATTCTTAAGCAAAGTCTTAACCGAGCCGAAAGACTCACTTTGCTTGCTGCCTCAGCAGATTGTAACGCCGATTCGCCAGAAGACGGTTCGGCGTGCAGAACCCTTTGCAGGTCTAGAACCTATAGAGTAAAGACAAGCGCACAAATTTACGAACAACGATCGACATGATTTGCTTTTTGTATTTGTTACACTTTTAAGTTTGCAAAACAACAAGAGACACAAGAGCTTTTCGAAAATTCAACAAAAAATATAGCGACAACACATCAAGTACCTAATCATAAAACTTGAAATAAACGTAAATGAAAAATCGTGGTGATGCGTTATTTGATGCAACTGTGAGCTTAAAATAGACATATAGATTGTAATAATGAGTGGTGTATATTGGTGATAGATACTAAATAGTTTATTAAGTGGATAATGTAATTTGTATTAAATGAAGGGATTTCAATTTTCTATGAAAACATATTGATAAAATTCCACCGTAAAGGCGACAATTTTTTATTAGTTTACTTCATTTTGGTCTTTTAGTTTGCTTTTTATTAAAATTCCAAACGCACGCCGTATAAGCAACGGTATCTTTAGTTAGGAAATCTTTAGCTATACGTGATTAGATTTCTGAATTAGTTTACGGCACACAGACCGAAGAAGTGTTCATTTTCAATATTGATAAAAAAACGAAAGAGGACAAAGTATTTCTAGCATTTTATGTTATATGATTCGTTTTTATATATATATTTTCAATCAATCCCTTTTATAAAAGTCTTGAAATCCCTTCATCCTATATTTCTCGATTATTATCGAAAGGATTCATGAAACTATAAA
Organism: Hololepta plana; assembly: GCA_963695495.1. NCBI lineage: Eukaryota > Metazoa > Arthropoda > Insecta > Coleoptera > Histeridae > Hololepta > Hololepta plana. The sequence goes on along the minus strand of OY968832.1, from coordinate 9,088,377 downwards.
TGGAACAAATTTGTTCATTTTATACGAAATTTGCAAAAGTCAAATCTAGCACGTGAGAGATTCGAATGAAAATTTCATGTAAATCTTTGGAAAGTGTATTCTAAATGTATTAAATGATATAAATTTTCTTTTGGAAAAAAAGGAAACAGAAGGATAAAGAGGTAACCATAGAATTAGATGGAGTATAGACACTTACCACGAAAGTAAAATCCTACTCACATTTTGTGTGTGTTTCTAAGAAGAGTATGTAATAGAGTATATATGTTGATTTAGCAACACTTACCGCATCCTAAAATGCAAACAACACAATCATGCAAATGCCAAAAGAACATAGAAATGCAATTTTTATTATTTATTTCTCTATCTCGCCGGTACGTCTTGTTCATCTTTTTAATAAATACGCTTTCTTTTATTATGCGAATCGTTTCGGAATCCGATGGTAGAATAGAAATAACCATTTACAAGAGGCTGAATTTAATAGTTATTTTTATGTGATTCTCGAACAAAATCTGTAGTAATAACGACCATAACTTTCTTATGCTTATTACGATTTATTTATTGATTGTAATATATATTTTTATAAACGATTGGCATAACAATGAAGCCAACCATTTAAGTTTATTGTGTTAGCAAATATTATCTAATTTAAAATCAGAAAAGTTTTAAAAAGTATGTAATCGAAGGAAACCAAAAATAAGACGAAGAGATAAACAGAGAGGTAAACCTAGATTAATTAAAACGTATTGATAACAGATAAAAGAGAGGAACGTCGACAACAAAAGCAGTTTTCTGCATTAAATTTCAATTGATTCTTTTCGACATTCCAACTTGTTTATTTCACCAAAAGATATTGGCATTTTTAAACGATTTTTCGAGCGTGTTCTTTCATAAAATTCAAGTACAAGAGAAAAATAAAACGAAATATAAAGGTGTGCTGAAATACAACACATAAATCATTAGCAGGTGCGGTGTGAATAATTTTCTTTCCCGTACTATCATCCGTCACCATAATAATGTAAAAAAGAACCTCAACCACGATGCATCCGAATGTGCAAGTTCTTGTTCGAATTCAATTCATCATCGTACCCTCTTTATTTTAAGAGACAACAACAAAATAAAACGAAAAACTTTCAACAATTTGCCATAAGAGAACGTAACTTGAATTGCGAATTTTGAAAGTTTCTCTTTTACTTCTCATAAACTCAATTAAATAACGAAATTGACATACTTTTCTGGCATTGGTCGTCTTCATGTCGGTCGGTTGTAGGGCCATGTTGGAGAAGGGCACCTCCATCGAGTACTTGATCGAGTGTAACAGTTGCACGACGACATTGGAAACGTTCTTGAAGCTCAGCTTCCTCCTCTGGGCAGCGCCAATTGCCGAACGGACCTGAAGTGTGTTGAACAAGAGTGGCTGGAAGAAATCCGACGGGGTGCCGGGGATGGTTTCAGGTTAGTCACAAAAGGGTTAGATTTACCAGTGCCTGCTAAATGTATATGATTTTCGTTCTGTGCCATGGATGGATCTACATTCATCGTACGAACCAAGACGCGTCCAAACAAATGGATTTCGATGAAACGTTATATTAAGACGGCCAAATTAATTCATTTCCCCCCCACGAAGCGAACGAATTTTGCATATCGAAAATGATGCCGTTTGGACGTTTTGGTTTGATTTTTTCTTCTCTCTCAAATGATGCACGATAAAAGGATCCACATTATCAAATTCTATACACCGGAAAGATTATCGCAAAAAACTTTTCAACAAACAGACTTTTATCACATTGTGCAAATAACATTTAATAATGCTGGAAAGAGGGTGCATAAAATTTGATACTTTTACATTAAGATAAACATCGATATTTATTAGGCAAATGTATGTGTGTGATGTGTATTGTATGCAAGAACATATAACAAAAATGGAAACAAAGAATGATATCAAGAACAATAAAAAAAAGTGGAGATCCCCATAGAAAAAAGGGAACCGAACAACAGGACATGAATAAAAACAAAGAGAATCCGTATGTCAACCGCGAATGCTCTTTCGCCGCCGCCACTAGGATTCCCTCCGCTTTTAAATAAATTATTAAGGAATGGAATTCGCTTCGTGACATTTCCATTGATTTTCTCTCCTTTCGTAAAGTGTCCACACGAAAAACTTGCAAAGACATTAAATGAAAAGCAGTTACCAAAAGCTCTACGATATTTATTTTTTCAAAAACCAAATCAATTTAACCAATTTAACACGGAAAAATCAAAACTCTTTTCCACGATTCGTCTCTTCCCTTTTTATTTTGCACTTACATGCTGCAAACACCAAGACGTAATTCGCGGCGTTGACATTAAGAACCTTCCAGGAAAGGAGAAATAAAGAGAGCAAAACAGCTTATTTTCAACATTTTGTTTATTATAATTCCTCTTTCATCTCATCGTTCTTTTTATCTCAGTTTCGAGTTTCGTTTTAATACAGCGTCGCGTCTATCGAAAGACATCGAAACGTTCGGTAATAATGATATTTCAAGTAATCGATACACGCATAAAAACAAACATGCTCCCTACATCGTCGGTTATCATCATCTTTCGATTGAGTCTTATACTGCAACGTTTCGACACTGCTCTCCCTTTGCCTCGTCTTCTTTACGTTTTCTTCAAATCAAACACAAACCGGATGCGGTATTATAATTCACAAGAACAATCGGAATCGTACGTTGGTTGCTATTTTTGTAACACTAAACGTGCGAAAAATGGTTGGGTATGTTTCGCGAACTGTTTCACGTCCCGGAAACCGCTAACTATTTTCCAATAAAACGCCGTCCCGGCAATCTAATTAAGGATAGAGAAATATAGTGGGGTAATAATAATATGGCCTTAGTTGTTGCCCTATAGCTAACTGAAGGAAAGAAAAATTGTATTCGTTTGGCCGCCATAAAATACTGTGTACACGCCCTTATTATCGTTAAAGTTATTAACAAAAATAAAAATAAAGAGGGAAAACTAGTAATAAACTATAGAATTTTAGTGAAATAAAACGGGGTTAATTGCCGGGTATTTCTATTAGTTAGTACCTATTATTTTATAAACGCGCCACCTTGAACTTCTTGAAACGAAATTATTTTGCGAACCGTATGAAAAACGCGATTTTTCGTTTAAAATAGTATTATTACATCATCGGCAACACGCTATTCCGTTCGATTTCTGCTCCATCGTCGTTATTCATTATTTCAATGTTCGTCCTCGAGAATAAAAATAAGTTCTTCGTTTCTGCATGTACGAAGGATTGTTTAAAAAAAAATGAAGTAAACTTTTTGCGGTTTAATACTTTTAATGCCTACTGTTTGTTTTATTATCATCACTGGTTGGGCATTAATAAAAATAACAACAATAATAAAAACAACATGAACATCAATGGAAATATCACGAAGTCCAATTCGCACATAAAGAAACTTGCCAATTATTCATCATTAAAAAAAAAAGATAATAACAAAGCAACGATGATGGATAAACATGTAAAACACATAAAAGTCGCGGAGTACGAAGATGAACACGAAATTGGAAAGAGATAGACACAGAGTAAATACATAGGAATCATACCTTATTTTAAGTTAAATGGACATTTATAAATGTTGAAATATAAATTTTGTCTTAATTAATTCAAATGAAATTAATTGCTTTAGAATTTATGCTTGGCAATTTGCAGAAGTGGGGCCATGAGTCAGTCCGCTAAATAATTGCCGAGATGTTGATGATGCCACTTTTAAAGCAAAATAAATAATAATAGATTTCTTAGATCATTACGAATAGTTTAAATATAACCTTTCGATAAGATAAATTTACAACTCCAATTTCTTTTGCTAGTTCGCGATTAAATGTAATTTCATATTTAGCCATTGAAGACAATCAGTTTGTTACAAATAATGACTTCAATTTGTATCTATAATATAATTCAATGAATTTATAAAAGGATTGCAAACTGCATCATCGTTACGCTGAAATTTCAATACCTCCGATCTAATTAGACACACCGGGAAACAATTTTAAAATAATTGTCATAAGTTGGCATTCTTGTTCCGATTCTTTATTTGACGGTCATTGGAAGTAAAACTACCATTTTCAAATATTAAATCACTTCTGAAGCATACCAAGGCAATGAATGTATGACAATTGATGGGCAAAAGGATCCCATTCAAAAATTAAACATTAATACCACCAAAGTAATATTTGCAAGGTGTTGATAACTTATGCGAAGAAATCATTTATTGACTCAACGGTACGTATGATAATTATCAATTGCTTAGCATAAATTCTAATCAAATTCCTATTTGTTGCTGAAAGTTCGCCAATAATATGTCCAATAAATTACCTTCCGGTTATTTTCAGATTAAAATTAAATACCTTTCGTCTTCTTGCCGGAGGCACGATGAAGTACGTCGTGACGCAGTGATCCCTTAAATATTGGTTCCTGTTCGGTCCCATGCCGGCCTCAACCTCGTACTCGCCCCCTAAGTAATCTAACGTCGCTTGTGTAATGTGAACCCTCCTTAAATGAGAAAGAGAAAAAATGAAACTCAAGAATTAGCATGATTATGGTGGAAAATTTCCATACGATTTCAATAAGATAATGAGCCACCCCAGAGACGGTTTTTCTCTTCAGTTCTCGTCTCTTCACAGTCTCTATTTCAGCTGGAAACATTATCATTTACCATAATACGGAAGAATTTTACAACGTAATGGAGGTGACATCATTGTTTATCTCTCTATTATACGAAATGAAAAGAAGGAAGCTTCTTCTTTAGTGCGAAATAAGATTTAATGACGGGGAAAAAAGGAAACAAAAAGGGTAAAATGAGAATGAAGGATTTGGGGAAATACGCTCTAATTAGAAAATTTGATACGCCCATTTTCGCACTGAAAAAAAAAATCCGATTACGTATCTCGTTCTGAAACTGTTCTGCGAATTACCGGTTTGGATTGTTGCGTTGCAAAAAAAAGAAACGAAAAGGAAATTTGAAAATAAATCCAGCTGAAACGAAACAATTACGTTTTCAAATGATTCGCGAAAAAATTTATGTGCGTACATTTTTGCAGGGATAAACTGTAAAGCAACGCGAAACGGGAAGATTCCCTCTCGCTCTGAATGTTGTTTTCTTCTCTCGATTCCGTTTCATTCGATTTACGATCCAATTCCACGAATCTCTAATTAATTTTTAATGGAGTATAATTTTTTATATAATTTCAATTACAGCCACTTTTAAATTGTTTTTTCTTTCTCTTAGAGAGTTAATGAATTTATAAGGAAGTAGTTTCATTAAGATCGTTAATAAATATCGGCAGTAATTGTCTATAATTAATTCAATTAGAAGCGAGTGTTTGTTGGTATTTTTTTTTCACAGTTTGTATTAGATGATAGGTATCTGCCTCTCGACCGAAGAGAACTCAATAGGTTTCAATTCAATTTTTTATCTAAACAGATATATAAGGAGATTGTACGTTTTTAATGTACTGCGAAGAGAAGGTTTCGATTTATTCTAGGGAGACAAGAAAGAGATATTGGAAGATTTAAATAGTATTAGTACTTGAAGGAGAAAAACCGTGCGGATAGGTCTGATGAAAATGGTTTGTTGTAATAGAATTGAAAGTAAAGTGAAATGTAATTTGATCTTCTGCCCAATTTTTATCGATTGAGAGTTGGAAATGTTTCCTTGTCATAATTCAACTTTCCGATTTGCGATTTGAAATATGAAAATATCTTTTTGCAAAGAAAATTCGCTTAATGCATGAAAAATCCTTCGATTTTATAAAGTGGAATTCTGTTATAATAAAACTGCACCATGTGCAGATTAATCAATAAATTGGCACGCTAAAAATGATTAATTTAAATGTGTCAGCTCGTCAACGTTATATTAAAACAAGTAATACGGTTTGATACAACTTATTGCGAATGACAAAGCTAATAAAGTCGAAAGATTCGTTTCAATTAAAAAGATCCATCACGTGTACCAAATCTCTTGCTAGATCCTGTTCTTCATGAACTCGTTATGGACATAAAATATGAAAAGTTGATACGTGGGAGGTTAACAAGCAAGAAGATTTAATTAATTTTAATTAAAGCAGAAACTAAATCACAAACAATCAGGCGAGAAACATACAGTTTCGCTGTGGAAATAAAAGGATGATTTTGCCTTTCAACCGTGAAAACCTAAAGGCTTCGAAATATTTTTCTCTTACCCGGGTTCGCCGCCGGCTTCCATGTTATTTGCCAACGTGACGTCGTTCGACCACACGTCGTACTGCCATTTCCTTAGACCGAGCACGCCGCATAACACGCGGCCGGAATGTATCCCGACCCGCATGTTAAGTTGAACGTCGGTCGCTTCGACGACGCTAGCGATCGCATCGATCATATCCAGACCCATTTCGACCGTGCAATGTGCATGATCGGACCGCGGTTCCGGCAATCCGGATACGCAATAATAACAATCGCCCAATATTTTGATGCGCAAACAGTGATTGTCCTGCGAACAAATTGAAAACAATATTTTATTTAACTGCAGCGTAATGTTTCGATTAATCGATTAATTGAAAACTAGTCGTGACGCCGCTTAAGGTTTGATGTATGTATATACAAGGTAGTGGTCGTAGTTTAATTAGCAATTAAAATTGTCCGCTAAACCGATAGAAATGCCGGTTGAATCAGCGGTTTCGCTCGGACTACGAGGACTTGACGTTTGCGAGTGATTTTGCGCTTAAAATGTAGACATAAAATGTACATAAATGTACATCAATGGATACAAACTTTAATATTGAACTTATTAATTATTAACGAGCTTCTATGAGTGTGCAAAAGAATGAAACGATATTGGAATTCGATGATACGCCGGTTTCGCGCGAAATTAGTTGCCTTTCTAATGGACTCGAGCAATTTTAGCGAACAATTGGCTTGGTGAATTTCAAGCAAATTGCGTCAATATAATACGAAAACAACGTTTAGAATTGAAAAGTCATAGATTATCGTTCATTTGCTAAACTTTTTAATTAAACATTCCACATCAAAAGCTTGGCACGAATGTTAGTTGTTCCATTTTTCACTCAGTCTCAGTCTCTCACTCAAATGCTGGCATTCGTTAAATAAGCAGTCTGAACAAATTTCGTTTTACACGGAAAAAACATACACAAATGCTGACTGATATAAACTGAAATTGAAATAATGTTTCTTTTAGTTTTATCTACCGGTTCTGCATTTTCTCTATCAAAAATGTACGTGCAAAAAAATTATAGAATAACATACAACAATGGCACACCATAAACATAAAACGCCAAAAATGTTTTGGTCTCTTTGTTAGAGTCCCAATTCTATTATTTTATGCATATTATAATAATACTTCTTTCTCTCTCGCTCGCTTATTCGCGCTATGAATGAAACCACTTTCAGCTATTAAAAAAGTTTTGCATATGGCACATAAATTTAAAATGCACATTGCGTTTTATATTCGCACAAAGAGTTGCAAACATTTAATTGATATAGCGTGGCACGTATTAAAATAATGTTGATCCCGTCGTTAATTAATAAATAAAATCAGTCGATTAATTGTTATGCTAGCGATCGAATCGATTTGCATTTGCGAAATGGAAAATTTCCAAACTTTTAATTAAAACAAAAACAGTGTTCCTTTTTTAATTTGGGTAAAAGTTTTTCCATTTATTTCAAAGCAAATAGTTAACGGTGGCGCGTCTATTATCCGATCTAAATTGCATTTCGCCACGTGCATGCGAATAATAATATAATAAATATCTATAAAGTTCAAAAAGGTTAAAACGCAATTTACGTTCCCTATACCGCGTTTAATAATAAATTACGAAAAAAGGAAAACCGAGATGGAAAACGGGGAAATTGTATCGGAATAATTAAATTGTTTCGTTAGAATGAATAATTACCGGTGCAATAATGAATTTTTAATTAAAATTTCCCAACACTCTCACGTTTCCTATTTTTTTTTCCTTCCCGCAAGCGAATCACAAAGGGAATAACTTAATTCAGTTACCTTGCAAATCATTTGCAGAAAGTTCATTGTTACACTCACGTGTTCGATTGATTTCTATTCTCCTATTCAATGTTGTAATTAGTAAAATCCAATTAATTCAGTTCGACATGATGACATTATGTAACCTTTTAAAATTATTACAAGCATTATTTTCGAATTTATAAGGTTAATGGATGATAATAACGTAAAGTTCGTGCGACGGGCTAATTTTAAGCTCGAACCGAAGATAATCTTGTGAAATCCACGTACCAGTAGCTGTAGTATCATTTGAAAATGCCTTTAATATCTCTGAAATGGACGAATTATCGATCTTCTTCACAATCAAAGCCTTCTCCAAGGAATGTGCACTTAACATTTATGCTATTATTACGGTTCCATTTTTCATATTGTTTCCTTCTTAAAGCGTGTAAGAGCACGGAAGCCCGAGACACCTTTTAGTGCCCGATAATGCAATATAAAATGATAAATTCGAAATTATCCCGTACATACGGGACCAAGAATGAATCGTGAATGTAATGCAGACAAAGCGTTATTAATAATTCGTATAAACGTTATGATATTAGAATTCTATTGGGAATAGAGCAGATGGTATTGTGAAGAAGCGTGTATTTCCATCTAGTAGAAAATAACAAATAAATCGTTCGCTAGAACAACACGCTCAAAGTAAATCTAATAATATTATACTTGCAAGTTTCAACGTCGGTCCATTTTTTTTCTTCCGTTATTAAATCGACTTTTTAATAATAATACGAATATGAAGGAGAAATTGAAAATTTTTCTTGTTATTGTTTGCGGTAGAAAAATAATTCTCTGATTTCCTGCCGCACAAATATTATCTCTTAAACTGAAATTGATTTTCTCGAAGACCGTAGCAACATCTTGTTGTACGTAATAAACATCGAGCGGGTTTCTCGATTTTTGGTACAGTGGCGGAACGTAATGTGGAAGAAGTTGTAACGCGATGGACATTTTTAGATTTAAAATTTACTTTATAGTTTATAGAATGACTTATTTTTAAACTAACAGCAAAGAGGAACAAGAAGAAGGAGGAAGTCGGATAACGCCACACTAGCAGCAGTAAAATAGTAGTTGGGGCTTCTGGCACTACTACTACCACTAAGCCAAATGATTTATAAATGGCTTTAAAAATACATTCCCGTACCTTTAAACGAACTATTTAAAATTTAATTGTTTACAGACAGATCACTCTGTAGTCAACTACGCCGGTTATAATTTATTTTTCTCCTCATTTGGAATTCGTCAAATAAAACGGGGGAGTTTTGGTAAAACGTTCACGTATACAAATGATTATGAGAGTCACAAAGTAGGGAGGTTAGTGATATGAGAAGGAAGCTTAATCTTTCTCGTTTCCTCGCCCAGTCGTAAAATGAAAAAGAGAAAAGTGTTATTTTATTTTACGCTCCAACGTTGGAAAAATACATAATTTCTCAACTTCGTACGGTTAAATGATGCCTCTACAACTTTTATTAACAAGAATTGGTAAATAACATATTTTTCCTAACACCGTAATCTTTTGATTTACTTTATTTGGCTCACGTGAAGCAAAAACCGGAGAGCGAAAGAGATGTTATTAAAAATTTTGCCAAGGATTCGTGCAGAATACAAATGGATATTTTTGCCATAGCGCAAACGAAAAATTGGTTTTGAAAATCGTCCGTGCTACCTAGAATGAGTAAGCAACGTTGATGATAAAATCCTAGTTTATTGACACAATTTAGCCAAATCATATCGCAACTGAAATTATTTTTAAAACTGCAAAAGAATGAAACGTTTGCACAATTTGTTTATTGTTTTTTGTGTAAACAATTTCATTCTTGGCTTATTTCTATTTCATTTTTGAGTCAAGTTCAAGGATCCTTACGTAATGCATTCGCACATTTAAAAAAATGGTCATTGTTACGATTGTTTGCGTAAATAACAGTAACAATTAATTGAGGACAATTTAAATTATTATGGCGGCGTTAATTTATAAATTAATGCGTTTTAAAGTGCAAACAAAAAAAGTTATAAATTGATAATTACTAGTTGTTATTCTCGTGTGTGTTTTTCTCTTGCCACTAAACGAATAATATAAACCGTTTAAATAAATATAATTTGCAAAATTTGAAATAATTCGATTTAATAGCAATTTAATTACCAAATCGTGCAATTTATTTACGATCGTTATTTTTACTCGAAAATTATGCCAATAATTATACGATAAAATATTGATACAAAATGTCCATTAATGCTTGTATATTTTATTTTTATTGCGATTAATAAAAATTTGTTTGCTCTATAATAATAAAACTAGGATTATTACTATTAGCAGTTGCATTAATGCAAGTTTTAAAATAGAAAAAGAACTCGAAGCGAATAAAAACTAAACAAGAGTAAACGAAGAAACGTTTCGAATTCTTTCTTAATGTGTTCACTGAATTAATTTAAATCAAAAAAGTTTTTTTTTCATATCATTAATCCTTACATAAACGATTACGAACGCATTTGAATCGCGTTCAAATCGCGAGTTCATGTAATTTATTTTATATAAAGAAACCGTAAATTATTGCACTTACGTTTGCCAATTGATCGAATCTACCGAACAACTCGTTGAGGAGCCTGACTAATTCCTGTGCGGTACATTGCGATGCTAATACTGTGAATCCAACGATGTCAGCAAATAAAATACTGCAAAAAAAAGAAAGAAGAGTAAAGAAAATTGAGTGGGAAAATTGTGGAAAAGCGAGAAAACTCAGGGTGATCTATTAAGATGTTATCGAAGGTTTTCTTTTTTTAAACCAAAAGTTTACGAAACGAAATAAAATCGATTTAACGAACTTCCTGTTTACACGCGCTAATAAAGGCAATTTTCGCGAAAAATAAATTGGAAAAGCACGTTTTTCCGTCAATTTTCCCGTTCAATAACAAACGATTCTGTTAATATCGGAAATAGTTGTTTTTTTTTTACTGAAACCTTGGACCTACACGATTCGCTAATATGGAATTCCAACCCAACAATAGTAGTAGCACAAAAACGTTAATAATGCCGTGCAAAATTAATCCTTAATTTCAAACATCATGTAATCTTTGTTTGCAAATATGTACACACATATGCAAGAGTACACCTTTATATTTGTCGCTTGTTTCGTCTGATTTAAAAGTTAATGGTACCTGAAGCGATTTGCAAGTAATTCGTGGCATTAACGAAGCTGAAACAAAAGGAAATAAAGCACGAGCGACGGCGTATCGCGTATCAAGGACGACGTTCCCGCAGGATTATGATGCGGATGTGCAAACGATGCAATTTTCTTTTATGAAACTGTCAATAACATTGAAGTTGTTGCCTTTTATTTTCATGTTCAGCTTTTCTTTCTCTGTATAGGAAAAGAAAAACAGCAGGATTCTTTGCTGAAACAGTCTGCTGAAGAATATCCAACAGGAAAAAGCTAGTTACAATCGGGCGAAATCTATCGATGGATTTGTTTGCGAATCATTACAATAATAATAGTACCGAATCTAATCGTATTTTATCTCTCTACCATCACAATTATCCTCGTCGCCATTTCACCTATTCCGCCCTCACATCCTGGGGACGTTGTAATCGTAAATCGGATTAAATCCTTGTTGCATAAATTAAAAGCAATAGTAGCACGTGTGTTATCGCTATTGATACGGGAGACGCCAGCGCGTATGATTATTGTAGAATTCGTAGTTAATTACAAGCTAATTTGTGAGCAACGAATTGATTGATTACATATAAACAATTAAGTACGAAAATAATTGCAGCACAATTTAAATCAATTGAACAATTTAAAATAATAATTATTATTATTGTAAAGGAAATGGTTAATTTAATTAAGTCAGTTAAATGTTAGAAGAAATAAATATTTCCAACTCGTTGATTATTTATACGGTTCTATTAGAATTTATTTACCCAGCAAAAAGATATTTATCATTGTTATTGTATAATATCCAATAATAATACGTTGGAAGGCAATAATATTACGCATACATCTTATAAGTGAATAAAGTAATGAACAAAGAAAGGGGGACCTCTAATAAATAAATTTCATTTTTGTTTATCTGATTAATGCCGATTTTACCGTTGCTTAATTTGACCTTTTTCCCCATTCGTTTGATGATAATATTGAAAATTATATTCACTCTAGCATATTAACAATCGGTCCCCCTACACGTTTATCATTTCCATTATGTTTAAATTTTTCTGTTTAATCGACAACAAGGTGAATTTTATAAATAGACAATTTATTCAAATTGACGCCGTACGCTTTACTCTGTTTTATTTATTTATTTTTGTATGTAAATAGGGCACGGGAAACCTTTTTCTTTAATTTATTTATATTCAAAACCTTCAAAAAAAAAACGATCCAATAAGATAGGGGTTCATTGGAATTATCAACACTTTTGGAAAATCTATTTGCAATAATAATGATCGTACGAGATCATTTATCAAATGCCCTAAATCTGCAAAGAAGCGAATAAATGAAAAAAGCTACATTTATCCTATTGAAAACGCATTCATGTCAATGCTATTCTAATCGCAATAAATTCACATTCGTTCGCACATATTTAGAAAAAATCGAACGGTTCTGAATTTATTGCCATACGCTTCTCACAATGATAATTAATTAATTTTGTATTTAATCTTGATTGTATCCAAAATATACACAGTCAAAGATTAACTTTCTTTCTCCACCGTTCTCTTTTCTATAAAATAATCCCCATAAAGGAAAGAGTTCTTATTTTAGTACGATATCAACTAATTAAAAACTAATTTCTTGTTCTCGGGCTGCATAATTTTATTGAATTAAATTACGTTGCAACTTAATAAAATCATCGGGGTACGAGTGTTATTGCTTTGGCGCAAACGAGTTTATATATCAATTAATTGACGTAATAAATTATTTTATTAATTAATTTCTAATAAAGCAAGTGAATATTTTCATATAATAACGTTGTTAGCGAATGTGTATCGAACACACCTTGATATTTTATCGATTTAATTTTGAATTCTTTTAATTCCGCAGGACTTTCCACATTTCAAAAATCACTGCGAATCAAGTTTTATACAATTTGTCAACGGGATTTAATTAAAAAAGCTAATTATCAATAATTCTTCTACAGTGACAATGATTGACAAATTAATCCATTTATGGCGCAAAAAATTGGTTTTAATTCGCTACTTTTTTAATGGAAAATTAATTGTAATTGACAATAAGGGAACAATATATCGCAATTCAATGGAGAAATTCTTTTAAAAACTCCAATTTCCGATCAGTTGCTTTAATTTTCTTTAAATAACTTTGAAATCAGTTCAAAGAGCAAATACATTTTAGAACCTAGAAATTCAATGGGATAAATTGAATGGCGAGTAGATAATGATTGATACTACTTAACTTGATTATATCACGTTGAATAAGTTATTTCCTATTTTGCATCGAAATAACTTTTTCAATTTATTTTCAAATTAAAGTTTTCCATAATAATTTGTATCAAAACGAAATAAAAAGCACACCAAATTTTACGAAATTTCACACAACGTACTGCTAATTGCACAATGACTAAATTAACGTTTCACATTGGCGTTTGAACAATAAATAATTGCGCAAAAACTGTGGGCTTTCAGCGTGACAGTAAAAAAAATAAGCTAGAATCGATCATTTGCATTATTCAGCGCTGGGAAAGGGACGCTTTTACTTCGCTTTTTGCTGCGAGGTGCCCCAAAAAAGGATTTTCATTTTTTATACCTTCGACACGGTTTTAATTTCTAGTTAAACCTAATTAGAAAGGATCCCATTTACGATTAACCAGCGATCGTTTTCTCGCTCATTTGAAATTCATAACGTTTGGCATAGATTAAACGTTCTAGATTTTCAAAATGTATAATTTGCAAATGTAAGCAGGAAAAAATCGCAAAAGATGAAGAGAAATGTCAATTAATTTGCACCATTCGAACGACGGAAAAGGAAGAGAAAATGAAACAATTCAGCGAAAGGAACGTTGGATAGCTGAAAAGGAAACTTTCTTAAGACTTAATTTATGTGAATTCGAAGTGCTTTAACAAGAAAAATGTTTGAATCTGGAATCGATTTTAAATCAATTTTATTTATAGCCATCGTCATTCTCCGTTTATTTGGGAAAGGAACCGTCTGAGGACCGAATTTTCTAGCAAAACTCCCCCGTAATAGCATGGAAAATAGCGTACGTTAACTTAACGGTGCGTAAAGCGATTAACGACTAAAATTGGTCCTAATAATCGTCACCGTTCACGATTATAATGATAACGCTGATAGTGTATTAAAACATGGATTTGAAATTATTTCGAATGTATGTTAAAATTGCTTTAATTAACAGGAACCCATTAAATAGATACTGCGAAGAAAAGCTTAATAAAGCGAAATGATGTGATTAATAGAAAGACTGTGAAGAACTAGAATTAAAAGCTTCTTTGCAGACGAGACGAATACTAAATAGCAATTGGATTTCGGATTTGATATAAACCGTCTTTTCAAATCGTTTAAAAGGATCGTAATCTAACTTTTTCTGCTCCCCCAATAAAGATTATGAACGAGTCCTTTCCTAATTCCCTTCACAAATTTTGAATATGGAATTATGAAATCGAATTTGGTTGACGATTCATATTATTCGTTTTTATCATAACCCATTAAATTAAATGCATATTTAAATGAACAAATTTAAATCGAATAGCAACCAAAAAAAAAAAACAATATGCAATTACATTTTATAAATCTCATCAATTAACGTAAAGCCGGATCGAAATTGCTGGAAAAGGGCATTATTTTATTTAAAAAATTAATAAAACTAAATAAATGTCGCTGTTGTGTCTCGTTCACGCACAACAATTTTTTACTTCGCTCTTAAAATAGAAAGCAATAAAGGGCGAAGAGAATAAAAAAGGAAAATAATAATAACAGTGAAGGCATTTCATCAATATGTGCGAAAAGTGTGTGAAAGGGAAAGAAAATCCTTTTTTCCTTGCCATCATCAACTACGATGGCGAAAGAACTAAGCAATCAAAAGATTGATTGAAATCGTTAAATGTCAAACGAAAAGAGGCCTTAGATCGATTAACCTCAACAAAACTAAAAATACCCGTTGGGTAAATAAAATAAAATCAATCGAGGGGAAAAAGAGAAAGATGTTAATTAAAATCCAATTAAAAACAGATTGGGTTCCGACAAAAGTATGAAAATTAAAATATAACAAAATCATTAAAATAAAAAAAAGCAATTTAATGTACTCACCTGACGTTCTCGTGTTTCTGTATGTAAATTTTATGAAATTGTCCTTCCACCGGCGATATGATGTCGTTCTTCATCTCCATTGCAACATGTTGCGGCAAAACGGATAACAGCAAGCGTTCCTATGCGAAAACGAAGACGAACAAATTAAACGTTGCAGGAAAGAAGAATAATGATAATCCGCAAGGGGTTTATAAAAAGTGCCCATCATCTATATAGCATTTGATTATGACGGAGAAATATTATCTCGGTGTTAGAAGAAGATTCCGGTTGATAGAACACTTCTTTTAGACCGCACAAGAATCCGGACTTGTTAGGTGGTAAGAAAGAGACGAAGCGATGGAAAAATATTAAATTGCATTTTATGATAATCTTCATCATAAATATTAGCACGTTCGTTTGCCGGTCGTCACGTTTTTGTGCCAAGTACTTTCGATTTAAAGAGGTGACGTTGGCAAATTGCGAAAAAGAATTAGGAGAAGCGATTGTAATAAACGAACGATACGTGAAAATGCATATTAATATCAAATTATTATTGGCCAATTCAAAACTTTAATGCAATTTTAATTAAACCCTGACGAAAGTTATTTCCATTTGTTCATCGACACACCTACCAGTTTCTCATTTTCGTCTTCCATCTCGAGTCGGGCCGCGATGCAATTCCTCGTGTCCAAAAAGGCCTTCCGTTGCGCGTGCTCCATCAAATTATGCATGAATATGCCGACCAAATTGACGCATAAGAAGACCAAAATGTTCGCCGTCAACTGCAAGAAATTCAATTGCAAACGCTGCTTTAAACGTTTTTCTTTTTCCTCATTTCGAAATCAATTCCTGTTTATTTAAAGATTAATTCGTCGAACTAAAGCAAATATTTTAATCGAAAAACCGGAATGCATTAACCATTAAGAAGTTGCCGTTTAATCGATAACAAAAAATTGGAGACATGAATAAATCATTTATCCGAGCAAAAATGAATTATGACCGTTAATTACGATTAGAAGTAGCAGTTAATAACTAGTTTTATTTAACATTAATTTAGACCAGAAGTACTAGTTCGTTAATTCGTTGCGAAACCGGTTCGGTGGCAGCAAAAAAAACCCTGAATGAATATTAATAATTCGAAAACAACAACAAAGACTGATCGTTTAGTATTTTCTAAGAAAAAGGAAAACTTTGCCGAAATTAAATCAACGAACGTACCAAACAAAACTTTCAAACTAACTAGCTTAGAAGTGACATTGTAGACGTCCATGAGTTACAAACTACACTTTAATCCCGGAATTCGTGTAAGAAGGAAACTTGTGTTTTCTGGAAATCTTTCTCCATTTACCACCGTTACTCTATTTTTATCCGTACAGGAAATTATTACGGTTGTTACATTGTGAACGCCCGAACGGACGAGAAAGAGAAAAACGTTCCCAAGATACGGAAATTACCGGAAGAACACAAATTAAAAACACATAAAAACAGAAGACGATGGTAAAGATAGAAATAAACAGATTACAACCTACATGAAATAATACGGTTCGATTAAATCCTCCAGTTTCTCTGTTTTTCTGTTTTTCATTCGCATTTAGATAAACGAAAATTGCGACACGATGCGAAATGTGTTGAATTTTCTGTTCAAATAAAACAACTCCTCACTTACTTGTTGCCATTTAAGATGCGGAAAATCTTTGGCGAATACGGTCGATACGGCGATGTGCGACGAGCATAATAGCAAACCGAAAATCGCCGCGATCCAAGCTTTCAGCGGCATCATGGCGTACGCTAAGAAAACGACAAACACCACTTGCCAAGCGCCTTCGGCGGCGACCTTAGCCGTGACCGTTGTCGGATAAACGGGCAACGCTAAAGCGCAGAACGTCGCCAGAAAGAATAATACGGCGTAACAGACCCATAGTAAATAAGCGTCTTGCATGAATCTCGTGTGTAAAAAGCTCAGCAGTAACGCGAACAATATGCAATGAGCCGCGTGGTAAACGTTCTGTGCCGTCGGTGCTTGAGCATAGATCAGACCCAAATTCGCCAATGCGGCCGTTAAGAGCACGAATAACATGACGACCGCTGCGACGCTCGAGTGTTGCAATTTGCAAATGTACCGCTGATACAATTGTTCGAGCTCGTCGTTCTCGAAGCGGTGCGGATTGAGTAGCCGCGACACGACCGTGGGCGACGTCATTGCTTTCACGCTGTGATCCATTTTGTGCGAGAGACTCAAATCACTTTGGTTATCACAATTTAAAGGTTTCTCTTTCTTTCTTGCTTCTCCTCTTCTCGATTTCTAAATGGATCCTCTCAGGACGATTTCTTAAATTTTTCTCTTCTACGTCTCCGGGCCATTCCTGAAAAACAAATAAAACCACAAATTAATGGTCTGATAACATTCTGAATAATGCGTGGGTGATAACCTAAACTTCGAAACCGTAACAAAGTTTTTTTTCGTTTATAACTTGCTTTCCTAGAGCTTCTATCACATATTCCCTGAAGAAAATTTGCGCCTTTTCAAACTTATTTCAACTTTGGAAAGAAACAGTAATCCAATGAAGTCATGTGTATAAGTGAGATTCTGCAGCAGTTGAAGCCCGAAATCGCGTTGTTTAATCTGATCCACATTCAGTGACACTGAAATTTTGTGTTTATTTCTTGTTTGTGAATGCTTAAAGTTTTTGACGTGGAACTGTAATAAAGTTTCTTATAAGTCATACTTTGTGCCTCTAGAAATGCAATATTGTTGACGTATCAAAGTACCCGCAAACATCAGAGATAAAATATTTTCCATTTAATCATAGCTGATTTCTGAATCATTTTCATTGTAGCAGAAAAATTTTAAATATCGCAAGTCTCTTATAAACAACATTTTGTTTGACTTCTTACAAAAAGATAATAAATTACTTTCGCCTTTATTTGTTTTTATTTTCGTGGAAACCCCATTCGGGCGATAAAAAAAACCTAATCTCGGCAATGAAAAGTCGTAAAAAAATCGACGATTGTTTTCATAAGGAAAATTAAAACTTTTCCAAAGACCAAAAAAAGAAGTAAATTAATAAATTAAATTTTAATTTCTGTTACGTGCTTTTATCGCTTTTGTAAGCCAGCGATGAAAAGTTGTAAAACATTCGCCCACGTTTGCCACTTGGGTAACGTACCCAAAATAAGAAACAAGTACAATTATAATAATTTTTTTTCAAAGATCATCAAGAGAAAGTAATGAATTGAATAATCGTAACGATGACAGACCTTTTCTTATTCATTCGGGCTTAATTTAAGTAGTTTGTTGACATCAGAGAAGAACCAACGAAAATTTCACGCTTTAACGACTATAACTTGTAAAATGGAATCGAAAACGAATGAGGAACGAAATGAATTCTTCGTATAAGATAATAATTATCTATTCAGTAATTTATGTTGATGTAACTATATTGTATAGAAGTTTTATTCTCTGAAAGGGAAAATTATAATGAAGACGTTTTGAATTAATGAGGAACTAACGATAATTAAAAGTGTGTATGTTAATTAATGCAACAACATGGAGATGTTTTGTTATTTAAAGGTAACGTTTTTCGCATTATGTTGATCAAAGCTCTGCGTACTTCATTTGGTGAAATAGACTGATCGATACCTGGAGAGTAACGCGATAATCAAAAGTTTTGTAACTAGACCTCCGCTAGTTGGCAAAGTTTATCCGTAAACGGATTAGTTATTGATGTACACGAGGGTTTGATGTTTCGTTGTTGGCTTCTAATTGATTTTCGTGTCCCTTCCACTTATTAATATTAATTATTACACAAAAGATTTCGTTCGTTTCAACCAAATTGAAAGTGCTTTGCATTTAATTTCCATCGCAATTTACTTGTGCTACTTTAATATTCGTGCGTTGTTGCTATTCGTTGTCGAACGCATCTATCCTACACTAGTTTATATGTTAAGGTCGTAGTAAACAACATTTTTTTGGCAAAATGATCCAAAAATAAACGATTAATCTCAAATAATGATATTAATAAAAAAAGTCGAAGGTGTGCGCCGATGATTTGGCTGCCATTTCTAAATCAACGCAAAATAAATAAAGAAACCACGCGAGATAGAATGGAATCTTAAGTAACAATAGGGCGATGTCTCACGTTTGTTGACAGATATTAGATGAAGATATAGCGGTCGCTCCTATTTGTGTGTTTGTCGAATCTAAAAATATTTATTATTACAACACGGTTTTCGTCATAAACAGAGACCGTCTATCTAATAATAAAAACAACCTGATGGACCGTACCTTCCTTCCATTCGTTTCAAGTTTTTCTTCTAATAATTTCGTGCATTGTTTTATTCTAAAAATGTCATTGTTTGAACCGTTAAAGATTAAAATATTGATTTCGTTTACTCCGAAAGCTTTTGGTGAAATGTTGTCCTTCTGCGGTTGGGAGCAATGTGGAAAGATGGGAAATAGAGATGCTTGTTAGTAAACCTGCTAATTAGATTAGAGTACGTGGAGATTCCGTATAGATTATACCATTTTAATTGAATAGACAACGATGATGATGGGCAGTAATAATGACGACGGTGATAATAGTGAAACTTTGATTACTAAAACGACGTCCTCTAAATCGAACGTACATTATGTACTCTAGTCTAATACCAGCTACTACGTGGGGTATTTATATTGATAAAAGGGCGTTTTCTAATATGGAAAAAAGCACACAGATATTCCAAGAAACTAATTGAAACGAATTCAATTAGGTTCGCTTTATTAGTATACATCAGTTTAATAAAGGAATGGGCGGCGAAAATCGAGGGGGAAAAGTGCAGTAGCTACATTTTTTATCAAGTTAAATCAATAACCTTCTTCCGGTACATTTTACCATTGCTATAATAATAACAACACGGCGAAAATAGCCCATAGAAATTCTAATCAACTTAAGAAAACAAACATTTATACGTATAGAAAATAAATGCACTTTTTCACTCATTCGGAATAAATATTAAACGCAGGGAGACATGAGTCATTGACTCCTAACGATCGACGAAAAAAAGAAGTGAATAAATTGTAAAAGAACTTTATAGCCATAACATAATGCATATTCATTATGTTACACTATACAATACAATCGAATAAACACAAACGTATACCGTGCGATTAAACGGATTTCGTTAAAAACTAAGTTCATTTGATCGCACGGTACTTATTTGCTTTTGTTGACGCTGAGGATGGAAATTAAATTATTGCTACAAAAAGTAGATTGAATAAAGAGGACACTAATAAGAACAAGTGACCTATATATAATGATTATCTTTTTCGTTCTACATGACATCATAATAAACTTGTGGATGTTATGATGATGATGGTGGAAAAAGAGAGGATGGATGGAAACCGAGTGCACAAAAAAAATCATATAAGCGAGCATTTGTATGCGGAAAAATGCGGCTCATCCCCCATTCTTTTTTTATCTTTCCGTTTTAAAAAGGACCGAACCCGATCACAGTTCAATGGGTCAATAGTCCATCCGGGTTTGTTTGTGTTTTGATAAACCGGGCGTGTAAAATTCGCGTTTCATAATTACAAACGGTCAAGTAACAATTTTTCCCCTCCCTTCTTCCTGTTCTTGTTAACAATAATCGATCCGTTTCCGAGAGAATAATTGTATGATGAAGAACGACGGAATCTCGTTTATACACACAGGAGATTCCATAATTCCAAGAACGCTCTCGGTTAAATTTGTACTTGTTAGCAAAAAAATAATTGCAGGGAATAGCAAGTGAAGGAAATTAATAATTAATCAAGTCTAGATGAACAGTTTCTCGGAACGAATAGCAAACGAAGGAATGATTCATCTTGATACCTGTTGATTTGTTTAAAGAAAAACGAAGAAATGATTGTTGAATGCGCAAACTTGCAGAAGCAGCTATTTTAAACTGTCTAGCTAATTGCGAATCCTATTATATTAATATATCAGCATCTGCAAGTAAGAAAAAATGGGTTCTAAGCGGTCTAAATTGAATTCGATTCGATTAATTACTTGTGACTAATTGAATTCGTTCTGTCTTTCAAATTTGGTTAATCCCATAAAAGTTTTGACACGTTTCTTTTACCATTTTCTTCTTGATGTTCCTCTATCTTGTTGTACATGACGAGCATACTGACACGTTACTTGTTATTCATCTCCGAACCGTTTTACTATTTCTTTCTGGGCACATATGAGCCACGTGTGGTGTAGTAAAAAGTAAATGTTCCTTTTTTTTTCGATGTAAATGAATGAAAAAATAGTGTGACGGTTGCATTTAAAAGAGCTTTTAACCGTAATAACAACGTCTCGAATACTTCTTCCAACTGCATTCAATCAGCACAATGATATTGCCGTTACGGTTTACTAAGTAAATCGA
Organism: Hololepta plana; assembly: GCA_963695495.1. Classification (NCBI taxonomy): domain Eukaryota; kingdom Metazoa; phylum Arthropoda; class Insecta; order Coleoptera; family Histeridae; genus Hololepta; species Hololepta plana. Next base: position 9,066,683 of record OY968832.1, on the reverse strand, counting down.
ATCGCACGATGCAATTCGATCGAAACCGTTTCGAGTTGATTTTCAACGGATTTCAATTGAACGTTTAAATAATTTCATTCGCATTAATGCAAAACCCAACTGAAAACTCGGATTGAAATTACTTTTCGAAGAATAAAAAATCATTAAAAAGGAAACTTTCTACGAGTTTCGTAACGAGGTTTCGATCATCAAATGCAAAAAGTAAGTTTCGATTTTTCTTAATTACAACATATAATTACGCATGTGACCCTCAAACGTGTAACAAACATTAATAATAACATTACCTACATTCCGCATAAATAATTAATTACATAAACCAATTAAAGAACCGAAGAGAGAGTGTGTGTGTGCTACGCAAACATTATTTTCAAATGTTTCCTGTTGTACTTGGCAAATTGCAAATTAGCAATCGAAATCGATTGATTTCTGTTTTTGGTTTTAATGAGTTACGGCTAAGATTGAAAATATTGCAAGAGAAATCGTGGATCGACTTTGAAAGAAATTGCCTCGTGAAAATCTATAAAACGTTTTAATTAATACAGACAAACGACATTGAACGATGGTATTGAATTTATATCGCTCTATCAGCTGAATAAGCAAAACAACAAACACGTTGTTGTTTGTAATCTAATAATGTTGAAACGTAAATGAGATTTGCACAAAATAAAATTAAAAGAAATTAGTCTTCGGAGGCAGTAAAAGTGCAGAGATTAGACGTCCAAAAACTTAATGGTAATCTATATGACTCACATCAGGAATGAAACACGAGATGGATATCGGCAATTAAATAACTTGCTATCTCTTTAACAAAATAAACAATATAAGCAATTAAAATGGGAATTATTCATCAAGACAGTAAGTGGCAATAAATTGTTGTTAACATATACATAAAAGAAAGAAACAACCATCATGGAGACTTATGTAACAGCGCATTTATTCATAAGGATTAAACCCGTATACGCACATACTATGACAATAATAATATGGTTTGGTAACAATATTATTAGAGGACTTGCGAAAAGATTGGAAAACAAATATATAATGCGATACTAAAAGTTTAACCTTGGATAATATTGTTAAAATGCTAGTGTACGCCCACGTACATTTAAAATACACTCGAAATATGCAAATTCCTCGTACACTTTACAAATCCTTTGTGCGTTTGGCGTTTATTTATTAAATAATCCTTTTTGGAATATCTCACTCAAACGAGGTTTATTATATTGACATTCCATTCCATTTCTTCATCTTTCGAAAATAAGACATTAAAAGAACCAAAAAAAAACTTTCCCCCCTGTATTTTCCAAAACATTTTCTTTAGTAATATTAAAAAAGAACAATTGGAAGACGTGAACGTTTCCAAAGCATTCAAAATAGATGCCCACATTTTATTACTACTAATACTACTATTGTTATCTTCGACGTAGTACATAAAAATGTCTTTTATCGAAAACAAATAAATAATTAATGTCTTCGTATTACTATTCGATTCTCAATGGCAGACAAAGTTTAATGTAAAATATTTTAAATGGAAATTCTAATTAAACATCCTTGTTTATTATTTCGCGTTGTTAAGTATATTTTAAATTTATGCTTTTTCTAATTACGCCAAACCGGTAACATGTCAACAACATTTGCTTAAACAATTTATTTTAACGTCCAATCTAAAAGTTTAACAACAAGAAAAATAAATGCGTACAATAGATTGCAAAATCGATTCCATACAAAAAACTAAATCGAATTAATAGCGGCGTCAAGAACCAAAGATGAACGTATTATTCAAAGAAAATCGACCGTATTTACTAGACACTTTCGCAACGTGATATTATAAAATATTTACCATCAGAGGAAAATTATGAGTTGAGAAGCGACACAAATAATTCCATAATAATTGCTATAAAATGATAAAGACCAAGATAAATTTCAATTACGTATCAATTAAGCTAAATCGTCTTGCGAAACGTTTCATTAATAATAACTCAGCAATGTTGATTGGACACACACGCATTATTTCATTAAAAAAATAACAGTTCATATTGCCAAGTAAATCCTAATCTTTGTAAATTATCATTTAGAAGTAAAACGAATGTTATTAATAACGATAATAATAATAAAGTTTTTCACGTAAAGAACACATTTACAACATGATATTTAAATAGTAGATGCGTAGGCATACATGCAAAGTTTGCGTTTCATTTTAACGATGGTAGTACATATAGAAAATTGCGATAAATATAAATCAAAAGAAACGGTAACAACAGTAACAATACGCAATATAATAAGTTTTATGCTAGAAAATGAATGATAAACGACTTTTAAACGGAATACGTTCATACATCAGTGCAAACAAACTTATCGTTCGTTGATAATTAATAGCAATTACAATTGAAATGCGAATTTTTCTTTATAGAAACTTGGGGAAAAAAGCCATGCCGAGTCGTTGAATTGACAATAAGCTTTTTCAACGTTACGAAAATATCAAAGATTTAATTATAGCATTAAATGAGATGAGTGCCATTCATAAGGATATGGTAACGTAATTATGCAATTAAAATATCTTCTTTCTAAATAGAGACAGAGAAAGATGGTACGTGCAAAAATGTTCAATTATTTAACCAACTAAACGAGCTCTCTTTCAATCTCTTCTCTATTCTTTTAATTACATTATTTATATATGCACTGCCATTCATTCGTGCGTTTCGTATATGAAATTAAATTTTAATTAAACGGTCCGCTTTTTTGAACGGAATAAACCGTCTTCGTTGAAAATTTTATTGTTGATGTGCACCGATTTAACATAAAAATTGTTATAAACGTAATACGTAGGCTTTAAATAAATTACACCGTAGTTTTATCAGTTTTTCTTTTCAGAAATTTGAATGTCACTCATGTAAATTGTGCATTGCAACGTTACGGTATTTAGGTGATCTTTCTAGCTGAAAATTAGTGGCTAGTTGTTTAACAAAGTAAAATAAAATCCTATAAACTTCTTCGAGCAACTTCTGCGAGGGAAAAAACCTATAAAGTATTTTGTGAATATTTTAAATTAATTATAAACAGAAACATATCAGTACCTCGTAAGAGGCGAGGAAAATGTTTGCACTCTTTTATATAAATTGAAAATAATATACGCCAGATGATTTAAACAAATAAGTTTGTTAAAAGCGTATGGTAACACTGTAAATGTAAAAGTTTACCGTTTTTCTTTCTCCACTTTTTCTTCCATATTTTACTTTATTAATAACTTTATGAAAGTTTATTTATGAAATAATTTTAATGCGAACACGGAGTACGATCATCTCTTCTTATTATCACGATCTCTCTCTTTCACGTACACTTTACAACTTCATTAAAAAATTACATACATGGTATCGATTCGATATAAAAAAGCGGAATATAATAAATGATTATAATAATGAGTGCATATTGAACGATCACGCAAATCTTAGTAACGATGGGAACTTTAACAAATTAGCAGATTCTAATTAAAAGTTTACGATCGCCCTGTACTTTACATCTCATTATTCATAATTTTATCGATTAACATAATCATTGGTAGTTAAATTAATTATATTGTTGTTATTCAAAAATATGGAAGATCCTCTTTATTCTCCCAGTTTTTTTATAATAAAACTTTTAACTTCTTAAAAAAGAAATCGACAATAATAAGAAGTAATAAAATCTCATGTACAAATAAGTACAACTCTTTTACGACTTATTGCACATTAATAAATCGCATCGAATCATAATAATAAAAGATTGTGTGTATATGAATTTAATTCATTTGGCGATTGACCTCCCGGACTGTTGACCCGATACACAAAGTCAGATTATTATTATTGTTATTCAACTCATATGTGCACTCGTATAAACATACAGTTTAAAAATACACACGTATTGAAAATGAGATCTTGGTGAAACGGAAGATGAAAGAAATGAAATGAGAAGAAATTGTACTGTTACTGTTGCTGCTGACACTGTTTTAAAAAAACTGGAAAACAATGCCACAGGGAATTAAACGGCTACCGAAAACTAATTTTCGAAATCTTCGGATAGAATTTGGTCTGAATGAAAAAAATAACTATTAAATAATTTCGCGTGAAAAATTTAATTCGCTGCATTCGCAAAAAAATAACTTACGTAATTTAATAGCGCAACAATAAAAATTAATTAACGCCAATTAACATGTTGCCCGCTAGTTTTTCTTTTTAATAATTTTGCTAACCTTCGACGATTATTAACTGTTTTTCACGGTTTTTTTGCGCTCGCCCATAATAAGCTGCATCATCGTCTAATTTCCCTTTGCATAAACGGTTAAGATATCACTATCCCCTTTTTTATCTATGTGGATTAGCGGAAGAACAAGAAAATTGCGTATGTTTGTTAAAAGTGAGTAACAAGCCGTACCAAGTGGAAAAAGAAACTGAAGAAAAGAGATCGTATCTGAAATAAGTGGTACGAGTTTTTATTACACGTTCGCACGCACTTGAAATGTCACCTTTCAATTTTTTCATTCTTTCTTTCAGTTCTTTCTTCTCAATTTTAAACGATGACTTATTTATTATTTGTTCTTCGCCGATAGAGATCTGGTTAATGGCAATTTCGTTGAAGAGAATAAAACCGATTTCCATTTGTTCTACAAATAATTTGAATAAAGTGTTTTTTTTTTCTGGTATGAATTATCGTTTCCATTCATAAAATTTAACGCCACTTCTTCTTTTACTTCTTATTGAGCTTCGCAGTTTGATAAAGTGATAATTCTCTTTAAAAAGGCAATTAATAATCAATTAAATAAATAAAGCGACGAGATTAACGTTTTAATTTTCCAATTAAAGTTATTCAAATATTTTTAAAAATAATAAAATAAAAATTCATAGTTTAAATATATTATGGAGATTTCTCCACAATCGTCGATTTGAAACGACTTTTTTCGATATTACAATATGTTAAACAACGAGACGTGGTAATAACATTAAAATTATAAACGAACATTTGAAATTTAATATATTCTGGAATATTTTCCTTGAAAAGGCACTTTCCTACGTTATATTGTATTAAGATTAATACCGATTTTGTATTTGTTCGATGAGAGTTCATTGATTCAATTAGAATTTCTAATTGATTACAATTCTCGAAATTGATTTATTCCAAATCTTCTTTATTATCATAATCTATTTGTAATAATATAAAGAACGATATTTATTTGATTTTATTTGACATTGTTGCGTCCCGAAATCGATTGACGTCAATAGTATTTTTTTGCATAAAATTTCGTAAATTATTAAAAAGATAAACGATAATAGAAATGAGGAATCGCATTAAATTTTGCTTTGAATCGAAGGCGAAACGTTAATTGAAAACGATCAAAAAGTCTGTCATAATTCTTTGGTATTATATTGGCAGATGGTGCCAGCCACATCAAAATGTTTGTTTTTAAATTGACACACTTTAAAATTAAGAGGACGTTATTGAAGGCTTCGTTCAATCTCTTTTATCTCAATTGGATCCATCTTTCAAATTAAAAACTAAGAATAGAAGCTGGCTTTTTTTTTTAAATTAATTACTAACCACTCACATACTATTTGCTGAAGAATACAATTTGTGACAATTCTCAGCGATATATCCAAACAATTCGATTTTTTTTTTGGTTCTTTTTCGTTTTTATAACACATTTTCTTCCCCAAACAATCAATTCCTCTTCGTAAATAAGGCCAAGTTTCCTAGAAAGTATTATTTTCATTTTTCAAATGGCATTGGAAGTTGTAATTTAATAGTTTTTTTGTCTTATTTCAAGTACACACATCTCGATTCCAACAAACCAACACCAACACACCACTAATGATGATTTATTTTCGTTTCGTTGTTATTATATGAAGAAATTTACTTCTTTTACGCTTTTTTAACCAACCATGGTATTAGAGGAAGTTTATCTTAATAAATGTGCTGCAACGATTACCGGTGGAAAAATATTGCAACATTTTTCAATGGAGGTGAAATTGTTGTGAAAGAATGCGATTATTACGATTGCGGAAGACTGATAAATTTGCAAAACACTAACGAAACAATAAATGGAAATCTGATTATTAATGCGTGTATTTTACATTCTAAATGATCTGAATCTAGAAACTGATCCAAATCCTGATGCAATAATCATTTTCGAGACGTTGCGGTTATTCATTTTCGCTGTCTACTTAAAGGAATTAGTTTTTTCGATATTCTTTACGTATAATTATAATTAATTACGATCAGACTACCAAATAAATAAATTAAAAATTCTAATGAACTAAGCGCTATAAATAAATGGAATTATAAAAGAGAAACTATTCGTTTGATTTTAGTAATATAATTAAAATGAGTATATGCAAATGAAGAAGTTGTAATAATAACAGCACTAAATCAGAAAACCTTGAATAAAAGTAACCTAAACCCATTCTTCTTTATTATTACTCTTTACCACTCGGCCGTTTTACTTTTCTGTTAAATTGTTATTATTTTTAGATTGAACATGCGTCAGATGTATCTTAAATTATATTTCGCGCTGGCATATTGTACAATATTTTAACGTTTGGCAATGTGTGTCCAAACTAATAATAATAACAACATTTGAAGTGCTATTTAGGCTCTTTCAATCGTGTCAAGAGTATTGAAAGATTTTTATTTTTCCAAACCATCGACAGTTACAATATTGAATTCCTATAGTTTTTTTTTATTTAATAATTGATTATAAACGTTTCGTGAAGATGGTTGGCAATTTGACTGGCAGGCGTACAACAAAAATTAATTTTAATCAACAATCAGCGACTGCATAAATAAATGTGAAAAGCGTTCGTGAAATCGATCTGCAGCAAAACTATGTTTTCCTCCATCGCTTACTCCCATTCTTCGTAATTATTTTCATGAATTAAATATGATAATGTGTACGTTTGGAATGACTTATTTAATTTCCGTTTCCATTGGAATATTATATAGGAAACATTTTAAATGGCTAAAAGTGAACGGTAAGAATTAACAGAGAATCTACGAAGGAGTGGTGTGGGTGTACCGCGTGAAATTTAGAAGAGATAGCCCGGAAAATCTTCGGAGGAAAATTCGCAATTTACATTTAAGACTGGCGTCGAAACTTGAGTAATAATATCACCTCGCCGTGTATGGCTCTTATGTAAATGTGTAATAAAATCTACAATCCATTAAAATAATGAATAAACAATGACGAATGCAAAACAATGCCGTACGCTGTTGTTGTTGTTGATGATGTTGTTGTTGCTGTTGCTTTAAAGGTAACCAAATAACAAACGGTTTTAACCGTGAATAAACCTCTACGCCGACACTCCGGATAAAGTTTTCCCATATATTTTCAGTTCATTTATTATCTCCACCTTTCCATACAAAAAGCAACAACGTAGCGTGTTGATGAACGGGACAACAAATTGAAAAGTAATCCTACCAGATCGAACACTAACCGTGTAATGATATAACGATAAGTTAAAGCAAAAACTTTATTGCACAACAATATCGATTCAAAAACGCCAGAAACTATCCACTAATTAATTGTTTAGCCGATCCAAACTTGACGGTAATAATTAAATGCCATTAAATTAATTGTAAAGAACGAACAGAAAATAATTGAGAGAACTGAAAGGTATGGGAAAAAAGCGTGCAGAAGGAGAAAAAAATGTTATTTGTATGTTTAACGTAATGTTAACTACATTCTTTAGAAGAACAAGATAATAAATTTAATTAAATCCGCTTTTTCATCTCTCTCTTTCGCTCTCGTTACTTGCCTGATAAAGTACATCACATAATCATCATCATCATTGCAGTTATTGGATGATGGATGATAAGAGAGGAATCTCTTATCGAGAGGTAACAAAAAAGGAAATTCAAAGATTAAATAATTTTAGTTACATAATAACAATAAGCAATAATATCCCTTCTTTGGTAAGTAATACGCCTTCTACCGCTTATAAAGATCATAACAGGAAAGATTACATCGATAGACGCGCCGGGTTTCAACATGGATTTTTTTCAAGGATAACAACACAAGATTTAGGTTGAGCGGACTAGCCGAAAAAAATATAATGGTCAGTTTTATAAATGTCCCATCCCATTTTACTGTATATTCCTAACACAAAAACCACAATTCGGTTTATTAAATTTTCCTTATCCACTATCAAAAATCATATAATTCCTTATCACTCAATGTTTTATTTTGCGTATTTACATTCGTAAAGCAGAAAATTGCAATTTTCAAAAAGTGACCCTCCTTGTTAATTAAACTTGAATGGATAATGTAAAGGAAGGAGGCCAGCATATCATTACAATTAATTTTGCGATTATTAATGATCTTATTAGAATATCTTCAAGGACAGAGCGTAAGAAATAAAACATTACGAGACGACAAATCGTAGACTGATTGTTTCAGTGTCCTTGGACATTCTTTCACTGAAAGCTTCTGAAAGCAAGGGGAAAAAGACAAACATTCTTATTTGCGTTGATGCATATATGCATTAGAAATATTAATCGAACAAACAACGCTCCGAGTCTCATTATCTCATTTTCTTTTCTTTCTTATAAACGATTTAACATAACAATTATGAAAAACGAAAAGGAATATAATATAATCGTAAGGAAATTTTCACTATACAGCTTTATCACGTTGTTGTTGTTGGAATTAAAATGCTGCAATTAGCCTGTACAAATTGCTTGGTAATATGTATGTACATGTATAATAAAACATATTATAAATAAAATTAAAATTATTCATAATTTTTCTTTTTTGTAAGCGGTACGTCTTTTCGATAAACAAGGGAAAATATTTATGCAAATGTCACGTTGAACATGGGAAAAGAGTTTATATAAATGGAATTGTTGATTCCTTTACTCTTATAATCGCACTCACCTTTACCAGAAATCCGCGAAAATGATTACCATACAATTTCCATCACTACACAGTAACATTTGAATTAATTTCGATAGAAATAATGTAGGTAAAGCAATAATCATCCTGAAAGAAAATAACCAAACGTCTTCTCTCTTATGAAATATTGGGGGTGGGTCACATAAACCTTTTTGCTCATTCACTTCGTTCTCTCTCTTTTACTGAACCGTCCCTCGATGCAGCAGTAAAATGTGTTTATTCGGTTAAATTTGCAATGGAAAAACTAAATACGAACACAACAATATTTTAAACTACACCAATTCAATTAAATCCGGATTAGTTATATTAATTTTTACGCGTCTTTTAATTCTTTGATAGAGAATCTTTTTTACATACACGAATGCGAAGAGACACAACAGACGTGTTACAAGAACCACGAGCTCATGTCGGCAACTGCCGACAAAAACACAAATCCCGCTATACTGGCCCGCATCGTCAAATAGGACGGAAGATGCTCGGTCTTCGTACAGAACAAAGACACCGGCATCGAGCACAAAGTTCATTTACCCCTTGTTGTTAACTACGTGCGACATCCAACAATCAAAGCTTCAACTTAATACAGGATACTACTACTACTATTAGTGGATATCTAAAAGGAATTGCAATAAAATAAACGACACATATAACAACAATAACAATTTAATATTGTTAGTAACAAGCATATTTATTAAAACTAATCAGATTTCCTCTTATCGTCGTAATTTTCGACAGTCAATGATTTGCATCTTCGCAGCTTTACCTTAACACTACCATCTCTTTCTTTGGCAGCCAATATTTCCACTCTAGCAACATTTAAGTGCTCGGGATTATTTGGGCTAGAACCTTTTATAATATCGATCTCGTCACCCACTTCTATTTGAGCGCTTTTCTTCAGCAACTTCTCACCATTAACACGTATTTTACTCTCATAGAACAATGTCTCCACTTTGTTCCTAGCCATTCCCAGACCGGCTTTCAGTAAAAGATCTGCTCTTAAAGAATTTACTTGTACATCTAATATCTTTGATGATCTATCCGTTATTGTTTCCTCGAATTCATCAACAGTACCAGATTCGTCTTCACTGTCTGTAACAGTGCTTTTTGCTTTCTTCTTGAATCTTATTGAATTTGCACTTATTATCGAACTTCTTATAACGTTGAGCGAAAGGATATCGTTTCTTGATGCATACCTAAAAATATTTAACATTTTTTATATAAAATTATACAATTTTATCTAACCTTTGCGATTTGACATTGTCAGGTGATATTGTGAATTTAGCTGCTGAAAATAAGGGATGATTGTGTACTGTGTGTCGCATATAGTAGGCACAAAATGCATTTTGAATAATCTTATTTTTCGCGTATACTTCGAATAAATTACTTGTAATGTTTTCTAATCGCATTTCTGATAAACAAGTATTTTATCAGTTAGGTTGTTAAAAAAAATCTTCTTTGAACCAGTGTTGTTTATTTGATTTAACTTGCAAGATATTATTTAAATAATTTATTCTTGCTATTTAAATTTATTTTGAACTCACGTATGCAAGTTGATTTCTTTTTTAATTGCAATCTTTGCTTGCACGTTTCCTGTTGTAATCTTTTGTAGACTACAGCTTTAAAAAAAATGAGACGACATATATTCAAAATCAAATAATTTTTGTTGTCCGTCTTCTTAAACGATCGCTCCAGTCAGTAAAATATAACGCAATAATTTATGGAAGATTTTTATTGATTAAATATTACAAGAAAATATTCAAATAAAATCCAAAGTAATTTGAAAGTATAAAGATTTCAAATTGACCAATTCTTACGTGTAAAATCGACAACAACGCTCCTTTTGTAATCAACCCCCCACTAAATTTTTTTTTCTCGTATTATTCTCTTCATAAGCTACCGCCATTTGCCTTCGTCATTCCGTTTGCTTTACCGGCTTTCTAGTCACGTGCAGTTTTCTTGTGATCTGTTAACATCCTTGTTTTACAATGGCTGATGAATATTTTTATGGTACGTATATTATTTATACAAGGCATACATTCATTTAATACCGTTATATGTCACGGATATTGGACGAGATACGCTATAATAAGATGTTCTATACGTAAACACTGAAAGATCGACGCCGGTAATTTTTTTTGGCGCGCCATTTGTAGTAAACAATTTATGGTTCATGGAACATTCGATTAACTTTCCTTCAATTATTTTCTAGCCTTAACTTTGAAAGGTGCAAAGGCACAAGAAGTATGGGATCCAGAATCGAAAGAAGCTGCAGAATACCAAGGTGGTCATAAATTAATAATAAAGCAAGCACTACTTGGCCCAGAAGCAGTTGAAGGTGAACTTAATGTTATACAAGTAGAAGCTATGACTTGGAAGGAATCAATGAAAATACCGGTAGCAACGCTGAAAGCGGGTGCATCGAATAATCAAGTTTTATTAGATCTCTCCTTTCCTGATCCACCCGTGACCTTTAGTTTGATACAAGGTACTGGCCCAGTGCATATAATTGGTCATCATTTAATAGGAAGTCCTATTGAGGAATTTGATGAGATGGATGAAATGGAAGAGGAAATGTTAGATGATGAAGAAGGAGAGGAAGGAGCTGTAAGTAATGATTTATTTTTACATGTAACTAACATAACCTTTTTAGTTACAAAGTAGACGTAGCAATAGCAATGTGATTAAGTGATAATGTAAAATCGTCATAATTGTTTCTTAATATCATATGCACACTTTCAAAATTTACACACTTGTGAAAACTTTGCAGGAAGAAAATAGTACTAGAAAGAGAAAAGGAAATGTTAAGGTGTGACATTCATTGATGAGAAATTGCTTCGCACATTAATAATACATGATTTTATTATTTACAGGAGGAAGACGAGGAAGAGGATGAGGGTCCAAAAACTAAAAAGGCAAAGACTACAAACAATACAAAAGGGAAAGGAGCAGTGACAAAGAATAATAAAGCAAAGAAATAAAGTGTGTTGTCTTCATTGACTGTACAACAATTTTTTTAAAGAAAATGATAATTTTAGTTTTTAAACATTATGATACTACTTGCAGATGAAAAACTACTAGTGTTTATTTACTTTTTTGTTCTCAACTCTCATGTGTTTGAATCTTATTTTCTTTTTGTTAATTACATCATAATCTCAGCATTAATTTCTCGTGTAAAGCAATTCCACTTAATTTGAAAATGATAAAGATTGTCTATTCCAAATGTATTTTAAAAAAACTTAATATTAATTAGCATTTTTATTCATATATTTATTGTCAATATCAGGTGATTTCCTTTGTAAATAAATCATTAAAAGTGATTTTTTTCTATGCTTGATGTTTTTTTATTTCAGTTCACTCATAAAAACTATTTCTATACAGGCTTTATTAATAATAGTTCCTTAAGAGCCTTTGTTTGAATGTTTTATTATAAAGACTTATAGTTAAATCTTTAGTACAAAAGAATATGATTGTTCATAAGTAAAACAGATATATTTATAACTATGGACATTTCCTATCAATTTGTGCTTTGCCAGATTCTTGATACTCTTGCATAGAAACCCACATTTGTTGAAAAGTTCCTATCGAAGCTAATATGGAACCACCGACCCACGATCCAAACCTTCTTTCTACCGTGCCATTTGCAGCAATCATTTTTAATCGCATAGAACCCGGTGTGCGTGAAGACAAGTCTCTACTTAAACGATCACTGAATCCCTAGGAAAAGTCTATTAGTAATTTCCAACTTTAGTAACGTGAATCTTCTTACTTGGACCAAAGAGTTACCGCCAGTAAGGACGACTGAACTGTAAAGTGCCGGTCTTACATCCACATCGCACATACCAGCACTTGTAGCGGCTAAAATACCGAGAAATTTGTGTTAAAAGACATATAATCGCTTTTAATAAGCCAATTTCTTACCGATATAACCAGCACCCAACATAGCATGTTCAAATAATCCTTCTGCCAATTTAAAACGTTCTGGACCGAAATCTTGATGATACCCCGTGGGAAATTCGTGATGAACAGTTGGAATAGCAGCGGCGACTCGTTCATCATATGGTGATTCTGAAACCTATACTAAAATTAGTATTCATAAAATGCAAAACTTTTTACTTGTACTTGTAAAACGCTTTGTTGAAAGTCTTGAACAGTCTTTTTGACCATGTAAGTCATCCAGCTACTGCTCGGAGTAAAATTGAGCGGTTTCTTTGTATATTTCGCTTTATCTTTTTCACGTACGACTTCTTTGCCGGCAATTAAAGCGGTCGGTGTGAGGTCAATGCCTAAATTATCTAAAAGTTCTCTAGCTTTTAATACAAGGTAATCACCACCCAAAGGTGATTTAACAACTGCATTAGATATAACATAGCCATCTAATACAGGTACTGCTGAAGTATGTGTAGCTCCACTATCAACAACTAGTGCTGTTGAACGTCCATTTGCAAATGCTGCCAATGCAGCATTCTTAACAAGAAAAAATGCAGGTACTTTATATTTCTCAAACATAATTTCCATTAGTTTCTCGCGTTTCTGTCTGTGATTCCATGGAGACTCTGAGAATAAAACTGGATGAAATTCTGCCTCTGATTGTATAATCTAAAGAAAAGGATCGACTATGTCAGATTTGTTTTGTTGATGTGTGAAAGATTAATGGTTACCTTTTCATATGAATAATCTATAACTTTTTCAAAGAAGTCCCAGTTTTCTATCATACCATCTTTCATGTAACTGTGGAGTTCCATGTTGGTTCGTGGAGTATGAAGGAATGTTGTGTCTATGTAATACTTCCATGCTGAAACAATTTTACTTCTCATATAATCATTCCGAACGTTTAAATGGAATTACCTTGAGGTGCTGCATTAATATTATTATTTTCCGGTTTAATTTCTGGCTCAACTTTTGGTGCTACACCGACAACAGCAGGTATTTCTGCTTTAGGTGTATCTTCTTGCGCATATCCCACACGTAACGAATGATGTCCAGGATCAAATACTAACGCACCGATTTCATCTCCCCCATATAACATACCACTCATTTTGTTATTTTAAAGGAATTGCTATTCAAAAACTTTGTTAATTAAGTAAAATAGGTTAGGGTAATTTCACTTTTCATTTATTGATATTCTTTATTTTGGTTCCACTAGCGCCTCTACTGGTAGCGTCGTAAACTTTCACGTAATGAAGAATAGTTGGTTGCATATTAACAAGAAAGAAACCCTTAAACTTTTATGGGCGCTAATTTAAAGAGGGTGAATTCTTTAAAAAGAGGGTTCTTTTGATGCAGCAGCTATTCTCTCATAAAGTTTGCGTCAGCAAAATCATTATCAGTAATCCCTTTAACAGGGACAAAGAAAACTTAAAAAATTCGTCTAAAATTTGAAATTCCGCATTATCGATTAATTAACAGCATTTATTTGTAGATATCATAACAATTGATTAGATCGAATGGTTATTTCTTCGATAAATGAACGATTTTCCTGGAAAACGAAATGATAAATGCGCATAGAACAAATTCACTCCCCCTAGTAAATTTAGTCATCATGAAACTATTAGTGTAATGTTTTAATGCATTGAAGATTATCAAAGATTACTAAACGATAGGGTTGCCTCCCCCTATTCTAGCTTTTACTCTAATACTAATGGCACGATACAAAACATTTGGGTGAAAAGCCTTAAATTACATTGTGAATATATGCTCGATTTGAGTCGTGAAATGCGGAGAGAGAAAAAAATCTCGTTCTTTTCTATTAGAACGGAGGGAAAGAAATGTTTACGTTTTCTTCCCCATCTTCAATTTCTTTCCCTTTATTTTGCTTCTTGTCCTTCTACAGATTAAATTCTCTATTAAGAAATTGAAGTATTTAATATTGACGTTTTAGAAAGATTAATGAAATAATGAACTAAAACATCGAAATATATAAACATATAAAGTAATAGATTGTAATTCGAGCTTTAAAATGCTTTTACTGCTTCTTTTCATGATTTTTTTCTTTCATTTTAATTTTGAATCACTCGACAAGCACTTGGATAAGATTCAAGGCTTAATCTACAATATTGTAATTGAAATCTATTGAAAGGATGATCCTGAAATGAATGAAATGGAAATAAATTAAATTTATTTTCTTTTTGAAGTTCTGCTTTAAGCACTAAAAAGAACGAAATCGATACGAAATATGTTTTGCTTATATTTAGCATTAAGTTAAATATAACTAATGATGCGTTTCTTTCGCAAATTACGCGGATCATAGTAAACAACTTTACTCGATTTTAATCGTGATTGTTAGAAAGTATGTTTATAACAATTTCTTGCGGATTTTTGGTGTTGATTTCTCTTAATAAACATTTCAAGTATGAAATCTAAACGCTAATTAACAGTGTGAAGTTGCTATTATTTGATTTAATGTTTCTCACGTACAACTTTCACTCGATTCCTTGTTTCCCATTTCGAAACATTGCAAAAATTTCTTTGCCGCATTTAATTGCGAAAAAAAAAGGCTCAATAATCATATTTGTCAGTTAATTAAATTCAAACGTTTAGCCACAACAATATGATTCGAAAACGGATGGCAATTTAAAAAAAATTAATGAACTGATGGACGTTAAAAGGAATTTTTTGCCTGGCCTCTCTTAAAGCCGAAGAAAATTATATGGAATAGTTAATCATAAAGACACCAACATAAAAACCTACTTTTAATAGAGAAAGAATGAGAGAACGCGAGAACAGAAACGAGAGAGAGAGATGAAATAGGAATAACAGAAGTATAGAAGGTCCTGCAGAACAGAACGGGGTATTATTATAACGTAGCGCGTGATCCTGATGTTAGTCCTGCGGCAGTAGTAAAGGATAAATTGTAGGCGTGTATCCGTTCGGTACCCTCCTTTCAGGATAAAACAGTGTACGCCCATTTCCCGGTGAAAGAAGACACTTTCCCCCAGGTCTTCTCGGGCTTCTCAGTCCGGCCGTGACATGTAATGGGAAAGTCGAATCTAGTTTTGTTATATGGTTTCTCTTTTTGTTCTTATATTAAAATAAGCATAATTAATTCGCAGAATACTACTGGTAACGAAATAATCACAGTGTTAAAGGACGAGTGGTGTTGAATGATCTTTCTCCTCGTGATTGACGTGAAGACAAAACAGTGAGCGCCTAATTGTCCTGGAACGAGAGCTTCAGATAGAGGGGAGAAAGGAAATTGGGCAAAGTGCAGATTCGATTAAATCCCAACATTGGAAGGGCACCAAGGGACCGGCGACACAATGATAATTAAAAGTGTTTTATCGATATTATTATTGCTATGCTGCACAGGTAACGATACAGAATATCTCATTATGTGGGAAAATAATAATAACGCAGCGTAACGTAGAAAGTGTGTCAAGTAACATCAATAAAAAGTAAAAGTCGATTCGCGAATGACGGAACACGTTCGATTTCGATTTCATTTAATTCGCACACGCATATATACAACAACACGACGACAAAAAAAAAGACGAAGGGGGGAAAACAACGGTATGTGCAATGATAAACCGAAAATAGATAAAACGTTCGATCGCATATTTAATTGTAAACGGGACAATTGGTGCGATCGCAATAATCATCCTTTTTGCCGTTCGTCTCGATCGTACCGGGAAAACATTGATACTCGTATTGATCCTCCGCATCGGAATCCTCGTCACGTATGCCCTGCCGCATCTTCTGGTTCTTCCGCAACTTCTTGTACAAATGCTTGCCGTCGCAGAACTCGCTCGGACCGCACGTCGGACTCGGTTGCGTCAAACACTCCGGCCCACCGTGGCACTCGCTCCTCGCGCAATTGTCCTGCAAACCGTTACGCTTCTCGCAAAGACATCCGACGTGCAATATCGACGCCCGCAACTCGCGCGATTTCGACTGCTTCAATCTGATCACATCCTCCTTCCTCTTCTTCTTTTTGTTACCGTTCTTTCCTACTTTGTAGCATACCTTAAACACAAAATCAGAGGTTAAACGATCGATGGCGATAATCAACCAGATTTCGGCACCATCACGTCCGGCGGTTCTATCGTTCCGTTCTTATCACGACCCGAATCTTTTCCGTTCTCCGCGGGACAACGCCCGGCAGATGCAGCTTGTTTGGGCTCGTCGCACTTCGTCTTCTCCGACTGCACGGGGCACGTTCTCGCCGGTACAGGTGGTTGACAACAAGGCGGACAGCACGATGATGGTTCTTGTAATTGGATTTTGGGGGTCATGTCGCGTTGTAAGTCTTCGAGGACGCTCTTGATGCCGTTCAAAATGCGTCGTTGCTTCAACAGTTCAACTCGTGGCGGACAAACAAAGGCCATTTAATTTTTAATTTTTTCCTTTTTTGGACGGTACACACGAAGAATTTTGAATAACACCGAAAATTTATTCGAACGAGAGCGAAACCGGGAGATTAAGCGCGAGTGATGCGGGATTTTTCAAAATTTTGACGTTAAATTTAAATAATGGAAACTAGGCGCAAAGGGTTACTTGTTTTATTTAAGTTTCCCAAGACCATTTTCTTTCGAAATGAAACGAAGCATCTTCTATTTTTTTGTAGGAAAAGATTGTAACATTTTGATTTTGAAATCTTTATTGCTCTCGTTAAGTAGTACCCAGAAGGATCAGATTAGTTCTTTTTATAGCAAACGGAATGAAGTCATGCCATCCTTCTGGCTAAGATTGTTTCGTAACGTATGGAGAATAACATAACGAAGATAATCATCTAGTTTTACCAGTTCTTTTTGCTTTCTGTTTGGTAAATAAATTATTTTCTTAACCTTGACACTAGAACGTTTATGAGGTGCGCGAAAGAAAAAGTCAGGTGACGATGTGTACGTTTCATGCATAAATAATGATTATAATTGGAATCCGTGGGTTAAATCGAAATCTTTATATCACGTTAAAACGAAATTATTATTAAATTAACGTGAATGGAATTGCGATGATCTAATTGCCATCGGTAACTAAAGGTCAATTTGTTGTTATTGTTGTTGTTGCCATCAGTAAATTAAGTAATCGAACGGAGGAAAGCGCTCAAGCAACTTTTCCTTCGGACTTTCCCAATATAAACCTTCGAAAGAAAAATTGATGTAAACAAACTTCTTTTTATGTTCACACAAAGGACACGAACGCTCGAATCGATGCCAACAAATATATACGCTATCGTTTTAATAAACGTGCAGATTTCGAAACGAAAGAGTGCAAATATTTTCGTTTGCCAATAGTAAAAAAGATTATGAAAATAAAGTGGTAATGCATCGTGAATTATAATTGAGAAAGACATATAGAGGGAAGGAAAAAGCAAATGAAAATTGTGTCTTTAATGAGAAAATTTTATTCATTACAGTCGCTTTTTATTAATGTTCCTTTCCATTTTTCGGTTATTTTCTAGTTGTTTTGAAAGTTAATTCAAAATTTTCACGATAAGTTTCGCAGTAGTTTTTGCTTCGTTAATATATTTTGAATAGAATAAATAGAGAGATGAAAAGACTAGTAGGAATATGGTTGCTTGTAATTCGCATACGAGTTTTCTTTGCATTTTGATGAAAGCGACCAAAAAGTAACAGGACGCCGCCGCTTTATCTCCTCGTCTTCGTCTCTTCTATGCCATCGCATCTATTTATTTGATGGAAATGAACTTCTCTCTGTTTCACTTCTCGCCCATCCCTCGCCATCGCTCTCGATGTATATTATTACTGTTTGAACAGTCTATGGCCCCTTTTTGTTTACTTACTACTTGGATGTCTAACGTTTCATTTACTACACATATAAACGCGAAGGTCTTTTAAGATAGAACAAATAGAAAACTCGATCGAAAGTATGTTTTCCAATATATAGATCATAAAACTTGATTCGATCGAGTTCCACGGAATTTCGCTAAAATGAAATGATTGCTTTCAAGTAAAATAAATTGTAAATATTAAACCAAAAATAAAATGGTTATTGAACGTAGCGTTAGCGAATCATTCCACTTGAAAGTTGATGAGGTTTGCGTTGACAAGAACTCATTTCGTTCCAGTTTTAATATTACTGGGAAAATAAATCGTTCCAACGCTCGTGCTTTCACTTCATGTATTAAATGTATTACGATTGTTGAGAATTCGAAAAACAACTATAAATCGTTACCACGAATGCGTTCCCATGTTGCAATTATGTAAAATTCATATACGTATACGGGGGTTAGGGTCGTTCAACCGTAGAAAATTATTTTTCTCCACTTTTCACGTCTTTCATTCATTCGGCCTCGTTTTCTTTTTACTCATACTTTATCCGTTACTTACAAACCGCGTAAGAGAAAACTGACTTTTGACTCGATTTGATAAAGTGACAGAGACCAGGAAGACGAAACCAAAAGGAAACTGCATGATTTACCGATAAAAGCGCAGTGAGAATCATCCGAATATTATTACAACTCGCTTTTAGAAATCTCTTTGTGGCAAGAAGAATAACTTATTTCTGAAACGTAATAACGCCACGGAATTGAATAGAAACGTATGAGGAAAACCTTAAAGTTATTTGGATGTATTATTCCTTTTCGAACGTTAACAATAACCGTTATATAGAGAATGGAACAAACTCATTGTTTAATGGTAATTTTATACCAAAACGTAGCAATAATTCAAGAGTAAAGGAGAAAGCGCGCGTTAATTAATCGATTTTTACATTTAAATGAACGAAAGTGAAACTTATTACCGTGTACGGAGACTATAAAACTTTGTCGAGAAAAAAACATGGAAAATGGATAACAAATAAAGAAATAAAGCTTGTATAGGGAAATTTATCATAGTAATCGATGTCATGTTTAGAAGAGGGTCTCAATCGCGCGGAGCAATAACCAAAGTCGCTCGGAATACCAAGAGGATTCCGATCATTTTTGTCGGTAACGCAATGCCCTATCCACTCCTTTCCATTCCCTGTTCTTTATTTTCCTCCTATTTTGTTTTGCTCCGTTTGCTGGGAACTGTGTTGTTGTGTGATATCTATAGAAAAATCGAAATACAGGTTCTTTTAGATGTTGATGATGATGCGTTTATATCGTTCATTCTCATCCTGACAAGTTGAATTGACATGTCAATATGATTTTTCAAGAAAAGCTAAAAGAAAAACGTTTTTCGTTCGTCTGCTCTCCGATCCGATTTCTAATTCTTGATTCCTCTTCTTTATTCTCGTATTCTTCCTTTTTTGTTTGTCTAAGTAAAGTGTTTATTATTGGGGATCGAAAAGAATAGATCGTACATATATATTTGCAATCTTTTGCACATTTTACTCCCCCTATAATACAATATAATTCGACTCTGGAGCAACAACGATTCCATTAACTGATTAAAAATAAAGTCCCTACTTTAATAAAGTCCGAAGCTTTTTCCATTCGGTTCAATTCAACTTAACTTTTTGCTTGTTACAAATCGTTACTTTTCGCTTATTTATACTCGTTGTTTTATTATATGTTTTATATATTTTCTTTTTTGAGTAATTGCTTTCTTCTTCGCTGTATTCCATTCGTTTAAACAATGAAATCCATTATTTCGCGTTTTTTTTTTTCGATTACTAAATTGGCGACAATATTTTAAACAGGCAATTACAACAAAAACCTCCTTCGCTCATCTCTTTCTTTAAGAAATTAGCTCATTTTTTTTTCTGCAACGCAGTAATTGCGAAATCGTTTGCAAATAAATGCGCATTATTGTTGTAGAATTTTCCTTGGATATCTCGTTAAAGATTTCCTTTCATCGAAAGGTTTTTCAAAGGATTCTCTTTTTTCATTTTCTTGCGAGGAAAAAGAAAAGGCGACCCTCGCGTAATTCGATATCCTGGCACAAAATTGCTGACCGTATTGTGCAAAAATTACCCTGTATAATATAATACGTTTAATAATACCCAAAGTATATTAAAAAAAAATATATATATATATATATTTCGAACCATTGAATCCAGCAGACTCGTGCCCCGCGGGTTATTTTCTACAATAGATGACATATCGATCCGTATGACGTATTCATTTCTCTTCTACCCCATTGCTCTCTCACTGTCTCATCATCACTATCCTTAACCACCCACCTTAAACCAGAATCCGTGAAACTCTATAGCGACTTTTGTTTACGATTAACGACTCCATCTTCAGTATTATTATAACGAGATCAGAATCATCGACAAGTTATTAAAACCGTCGCGTTTACCCATAAATCCGACGTGCGGATTAATTAAACCGAAATCGTTCGTTTCGATTGTAACGACGAGTTCGAAGACGAAACTCTTTATCAACGTCACAAACCGCGATCTCAATGTTATCGTCATCGTTTCATTATTCGAATTTTGTTGTTTGTTTTACAAGACGACAATCCAAAAAGTAAAATAAAATAACTGTTCCTTATATAACCTAATATAACCCTAATAACCGATTGGGATTGAGAAAAGAAACGATAAACGGAGGGAGGTATTAATGTTTTGATTTATATCGTCGCCTTTTGTGCCTAATATTTGCTTTTAAAGAAGATAACGTTTCCTGACGATGTAATAATGAGGGAAGACGTGGAAAAAAGGGACACGTAACACAAACTGGATCGCTCGATTTCCATCTTCCCTTTTTCGCCGTCTCGTTTTTAGGGATCGTAACGTATACTCGCATGAATAGATTGACAGATAGCTTTGAAGTGCAAACAAGACGCGGTCGTTATAATATTATACCCTTACGACACACGTTCAAATCCATCCACTGTCTACGATTATATCAGGTTTTGTGTGTTAATACGTATTTTTAGTTAGTTTACACGCATGTCCTAGTTATGAAAATAAATGGTTTAGTCGGTAATTAGATTTATTCAGGTTTGAAGTGTAAACTTTTGAAAGAATTAAAGTTTGCCCGGCGCATCCACCACAAAACGTTATACGGTTAAACATTCTACGTCTACGGTCTACGGGACGAACTGAAAAAGAATTTGTTTCTTTGAATTCAATGGGCAAATATTTTAAAGTTTGGATTCTTAATAAATCGAACAATATTTTTTATTACCAGTAAAGGGAAGATCGTTGTATTACGTTCGTTTATTAGTGTATCTTTTTTTTGTGCAAAATATTCATTCTGTAAAACTCCATTGTTAAACAAGGGTAAAATTACTATATTGCCCCTCCTAATAAATGTATTTGTATATAGTTGTAAAGGCATTTTTAGGGTAATTATGCTATTTCCGACTTTATTCAATTTTTATATTATCTTTATATATGTTTTTAATATACGGTAAATCCTGGCGTTTGGAATTTCCAAACTCTCCAAATCAAAAGTCCATTCCTTCCTTCCTTAAGAGGAGGGTGAATATTGTTTACTTCGCCAGAAAAATTTGTACAACAAGGAGAGTTTCGATATAGACTTCAAACGAGTCACAAGAAGTTTGAAAAGGAATAAGTTTCACCAAGAAACAGTTCATCCTCGACGAATACATTAAATAATCATGTAAATAAAGTAGTTAAGGAAAACAATTAGAGTTTCCTTTAAAAGCACAAAGCCACATACACCAGCAACAAGCGAAGCAACAAAAGGTGATGCACCAAGTCTGGTCGCTTCCCGAATTGCGAAACACGTTCGATGTCGTAACTCTTCGAATGTGCGCTAATGAAAACATTTATCACACGTAAACTGTTTGGTTTTAATTTAAATGGCATTAAAGCAATAATAATCGTAGCGATAATAACGGCCGTTTAGATTGCGAATATATACATACAATTTGTAACGATTGTTTCTAAATCGCTTTGCTGGATCACGAGACCGTATCCCTTATACACCATATTACCGGATTAACTGGTAAATACGTATAATGGTGAGCGGATGAGAAAGAAACGAAAAGGAACAAGAGGAGCGGGAGGGCGAATGTAGCGCGCGAGGAAGGAATTGAAGGGAGAGAAAACGAAAATATATCGATCCGGCACCTCTTATCGGTTTCGCACATGAACTACTTGATTACATTCGTCCGATTCCTAGACTGTTAACTTGATAAATGCACGACAGAGTGACTTATATACAATTCTCGATCCCGTTTCATCCCTATGTTTGGGTTTATTTCTTCCTTTTTTTTTTCGTCTTCTTTTGCTTCTTCGTTCATCCTTCTAACTCGCCGCCGTAGTCATCGTCGTCCATTCGGTCGGTCTCTTTTCTTTTCGCTTCCTTATCTCATTTCTCGCCGCTTAATGAACGTTTTATTTCGCTTCTTGTTGCCCTTTAATGATTTTTTTTCTGTGCTTCCCTTTTAGTCACGCTCAACACTCCCCCCATGTGTATTCCCTTTAAACATCAACAAGTATTGTCTTACTAATAAATCATTCTTTCCCGTTACGCTTCTTCCTCCGCTTTTTTTTTGTCGTGACGCATTTTTATCGCACGTTTGTCATATTGTATAATGATGAATCCGGAACAGTCGAAGGTCAGGAGGTTCGCAAATTTCCTAATCGATAAATTCCCCTTATTAGAAATTCGATACGTTTAATTCTTAAAGCGAACCAAACACCTTTTTATGGAACGAAAAAAATCTGATCGTTATGCTACTTGGCGGAGAATAAAATCGAAAAACATCGAGTAGAAGGGGACGGAAGAGATCGTGAATGGGAAAAAAGAAAATGAGAAAAATGTATGTCTATTAAGTCGATCCAGTTGGTTGGACCCCTTTTTTAAAAGCAAAAGGACGAAAAGGAAGAAAGCAAGTGGGAATAGGAAAAGAAAAGAAAAAACGGACGAGAATGGTGGAGTAGTATCCTTGCCACGGTTTTGATTTTCTTTTTTCCCGCATCAGCAATACTAGCGGCTCGGTTTATATGTATATAGCAGAGTAACGATTGTAAAGGCATAAGTTGTGTTACGGTTCCAGGGTGTTACGCCCGAATGAATCTGATCGATCCACAAACGATGGCGATTTTTATTATTATTATTATTATAACGTGCCCCGCGTCCGTTGGGATTTAAATTTATTACATGGTAGTGGTACGACCGCTAATACAACAACAACTAGTTATGGGAGAACGAAAATAAAATCCCTATGGAACAGGGATTTTTGTTATTGTAATAAAAACCCCTATGATGGCTTGTTAGTAGGCAATTCCACTCGTATAAGGTCCTCCAAATTGATCAAGTATAATACGCCATAACATTTTGGAATCAAATTCAAAATATGGTAATAACGCAAATACAAAGAGGCGATGAAAGTGGTTATTTCGCATAAGTTGTTATCACTTACCAAATGTTAGTTTGGTAGCATGGAATTAAATTACATTTTTTTTTAATCAACTCGCTTTGTTTCTTTTTTATAATAGAATTTCAAGAACTTACAAGAAAAGAAAACAATCATTTATTGATTCGCCGGTACTTTGAGCTAAATATATAGACAAATTGTTCTTCCATTTACACCGAGGAACTTAAAACAAAAAGCAAATTTACATTTCTCGACTATAATTTACCGCAGTTATCTTTAACGTGCGACACGTACAAATATACCAATTTAAATGTCATTAATACATTAAGCAAAAAGAGGAAAAATTAGCCGTCAAACAGAAAGAAAAAGAAGTTAAAAGTTATGGAAATTCGACATTAAATCATCGCCCATAATAACCGCCGCTATATAACCGAATCAATTTACTGGTAGCAATGATCATTATTACCGACACCCCCGGTACAAGGCAATAAAAATCCATATAATATATTGAGTTTATTTTTTTCTCTCTCTCTCTCTCTCCTTCTCTCTCTTGTTGCTCAACGCGGGGAAACTTATATAAGCGTACTACCCTTCCTTTTAGATCGACACACACACACACATGAGCACCCCCACATTTATGGCAATCGTGAAGCAAACCGTAAAGAGAAACATCAAATCATAATGTAAAAAATCAAAATTAAAAATATGTTTAGGCTATAAACAGATTTTATAAATGTTCAAATACTGGTTGTTTGTTGCATTTCGATTTTATCGTGTTTGCGACAACCTTGCGATGGTTTTCGTAACAATTTACACAATAGAATTAATTTCCAATTATATCCGATACGGGATTTAAAAAATTGACCTAGTTTCCACGCCTCTGCAGTTTAATTGCGAAATTATTGCCCATTTTTCCACACTTAATTATCAAACAAATAGATTGCAACTTTTATGGATGGTTCTAATTTTTTGCGTTGTTGAACTGCTTTCAGCGTTGTGCGGTAAACCGCAAGAACCGTACTATGGCGTGCTAATTGGGAAATTGCAAAATTTCGCGCACGGCATCAGCGGCACGGCTTATGCAGTCGACGAGAGCACGATCTTCATCAAAGGTTTCTCGTACGACGGTACCGGACCGGACGCATTCTTCTGGATCGGTAACTCGCCACGACCAAGTCCCGAAGGTATCATCATACCCTATCCGGAGACGGACAGTTCGAGGTAAGAGATTTGCCCGACATAAAACAACTAATTCCATCTTTAAACTCTGCAAAAAGGGAATCCTTCTGCAACGAACGCAATGATGTTAATAATAATAGTGATAAAAAAGGAAACGTACCACTACAACTTTGTTACCATAGTTACTATATAATCCTCTTAGGTCGTTAACAGTGATCGCTTTAAGCCCTTTAATGAGAGAGCGATAGACGGAGGGCTTTTATTTATAATAATATTGTTGAGACGGCAAACGAAAGAACGACACGGGGAGGAGAAAGATCTAAAGAGGAAAAGAGATGATGCACAATTCAACAGGGATATTCGGCTAAAAGCAGCAGCGGCGAAAAAAATTGTTAAGCAAAAGAAGTCGAAAAGAAGCCGGAGGGGAAAAATGCGGATTTCTTTTTGTTACGGTTTTCCAGCAAATCCTTCCACTCTCATCCTCGATTTAAAACGTTTATTCTATGTACGTATCTGTGCTGAACCGTTTTGTGCAAAAGATTTACAAACTTGTTTTTAACAGCTCTTAATTAAGTTAATCGCCATCTCTCCTCTTCTGAGACATATTAATTTAGCAAAAAGTAAACGTATAAAATTTAAAAATAAAGCAAAATACACGACCTGTTCGCATTTATTTTACCTCTTTTTGGTACGAAATTCCTTCCAAAATTTATTAATTAAAATCAAATGCGACACTATCGTTTTACATCATCTAAATGGACGTTTTGCATTAACAACGTCAACGTAAATTTCGAATTCGATGCAGAAATCGAACCCCGACATAAATAAGCTGCACTATTTTTCCCTTGCGTTCATGTGCATAACAATTATTAATATGGGATTTGTTTATATTTAATCTATTATCCGTTTGCGCGGTCGCCCCCTTTTCCTAACATTACAAACACATTCGGCCCTATTATTATTGTTCCCTAAACGGATATTATTATAATTATCAGTCGAATGGGAAAAGCGAAAGGAGGCGTACGAGAATGCGGATTATAAGGAAGAACGTTTTAGATTTAATTAATAAATTAGCGAAGAAGAAAAAAAGCATCGAAATTAGGGGGAGGAACGAGTGAAAATGAGAGGGAATAGCAGTGAATTGAATAAATATAACCCAATTTAGTCCAATGATAAATCCTCTCGTCGACGGCACGTTATGAATTTATAATTGAGGAAATTGGTTTCGAAACGAAAAACAATACCGTTTAAATAGGGAAACAAGAAGCAAACAGACAGACTCCGATGTTGATGATGCTGCTGCTGCTGATGATGATGGTGACGAGAGCGAGAGCCGATGATGAGCATCTGCATTAGCGGAAACCCATTGTGTCCATTTAAATGTAAATGAAGGCTATCATAGCCGTTCATCTTCTCCCATTTTCCCCCCTTTCGCTCTGATTAAATATAGTGTAACACCCTCTGTTCGCGTTCGATGCGTATACACCCCGTTTTAATATAGAGGTACCAGAAAGTACACAATATACTAACTACCCTTTCGATGTACTCGGTGCATGTTATACGTAACCGTAAACGGTGACGGCGGGTGCAGTCAATTCGTGATTGTGTAGCCAGATTTTCGAACGCGGCGTTCAATTTCAGCGAGATATCGAACATTTGTCGGCTATTCGATGATCGAGTCTAAAAGTCCAAAATGTTGCTGCGTTTATTTAAAATAAAAGCACTCGTTGGTTTGTTAATTTGAAAACTTTTTGCTTTATTCGAAATAATGCCCTGCGGCAACAATTTCACGATTTGCACGTTTTAAAAGGTCATGAAATGCTCCTTTTAAACTCATCTTTTCGTACACTTCGCATAATGTCGGTGCAAGATATTTGAATTGCTTTTAAATCAACAAAACGTTTTCCCTTCATAGCGAATTGAAGTTTTGGCGATAGATAATAATCGCACTCTGATATTTCAAGTTAATGCGATACATATTTTAGGCCAAATAGTTTCTAACAATCATTGAACAGAGAGCTCGCCAATTCGAAATTTTTTTTTCGCCTTGTGTAGTAACTATTAGGTTGATGCATAATTTCGTGCGGTCCTTTAGTTGCAAAATTGCGCTAAATAAACAAAATAACTTTGCAATTTGTTATACACGGTCTGACCCAAAAGTTCCCGGACTGGTGCTATAACTTTTTTTAGGTAAGCGCCATCGTGAATTTGAAACCTGCGTCAAATAGGTAGACAAATACTCTGTTATTTTAGAAAGTTTCAGACTTCTAGCATTTATACTTTTCTCACAATTCCATTTTTCGAAAACCAACTGTTAATTCATCGTCATGGATTCTGAACTCGTAATTCGCGCCAACATCAAGTTTTGTTTTAAGGCTTGGAAAAAGTGCCACAGAAACTTTTGAATTGATTCAAAAAGCACACGGAAGGAAAGCAATGAGTCGGACAACTGTTTTCCAGTGGGTTACAATTTTCAAAGAAGGTCGTGATGAGATACAAGATGATTCCCTCTCAGGACGCCCAAAAGAAGGGCGTGTGATGATAACGTGAGAAAAGTAGCCGAAGCTATAAAAACTGACAAGTGTTTATCGATCCGATTGCTGGAAGACATGACTGGGATTCCCAGGATTACTGTCAACCAAATTTTGATAGAAGATTTGCATGACAAGAAGGTTTGCGCCTGGTTTGTCCCACAAATGCAGGATTTTCAAGGAGTTTCTGGCCAAGAAGGGCATCATTGTGCTGGAGCACCTTCCCCTATTCGCCAGATCTGGATCCAGCAGACTTCTGGCTCTTCCCCAAGCTAAAAATGGAGATGTAAGGAGAATATTTCGAGTCCGCAGAGGACATTCAAAGTAGTGTGACCGGCGCCCTGGACAGGCTGCCGAAAATCGAGTATTCCCTCTACTTCCAATCATAGTACAAACGTTTTCAACGGTGTATAAATGAGGAAGGCTCCTATTTTGAATAATCTGAAACAAATTTGATGACATGACAAACCGTTTTGTTTTTATGCGATCAGTCCGGGAACTTTTGGGTCAGACCGTGTATGCTCTTCTATAGAGGATTTCTCGCTCTGGAAGACTGCATTCTTGTTTTTTTGAATAATTTAATTTCTCGTTGAGTTGTAAATTATCAAAGTGGAACATCAAATGGGCAAAAATGCAGACTTCCGACACCTGATTCATTTTGCTTTTAATCAGACTCATAAAGCCATCAAAGTTGCTCGTGACATTTGTGCTTTGATGATGCCATAGCGGAAAGAAAGGCTCAAAAATTATTTGTGCGCTTTAAAACGGTGATTTCGACCTCCAGGGCCAAGTCCAACCGGTCGACCATCTAAGTTTGATGAAGAGCGATTGAACCACCTTAACCATGAAAATGGATTGTGATTAATCAGCGGTGGTTCGCCACCTGTAATCAATGGATAAGGCCCAGAAAGTCGGTTCATGGGTACCACATTCTTAGAACCAAAACAACAAACATCAACGCTCTACGATTGCCGCCAGTTTGCTTGCCCATCATCACTCAACACACGGTTAAAAGGAACGTCTTCGTCATCGGATAGTCACCGACGATGAAAAATGATTAGATTTTCACCTGTCTCAACTTTAGTGGCTTTAGGAGTCTGATTAAAAGCGAAAAGAATCAGGTGTCGGAAGTCTGCATTTTTTCCTATTTGACGTTCCACTTTGATAATTTACAAATGAACAAAAAATTAAATTATTCAAAAAAACAAGAATGCAGTCTTCTAGATCGAGAAATCCTCTATCGAATAGAATATAAAAAATTGCAAAATTATTTTATTTATTTAGCGAAATTTGGCAAGAAAAACGCTCGAAATTATGCATCAACCTAATACTTTGGTGTTTACTACTTTTGAGAATTGACTAAATTGGCACCGGCTACTTTTTGACATTAGCACAACGAAATATGCTATATTGAAGGAAAGAGCAAAAAAGGTCTTCATTTCCTATTCTGCTTCTGCAACGTAATGATGACGTGAAATGAAGACTGCAACAGCTATGGATTTTAGTTCTAAATGAATGTATTTATATAATTTAAAAAAAATTGATCTCTTGTAACATATTACCACTATTAAGCGCCAATTTAATTGAAGAAAACGCCGCGTCTATTAATTTATAATGAGGTGGTAGGCAGCACCGCATTTAGCGTATGTGAACTATAAACTATTGAAAGAGTTGCTATATGACGTAGTAGTGCCAAGGCAAAACAGTTTGTAGTACTTTTTGGTAGTAATCCCAGATAGTACTTAATTGTTGGCTTCCGCAAAAATAGTTTGTTAACGAACATTATTATTTTAATTGTTGCTTGAACTATCAATCCCAATCGTATCGTCTTCTTGAAAGAGTAATTTTAGAGAATCGAATGAGTTTCGATTCTGGCATCGAATGCGCCCATCACTAATTAAAATGGTGTGAATCGTTCGATATTTCAACTGCAGACTTTTTTATTCATGAAAAATTCACGCAATTTTTCAATGTCACTTTTGGTATCTCTTATTTTTGGTCTTCATATGTGAACTCGTAAGTTACTTTTAAAAGATACGCGATTATCACAATAAACATTAGCCATCATTTAAAAAGTCTAGGTAAATGTTTCTCCCGAGTTTAAACCGGAACTTGATGTTGGCTCTTTTTTATTATTTGCACCGATTTCACGAAGATAATGATGCTTTTTTCGCCATGAAATTTTTTGCAATGATTAAAACTTCATACAATTTTGACACAACACGACGACGAATGTAGATTCGAGCCATAATACTCTATTAATCAAATGCATTAATACTTTGCGACTTATTAAGAATGTTCCACTACTTTTCAGATAGAGGGTGAATATACGGTTTTAGAGAAAAAATAAAGGGGGATATCGCGTGGACGATACAATATATTTATATAGGGAGGAAATTGAAAGAAGAAAAGCTTACTTTAAAGCTCCCGGTACTATTATTGTATTGTCGGAGGGATTTCTGGGAAAGCTCTCGGTCGTGTTTTAAGCACGTACCAACTTATAAATGTACATTTTTATCGAATTCGATTCTTTTCCTTCCTTTTCCCTTTTTGCCCTTTCCTTTTTTCTATAATATTTTATAATATAGCGAAATGTTGCCAACTCGTCAAAGCGAAACTAGTTTCTTTTCGTCGTTGTATTTCTTTTGCCTTGCTATCGTAGTAAAGTTAATCCTTTGTCTACGATTTGGCAAAGGATTCCTTAGTGTACAATGTACGGTGTACGAATCACAAAAGAATCGCATTAGAGAGAATACGAGAGCGATTTGCGAAATTAATTAAACAAATCTTTCACCTACCTTACATCGCAATTATCTGTACATTGTGAACGCTCACATTCTAACGATTTCCCAATAAAATAAAAGGAATATCGCAGAGCGACGTCGAGTGAAACGTTAGGGGGACTCCGCCGGTATGAATTGGATGGGGTTTTAGCTGGTAGCTGATGACAACGCGATTTCTCAATAAAATATATTGGATGCACGGAAGACTCCCTCGTCGTCGTAACAAGCGGCAGCAGGCAGACAGAGATATTCGAAGATGAATGGGAATGAAAGGGCCCCAGCCGAAAGAGAAAAAATGAGGGAATTCGAGGGGACGGAACCGTATTTTAATTGTAATGAAGTCACTAAGCATAAAGACATGTTTATTAACTAACCGTGATGTACATCTCTCATCTGGCTACGGTCGTTTGGATCACATTTTATTCATCCATTCGTTGTCCGCTTTAAATGCTGAACGGACGGGAGAGGAAGTTATTAAAATTTAATTAAAATTCCTCTCTCTCTCTCTCAAAAATTAAAAATAGGAAGAAAGTAATTAAGCTAATTACTTCATTTCAATTATTAATTTAAATTTAATTCGCAATTTCATTGTGTATGGGCGTTATATTATTTACGTGGATGACATTTTTGGTTCTTGTATTTACGTCACGTTCGATGATACGGCGCGTAATTAAAGTTTGGGATAATTTCGATATTAAAATGTCATCCTGTTGTTTAATGATACAGGGAAATACGCCCACGCATGGATCGCGTATTCGTTTGATGTTAAATTATTGAAAGATGAAAGACAATTTGGGGAAAAGAAATGAAACCGTTCGAGAACGTGGACTAGAAATTGCTAAAAGTGCATCACAATCGATTGCACTATAATAATCCGTTTCAAATCAATCTTTCCCATACGGAAAGCCTCCATTAACGGCCGTATTGAATCGTAACTGCTTTCTGTCTAAATTTGTTTAAACTTTTTGTGGCTTTTAACCCATTATACTGAAAAAAAACCCTGAATTTAATAGAATCGATTCGATGCATGGTCATATGAAACTATTAATTAGCGTAGATTATACGTTCGAAATAAAGGATTCGTTTGCAATTTTATTTCACGATCCATCAGCGATAACCAATGTTTTCATTCCCATTAATCCGGAATTATTTTCTCCCCATTGTTACACAAAACACAATAGTTTTTTTACACGACGATCAGTTACATGATTTGTTTATATTTTACAGGGATCCACCGGTATTGATGGAATACGATAATAAAGACGTGATATTACGGTTACCGATGGGCAAAAGGATAAGAGACATCCGATGGTTATCCGTTTGGTGTCGACGATTCACGGTAAGTGACAAGAACAAAAATTAACTAACCTTTTGCCAAGAAACTCGTCTCGCCAAATTTCCACCTACGTTTCAATAAATTAAACATTCGAACAAACAATTTTGTTGCCGAGAGAAAACAATTGAAAGTATTTGTTAGAAACTTTGCGGAGGCCGTTATAAATCGAATTTTATTAAATTTATGTCTTCGTTCGCGAAGCGTAGGTGTACGAATATAACGGGGCCGACGAGGGATGGGCAATGATGATATTTTTGAGGGAAAACAAGTCGTTTCATTGACAAACACTGCGGACTTTTTCTTTGTTTTGCACTTGTCCTTTTGATGATAGCAGTAACCCGTAATATAGCGATAAAGCAGCGATGGTAAATTTAAATCGACTCCCAACAAACGTAATTAAATTTTATTATCCTCCCACACGCAAATCCATCTTTATTGAGTTTCGAATTCAAGGCACGAACGCTAAAGATGGAAACGAATTGCAGAGATTCTTGTTCGATGGTACGCATACATAAGCAACAATTTTGTTAAAAGAATTTCTATTTTACACCCAAGGAACGTAGCTTTTTTTACTTTTCCTTCATGCAAAACTACTATTTAATGAGAAATAACGGCGACTAGCATTTCTCTTTCTACCCCCATGAAACTATCAATTATCCTTTTGAGTTGGATGTTTTTCTACTAAAAACAGAAGAATTTCTCTAATAAACAAATCAAAATTCGTTCCTCTCCCAAACTCGTTCTCTCATTGTTCGTACGAAAGAGAAAACACTTTAAAACGTTCATAACAAATCGGTTCACAAATTTCCGTTTTGTTATATCAAAAGGAGGAGAAACAAAAGGGCCATATGAACTGGGCGAGCACAATGCAAGTGTCAGAGCGGGACGTTGGCGGTGATGATGCAGTGAAAGAACCAGAAAGAACGTCATCGTCCATCGTTTATGCATTTCTCTCGCTCTCTCACACTCGTTCCTTTTTATATGTGCTTCTAGAGTACTTATTATTACGTTATAAATTCATCGGAGGGGTTGTTTAACAATTTAAAAGGGATTCGAAAATAAAGTGCGAGAGATTTATATGGAGCTAGTTGAAGAATGGATGGATGGATGGATGGATGGATGGTTGGTGGGTAAGTTTGCCCATCGTTTTCGTTCCACTCTGGTACCTTCAAGTAACCACTCTAATAATTCATCTTAAAATTTTGCAAACGCCAACCGACGACCCCCACGTCGCCCCTTATTCGAATGTACCCAGCGCAAAACGATTTTCATAACGTTCATCCAAAAACCCGTCCAGTTTAATTAACTTCTTCAACGTTGGCAGCGTGGCGCACGAGGAGAATCGAGAAAAAGAAAAAAAAATTATATAATATAATGGCACTTAAACTCGTCGTATTCCTTTTGCCTTAAACTTCTTCAACGTTTAAACCATTATCATCACCATCGCAATGACCGAATCGATATTCTGTTCGTTAAATGATATTTTTAATGGGAACATATTTAATTAGCAGATTTGTTAGCGACACAAAAACGTGGAATTAGGCGTTTACGTGCCGACGAAAAAAATTGCACGTACATAACGGCGAAATTAACAGAAATTTAATGTTCGAGTAATTAATTTCAGGAAATAACCATTTGTGTACGTTACATAAAGCAAAGGCACCATCAACATTATTATCATCATCATCATCCTAGCACGTAGCACGCTGTGTAGTTCTTGTTCATGTAGCGGTTGGCTGTTACATTTTCGTTGAAAATGTAATAAATTTCGTTTAAATTTGATTTGGTTAAGCCTTTTAAATGGACTCAGTTTAGCATAACAGACACAACAACAACGACAAATAAAAAGGACAGAGAGAAATGGTTCGCTACATTAATTTGCACGAACGTCAAGCGAGTGAAAATTATTAAAAAAAAAAAAACAAAGCGGCAAAAGAAAGCGTGCAGTGATTCCTGGAGGAGCGAAAAAAAAAATGAAGAAGCATTCCTGCGCGACGCCTTAATACGTTTCAATTAAATCTAATCGGATTCGATTCGATCGCATAAGACTTCCTTAATGCCTTAATAAGGATTCTTTGGCAAAAATTACGATCATGTGTTCGACATTAAATGTCACGATTTCGGGCTACAACTTTGTTCGCGCTCGTTTCCTGAATCGATACGAACGAGTGGCGAATAAATTTTTCGAAAGAGAAAAAAATGGGAAAAACAGGGACGCAGGTAGCCATTTTGAGGGAACGTTGTTATACACATTTCGGGAATACGAAACAGTTTGCGTTTACGTAAAGTGTCCCGGTGGCGCAGGTCGATAATGTTATACTGTGACTCCCAGGGATTTCAAGCACCACCTCCTCCCGCCGAACGGACTACCTACGGACTGTACGTTAATAAATATATACAGTGCGTCCCGACGAAAATTCTTATCGACAATTATCATTGACAATAAAGAGAGGGATAGAGGAGCGAGAAAAACTCTTACAAGCACGAATCGAAAGTAATAATCCTTTAATAAGATCGATAAGACGACGATTCCCACGAGTGGTCTCGCAGTTTCAAGTGATACAATTTGATTTTGCAAAAGTTTCGAGAAGGTTATTCGGTCGAAACTCCATAATACCCGCTTAACATTTGCTAGATCCAGTTTAAAGTGTGTACAGTGCATTTTCGTTCGTAATTAAAAACATCGACGATCCAGGTCATAAAAGAATCGAGCAATATTAAAATTAGCCAATAAACTTTTTAAAACTCTTTTGCTAACTTTCAAAATCCAAAAGTTTAATTTAGATTATTGTCATTAAATAAGCTGTTGTACTCATTTGATCGTTACAAGCAAATATTAAAAGTAGAGTAATTTTTCATTCTTTCGATTCTTCATCAAAATCACAACACACAGATTTCACATTAAGAAAAGGCCAGTGTCCTCCATCTCTACAGGGTGTTAAAAAAAAGTGTCACAAACTTTAAGGGGTGGTAATATGGCCCAAGATAAGCAAAAAAGTCTTAATGAACATGGGACCGGAAATGGACGGTTTCGGAGATACGGAGGATTGAACTTTTTTGTAGCATGTCTTCGTTAGATCGGTGCATAATTATCCGCCTTTTTTGAAAGCTATTTTTTAGGCAGTTCACAACACAAAAAATTATTGTAAAGACCCTGTATACATAAATAATACCGAGATTCCTCGAGCAACGACTGCGAAATACTTATGTCTTCACGTGGATTCCAAGCATACCTAGAAAGAGCATATCTCTAAAAAGTGCGAGCAAATTGATTTAACAGACAACAACATTAATTGGTTGTTAGGAAAAAATCCAAATTAGCACCAGAAAATAATGATATGCTAGCAAAAGAAACCTGGATACAATACAACGAAGTCAATCGAAGATCCTGCGAATGCTCACAGACGCACCGTGCTACCATGTCAAAGGACACTCTAAACAACGATTTGCGAGTTTCATACGTTGAGGATTTTATCCAAAACAAAAGGGTAAAACACCGCATGAAATTAGAACACGTCAACACCTTGCTCCATCCCCTGCCATAACACACAACAACGCGAACACTAAAAAGGAAATGGTCAGTAGACCTGAAAGAGGTTTAAACGGCCCTCTCAATGCAGAGGAGCCATCCACGTCATTTTGGAGCACAAGCCAGAAAATTAGTTTATAAAACCCTAAATTCTGATTGCTAATTAAAAAGAGAAAGAAAGAAGAAGAAAAATCTGATTCTTCTTGCTTGAGCCGTTTTTTTTTCCAGAAATTCAAGGCTTTATTGTAAGAAGCTAGTTACACCTTTATGATTGGAAGTATTGTCCATCGCTGGCCCAAACCTTTTCCCATCTTTTGGGCACTGTACGAATCCCATGTTAAAAGAACTCGTCATCTTTTGATGCGATCCACGAATCGATCAATTTTTTTTACTTCTTCATAAGACATAAGACTGACATAAGCCATTGATCGGACCAAGTGACAGTCAGAGGGAGCAATGTCTGGAGAATTCAGAGGGTCGGATTTCGCATTTCAACGTTTCCAAGTATATTTCGACCTCTTTAGCAACACGAGGTCGAGGATTGTCATGCTGCAAAATCACTTGATCGTCTCTCCCGCTGTATTACGGCCGCTTGTCTTACAATGCTCGGCTGAAACGCATTAATTGCGTTCGATAACGATCTCCTATGACTTCTTCAGCCGGATATCAGTTCATAATGCACTACACTGAACTAGTCCCACCAAATACAGTACATGACATTGGAGCCGTGAATATTCGGTTTGGCCATCGACATAGGGATATCCCTATGATTTTCTGCGCTTGGGGTTATTGTAATAGATCCACTTTTCATCGCCAGTCACAATACGATGCAGAAATCCCTTCCTCTTTGTCTTTTAAGTAACTGTTCACAAGCAAACAAACGCCGTTCAACATCTCTCGATTTCAACTTTACGACACCTAATTTCTTTGCTTCTGAATCATTCTCAAATCTTTGACGCGTTTTGAAATTGCTTGTTGAGTCACTTCCAATGATCGTGCCAATTCGTCTTGAGTTGAACACGAGTCTTCATCAAATAATGCCACCAATTCTGCATCTTCTAAAATCTTCTTTCTTCCACCGCTATGCCGATCGTCGACGTAAATATCACTGTTCTTGAAGTGTTGTAACGAGTCGCAGCACGTTCCTTCACTACTAGCGGCCTCAACATAAGTACTTGAGAGCATTTGATGAACCTCGGCCGCAGATTTCTTCAGATTGAAGAGGAAAATTAAAACTTCCCGGAAATGACGAAAATTTAACTCGTAAACTGACATTTTCAATCGAGAATAACTTTCTGATGCAGACACAGATCGACTAATGTGTATGTGGTGTAATGTTGACAGTAGCCCAAAGCTATTGCATGATGTGTATGATCGATTTATTTCGACCGCATTCTTACCGCTAAAACCAATTGTAGGGAAACGGCACGAGCAAAGTTGTACACCTAATAACATTTATTCTTCAACATGCGCCATTTTCTTGTAGTCTTTAATTTAACATCAACGCTACAAGAAAACTGAAGGCGATAAATCTTCATCGACCTCTTGTATCCAGGAAGATCTTTATATACAGTGAAATCTCAGTATAACGCTTCCGTTTATTGTGCTTGTCCGCATATTACGCGCTTTTGCCATAGTCCCGACCCCGACTTGTCCATTTACATGTAAATATTCTCGCTTCTAACGCTCATTAATCCCGCTTATAACAACTTGCGCAAATTTGTTTATACGGTTATGTTGACAAAAACGGCATCTTTTTCAAGAGATTTTCGGACCAACTTTGCAAAATTTATTGTGCATGTACTGACTCATTGCAAATTCTCTTGTCTGTTTTGATTCAACTTTTTATACAAGTAAAAGGCGTTGACGAATTTCCGTTCTTCATCTGCGGTGTTACGGTAGAAAATGTATCGCCAGTGAAATTTGAAGATCAAAGTCTTAACCAAACCTCGATTAAACATTATTTTTAGGTGAAAATAACATTATGCAAGTTAACAGTTGTGTATAATTTCTTCATTATGTAAGAAATTACGATTCTACATTGATATAAACATATTTTAGTAGCAAAAATATTAGTAATTTATTTCTCGTACATTGCGCTACTGGTCCGGTTCGCTCAAGGGCGTTATTACGAGATTCTACGAATATATTTTGGAAGATAATTTATGAATAACAAGTAAATGAAAAATATTGGCATTCATAAAATGCGGAATTTAAAGATTCGATTTAAAATACTCTCGTAACGATTTGCTTTCAGGTGGATTTCGGCGAAGTGTTCATACCACCCAATTTGGAGGTACCGAAACCGCGCGTCTTACCGGAATTCAAACGTTTGGCCCACGGTCTGAGATCGGACAACATAAGTATTTTGGACGCGAAAACATTTTATATACCGAACTTACATTACGACGGTGCCGGACCGGACGCATACTTTTGGGTCGGTAACGGCACCGAACCGGCGGCGTTCGGTGTCAAGGTACCGAACGAGATGGGCTCTTTGGATCCGCTGCGTGGCTATCAAGGCGAAGACATCGAGATCCAATTGCCCGGCTCGTTAACCGTGTACGATATCGATTGGTTGGCGGTGTGGTGCGTGGAGTATCGCGAAAATTTCGGTCACGTGCTGTTGCCAAAAGATTTGGAAGTGCCGCCGGCTCTCGGCCAAACAAAAATCTCCGTAAGTGCAATTGATTTTTCTTTTCGTTTTACTCTGATACGTCAAACCGCTAATTGATATTAATGGGTTTAGCCTGCTTGGTGGTATAACCCAGTAAGTGCTCGATTTGATTAGAACCTAAACAAACTGTTCACTGATTGCGTTTTCTCTCTTATAAAGACCAGTTCAACCGAAAAGCCGCCAACGCCCACCAATTGTCGCGAATTCCTCGACAGGCGATTAGAGGTGCGATGGCAATTGCAGGGCGATCAAGTCGAGATTACGGTCTCCGCCAGGATAACCGAAGATCAATACGTTTCGTTCGGTTTGTCGGGCGCACAAAATAAGGCTCAAATGGTAAGATGTTTGTTAACCTTCGAATCCTCCTCTGTTTCACTAACTCGCGTTCCATTAAAGATTGGCAGCGACGTGACGGTGGCATTTTACGACAGGGACACGGGCACATTCAAGGCGATCGATTATTACATGTCGCATAACGCACAATGCGACGGCAAGCAAGGGGTTTGTCCGGACGAGCGAATAGGCGGAAGAAACGACGTGACTCTAATATCCGGCGACCGGAAGAACGGCATTATGACCGTCACTTACGCGAGACCGTTGCAAACGAACGAGGCGATCAACGATCGCACGATACCGAGGGACGGCGACATAAGCGTGATAGCGGCAATCGGACCGTTGAACGCACGCAAAGAGGCGAACGCACACATGCCGAAGGATCACACGACGGAGGATCATCGCATCGACTTCAGTTCGATGCACGATCACAATTGTTCGGGCAGTTTGTACAATTTACCGGATGAGAATGGACCGAAGCCGTGGCCACCGAAGAAAATTATGGGTAATTATTAAAGCGGCGTTTTCCTAGCCGCATCTTGCGTCTTGCGTGCTAGAAAAGCAATCTCCGCAGCACGTTACGCGCCGCATAAGACGCACAGTCACCCGTTTTCCTAGTAGCGGAACGAACTGCGTCGAGCGCTTGCGTAATTAAAAAAATTCGAAGAGTAGAGATATTTTTCATCTTCTGAATTTGAAAATTGAAGAGTAGTAGACGTATTTTTTATTGATTTCTAAATAATAAATACGAAAGAAGCGTATTGCTTGAAAGAAAAGTTACGACTAACTATTAACATTTTTTTACAAATCAAGTAAATTTGGGGGTAAGAGAATGTAATTTCATCGGGGTTTCCTCGATCTTTTAAATAGTACTTTCGAATGATTGGAATGATTCTTTTTAACGGAAACAGAAAGTTTTTAACGATAATCATCAGGGATGACCTGATAATAACAAATTCAGTTTGATAAAATAGTTTTAATGGAAAATAATTTAATAAAAACATATTCCTGTATATTTTATTTCAATATAACAAGAGAATGGGATATTCACGTTATATTTTAGCAAAAAAAAATCAAAAGCAGCCGCAAAAGAATCAAAATATACCAAGATGTTTCTGCGTTCTATGCATGTACTATATCTATATATACATATTCTTAAGACGCAGCTTTCTTCGTTTTGACTCGTCACATGAAGAGTCGTTCTAAGACGCTCGCGTCTTGCGCATGCCACTTGCGCAAGACGCATCTGAGGAAAACGGTCCCGTTTATTTAGATTGGAACAAGTGCCGCACGTTGTAAGACGCAAGACGCGGCTAGGAAAACGGGCCTTTAAACGAGGATAACGCTCAACGTAAATCGATTTCATTAAAGCGGCGTTTTCCTAGCGGCGTCTTGCATGCTTAAAAGCAATCTCCGCAGCGCGTTACGCCGCATAAGACGCACAGTCACCGTTTTCCTATGAGCGGAACGAACTGCGTCAAGCATCTGCGTACTTAGAAAAAGTCGAAGAAGAGAGATATTTTTAATATTCTAAATTTGGAAATTGAAACATATTTTTTAATGATTTTTAGATAATGAAAAGGTAAATACGAAAGAAACGTATTGCTCGAAAGAAAAGTAACGACTAACTATTAACATTTTTTTACAAATCAAGTAAATTTGGGGATAAAGCTGATCGCTGTTTTTAATAATAAAGCAATATTCAACAGAATATCATTTTCATCGGGGTTTCCTCGGTGTCTGACTTAGTATTTTCGAATGATTGGAATGATTCTTTTAAACGGAAACAGAAAGTTTTTAACGATAATCATCAGGGATGACCTGATAATAACAAATTCAGTATGATAAAATAGTTTTAATACAGCGATTATCAATAGAAAACAATTTAATAAAAACATATTCTGGTATATTTTATTTCGGGTCCGAGAAATAGGGTTTTTCCAAAAGTTAGATATAAATTAGGTAAAAATATAACAAACGAATGGGATATTCACATTATATTTTAGCAAAAAAAAATCAAAAGCGGCCGCAAAAGAATCAAAATGTATCAAGATATTTCTGCATTCTATGCATATACTATATCTATATATATTCTTAAGACGCAGCGTTCTTCGTTTTGACTCGTCACTTGACGAGTCGTTCTGAGACGCACGCGTCTTGCATATGCCACTTGCGCAAGACGCATCTGAGGAAAACGGTCCCGTTTATTTACATTGGAACAAATACACTGCGGACTCCGCACGTTGTAAGACGCAAGACGCGGCTAGGAAAACGGGCCTTAAGCGGCCTTTTTCTAACCGCATATTGCGTGTTACGGCCTAAAAAAGCAATCTCCGCAGCACGTTACACCGCATAAGACACAAAGTCACTCGTTTTCCTAGTAGCGGAACGAACTGCGTCGAGCATCTGCGTACTTAGAAAAAGTCGAAGAGTAGAGATATTTTTCATCTTCTGAATTTGAAAATTGAGTAGAAACGAAAGAAAATAATTTAATAAAAACATATTCTTGTATATTTTATTTCGAGTCCGACAAATAGGGTTTTTCCAAAAGTTGGATAGAAATTAGGTAAAAATATAACAAGAGAATGGGATATTCACATTATATGTTGACAAAAAATCAAAAGCAACCGCAAAAGAATCAAAATATACCAAGATGTTTCTGCGTTCTATGCATGTACTATATCTATATATATTCTTAAGACGCAGCGTTCTTCGTTTTGACTCGTCACTTGAAGCACGCGTCTTGCGTATGCCACTTGCGCAAGACGCATCTGAGGAAAACGGTCCCGTTTATTTACATTGGAACAAATACACTGCGGACTCCGCACGTTGTAAGACGCAAGACGCGGCTAGGAAAACGGGCCTTAAGCGGCCTTTTTCTAACCGCATATTGCGTGTTACGGCCTAGAAAAGCAATCTCCGCAGCACGTTACGCCGCATAAGACGCAAAGTCACTCGTTTTCCTAGGAGCGGAACGAACTGCGTCAAGCGCCTGCTACTTAGAAAAAGTTGAAGAGTAGAGATATTTTTCATCTTCTGAATTTGAAAATTGAAGAGTAGTAGACGTATTTTTTAATGATTTCTAAATAATAAATACGAAAGAAACGTATTGCTTGAAAGAAAAGTTACGACTAACTATTAACATTTTTTTACAAATCAAGTAAATTTGGGGGTAAGAGAATGTAATTTCATCGGAGTTTCCTCGATCTTTTAAATAGTACTTTCGAATGATTGGAATGATTCTTTTTAACGGAAACAGAAAGTTTTTAACGATAATCATAAGAGATGACCCGGTAATAACAAATTCAGTTTGATAAAATAGTTTTAATGGAAAACAATTTAATAAAAACATATTCCTGTATATTTTATTTCAATATAACAAGAGAATGGGATATTCACGTTATATTTTGGCAAAAAAATCAAAAGTAGCCGCAAAAGAATCAAAATATAACAAGATGTTTTCTGCATTCTATGCATATACTATATCTATATATATTCTTAAGACGCAGCGTGCTTCGTTTTGACGCATCACTTGAAGAGTCGTTCTAAGACGCTCGCGTCTTGCGCATGCCACTTGCGTTTTCCTAAGAGCGGAACGAACTGCGTCAAGCGCCTGCTACTTAGAAAAAGTCGAAGAGTAGAAATATTTTTCATCTTCTGAATTTGAAAATTGAGTAGAAACGAAAGAAAATAATTTAATAAAAACATATTCTTGTATATTTTATTTCGGGTCCGACAAGTAGGGTTTTTCCAAAAGTTGGATATAAATTAGGTAAAAATATAACAAGAGAATGGGATATTCACATTATATCTTGACAAAAAAATCAAAAGCAACCGCAAAAGAATCAAAATATACCAAGATGTTTCTGCGTTCTATGCATGTACTATATCTATATATATTCTTAAGACGCAGCGTTCTTCGTTTTGACTCGTCACTTGACGAGTCGTTCTGAGACGCACGCGTCTTGCGCATGCCACTTGCGCAAGACGCATCTTAGGAAAACGGACCTGTTTATTTACATTGGAACAAGTACCCTGCGGACTCCGCACGTTGTAAGACGCAAGACGCGGCTAGGAAAACGGGCCTTTAAACGAGGATAACGGTCAACGTAAATCGATTTCATTAAAGCGGCGTTTTCCTAGCCGCGTCTTGCGTGCTTAAAAGCAATCTCCGCAGCGCGTTACGCCGCATAAGACGCACAGTCACCGTTTTCCTATGAGCGGAACGAACTGCGTCAAGCATCTGCGTACTTAGAAAAAGTCGAAGAAGAGAGATATTTTTAATATTCTAAATTTGGAAATTGAAACATATTTTTTAATGATTTTTAGATAATGAAAAGGTAAATACGAAAGAAACGTATTGCTCGAAAGAAAAGTTACGACTAACTATTAACATTTTTTTACAAATCAAGTAAATTTGGGGATAAAACTGATCGCTGTTTTTAATAATAAAGCAATATTCAACAGAATATCATTTTCATCGGGGTTTCCTCGGTGTCTGACTTAGTATTTTCGAATGATTGGAATGATTCTTTTAAACGGAAACAGAAAGTTTTTAACGATAATCATCAGGGATGACCTGATAATAACAAATTCAGTATGATAAAATAGTTTTAATACAGCGATTATCAATAGAAAACAATTTAATAAAAACATATTCTGGTATATTTTATTTCGGGTCCGAGAAATAGGGTTTTTCCAAAAGTTAGATATAAATTAGGTAAAAATATAACAAACGAATGGGATATTCACATTATATTTTAGCAAAAAAAAATCAAAAGCGGCCGCAAAAGAATCAAAATGTATCAAGATATTTCTGCATTCTATGCATATACTATATCTATATATATTCTTAAGACGCAGCGTTCTTCGTTTTGACTCGTCACTTGACGAGTCGTTCTGAGACGCAAGTGGCATGCGCAAGACGCATCTGAGGAAAACGGTCCCGTTTATTTACATTGGAACAAATACACTGCGGACTCCGCACGTTGTAAGACGCAAGACGCGGCTAGGAAAACGGGCCTTAAGCGGCCTTTTTCTAACCGCATATTGCGTGTTACGGCCTAAAAAAGCAATCTCCGCAGCACGTTACACCGCATAAGACGCAAAGTCACTCGTTTTCCTAGTAGCGGAACGAACTGCGTCGAGCATCTGCGTACTTAGAAAAAGTCGAAGAGTAGAGATATTTTTCATCTTCTGAATTTGAAAATTGAGTAGAAACGAAAGAAAATAATTTAATAAAAACATATTCTTGTATATTTTATTTCGAGTCCGACAAGTAGGGTTTTTCCAAAAGTTGGATATAAATTAGGTAAAAATATAACAAGAGAATGGGATATTCACATTATATCTTGACAAAAAAATCAAAAGCAACCGCAAAAGAATCAAAATATACCAAGATGTTTCTGCGTTCTATGCATGTACTATATCTATATATATTCTTAAGACGCAGCGTTCTTCGTTTTGACTCGTCACTTGACGCACGCGTCTTGCGTATGCCACTTGCGCAAGACGCATCTGAGGAAAACGGTCCCGTTTATTTACATTGGAACAAATACCATGCGGACTCCGCACGTTGTAAGACGCAAGACGCGTCTAGGAAAACGGGCCTTAAACGAGGATAACGCTCAACGTAAATCGATTTCATGAACCTTTTCCTTTAGGCGAAACCACGTTTACGGCACGTATCGGACCGACCGGTGGCGTTCGAGGGTATACGGCGATAACCAAACAACCGTCGTGGGGCATAGCGTGGTACATCAACAGTTTCTTGATACCGGAGATCACGGTCGAACGCGGCCAAACGTACACGTTCCTAGTGGAGGGCGGCGACGACAAGACGAATCCGGCGCGATATCATCCGTTCTACATAACCGACAGTCCGGAAGGCGGCTACGGGCAGAAGAAGAACGAAGA
Source organism: Hololepta plana (assembly GCA_963695495.1). Lineage (NCBI taxonomy): Eukaryota > Metazoa > Arthropoda > Insecta > Coleoptera > Histeridae > Hololepta > Hololepta plana. The sequence goes on along the minus strand of OY968832.1, from coordinate 9,022,309 downwards.
GCGCAGCAGACAGACGGTCTACGCTGGCGTTAGGTTCGATGCGGAAGGTTACCCGGAACCGACGGCGGCCGGCCGTTACTGCGAGTGGACGCACAAGAGTATCGATAAGTCGGCGGAGATCGAAACGTTTGCGGAATACATGGACACGTTGCGTTTGGAATGCGATATTGGCGAGGCGGCTTCCTTGAATTGGACCGTACCGATGGACGCACCGAATACACTTTACTATCAGGTATTTGTTTTAAGGTTTTGTGGTCTTCTGTTGTTATTTAATTGTGTTCGTTACAGTGTTACACGCACAATAATTTAGGTTGGAAGATAAACGTCGTGAATCCCGGTTACATCGACCGGCAAAACGGTAACGTAAATGCCGGATTATCGAACGAGCCGTATGCAACGTTAACTGTAATTAGCTTGATAATTGTTACAACAATCAACGGATTGTTGCGTTATTACGGACGGAACGAGATTTAACGTTAAATGTATGACAATAATGATTTTTTTATAACGAATAATTCGTCAAAGTATTTATAATTAATAAGATGATTGACTGATGACTGTGAAGAAGACAATAAATGATAAAGCAAATTGGATTGGCTACGACGACGACGGCAATAAGAATTTACTACATAAATTGTCATTTTTGATGCGACGCGTCCATTATAATATCTACTCAAACAAACACTTTGTACGATCCACGTTAATTAAAAGATTCGTGGATCGTTTTAAAATAGTAAGTAATTCAAAATTCTAGAAAAAAGATGAAACCAGTCAATATGCAAATTAATTAATACTAATTAAAAGATTTTGAGAAAATCGAAATAACGAGAGAGGAGCGTAATTTTTTATATACATGTTCGCCTAACACGAGTGCAAATCTATATACAAGGGAATTAATTAGGAAAGATTAATGTAAAAACCTAATTACGTACAGCAAAAGGAAAACTTAATTAATAAATTGTCTTCGATAGATCAATTATCAAAATCAAAAAGTAGTCATCGGTTATAAATCATTAAAAGAAAACTAAATAAATGATATAACCAAAGTTTATCACTGAAAAACATATCCGTAGTTGTATGTTTTCTTAACTATAATTATCAAATAATAATTAATAATAAGATGTATAATACTTTAATTAATAGCTTAAAGAAAAACGACACTTTATTTCCATTCAACTTTTTATTTTCAATTGGCTTTCTCTCTTATTGTACAGTATTTGGGTTTTTACATTAATTTTCGTTCAGACATTTTCTATGTATTTTAGCTATTTACGCCGTTTTAAATATGTATAATACATTGATATACATACGTATAAATATATACATATATTTATAAATAAATAATAATTAAGATTTTTTCAATAACAAATATCTCAACGTCTATTTGAGGTCAATAATATTTAAATATGTGTGGTTGACAATAAATTGATAAATTATATTTACAATTATTAAAGTTAAAATGATAATGAGCAAAATTTTTATGATGGGTTAAACGACTGGCTTAAAATGTCTTATAATTAATTACATCAGGTTCATATCGATAAATTAATAATTGTAATAAGCTAAATAATGAACGACAATAAGCAACTATGTACTTTTCATCATCAAACTATTTTTTATACACACATACAATAATCGATCCGATATCGACAGGATTAACTTAATATGATGTAATTAATTATTAAGGCAAAGGAAAGAAGAACATTTTTGAAATTGCACAAATTTTTGACAATAATTATATGAGCAAAGTAAATGTTAAAGTCAAATTGTACCTATATGTAACGAGCTCTTCTTCATATGAAATGGGAACGAGATTTTCTTGTGAACTAAACAAACATTGGAATTGTTATCGAAGAGGTAGCGTAATTAACATATTCCTGTAGGATGATTGATTGTTATATGCTTCACATTCATATCAGAATAGTTAAGCTATATTAATGTAGGCTAATTCTTAAAACCAATTATCATGTAGTTGTTAAAAAATCAATAAGAAAAGGAGTGAAAATTATAATTTCGTATTATAATGCAAATTCCTATAACTTCAATCGTCCTACATTAACATATCCCCTTGTACCAGCAGTTTCAAATTAAAACTTCAATTATTAACGGTAAATATTTGAGATTTTGGCTATAAGCAATTATCATAAATATAAAATTGAAATTTAATGTTTCACTACAAATTTTCCTTTTTCGATTGTTAACTGTATAAAGGACTAATGAATGCGCTAACGATTAAGACAATAAAACTAATTTAAGGCTGTTTATAAGAAATAATTGACAATAATTTTCTCTTTGAATAGGATCTGCTATTTGAAATCATCCAATATTGAAAGCAATTTCCTTGTACGATTTTCATAATTCATGAAATATCTAGTATTCTGTGCACACATATCTAATGCAAAAGTTATTAAATCAGGAATATTTTCCAGAGAAAGTAAAACCCTTCTTGTACATTTTCACTATATATGACCCTATGTGTGTATAAATGAAAGATCGAGTGATGTTCTCGCTAATTAATGATGCTGAAACTGTATGAAATTTAATTTCTAATTTTCGCATTCTACCTTTCTTTGGTGCAAGTAATTTAGAATTCATTCGTTTATCATAAGTATTGTTTATTATGTTTACCATTGTAGTTATTAATAACATATATTTTATTTTATTTTGTTTGGACAATAATATTTGCTAATAATTAAGGAATGAAATTTATAAGAATAAATTACAATTTTTGCAAATTAGATGTAATGATAATAACATTAATTGTTTTTTAAATGTGTAAGTTTCTAATTGCATAAATCTAATATAGCAATTACAAAATTGATGCTCCGTTGCTTGTTTTGGATTCTATTTCAATTATTTAGCATACATTCATAAAACATAAGAGCAATGAAAAATGCAGCAACATATATTAAATTGTGGAGATGAATAATCGATTTGTTTTTATTGGGAGTGCCTTTTGTAATGAGAACAAATAATATAACACATTTTTTCACTTTGTATGCAGTCAATAGTTGAGTTTACCATTAATAACGCAACACACAAGGATAATAATAAACAAAATCGAATGATTATTGTATAAATAAGATGTGTAATCAGTACTTTAGGTGGTTTCTAAATGTATTAAGCTGGTAATTCATTTTATTTAAATAAATTCGATGTACGAAAAGGTTGTTAAGCATATTATTCTTCACCTATCAATTACAAGATTACGTATATGGTTCAAATATTCGATTTAATAATTATAACAACTTGATAATTCTGGTTGAGCAATATTTATTTCGAATTATTCAAAAAATTTATAATTTTTGAGTTTGAATATACCTCAATTTCTTATTCAGCATTTGGTAATTTTTACTGCCAACCGTTACACTGACACAGAATTCCGATCGCCATTTTAATTAGTTGTTTGTGAATGTCATTTGACATTTATTTTAATCGACTAATTTGTTAGTATTACTTAACGAATATTGTTATTTAATGTGACAATATCATACAACGTTGAAATTAAACAATGGCGAGATACGGACAGCGTCCAGAAAACGCTTTAAAGCGAGCAAATGGTATGTAACTAAAAAGTTAATGTAACCACGTTGTCGTGTAACCATACTTTAATCCGTTAATTAGAATTCATCGAAGTTGGAAAACCGGCAAGGGCATTGGACACTCTACAAGAGGTCTTTCGCAACAAAAAATGGTCCTACAATTTTTCAGAATCGGTTTTGGAACCTATCATGTTCAAATATTTAGACCTTTGTGTAGAACTGAAAAAGTCGCATATTGCAAAAGAAGGATTATTTCAATACAGGAATATGTTCCAGTCAGTTAATGTAGGTTCTTTAGAAAATGTCATTCGTGGTTATTTACGTATGGCAGAAGAGAAAACTGAAAATGCAAGGGAGCAATCGGTACAGGCAGTTATAGATATTGATGATCTTGACAATTTGGCCACACCTGAAAGCATATTATTGAGGTAGAATACAAATCTACATTGTTATTATAGGTTTCTTAACAATAAATTTTTTTAGTGCTGTATGTGGCGAAGATGCTCAGGATCGTTCAGACAGGACCATTCTAACACCATGGGTAAAATTCTTGTGGGAATCTTATTGTCAATGCTTAGAATTGCTTCGTACCAATGCACATGTAGAAACTCTGTATCATGACATTGCTAGAATGGCTTTCCAATTTTGTTTAAAGTACAACCGTAAGACAGAATTCCGAAAGTTATGTGATAAATTACGCAAGCATTTGGAAGACATCAACAAACTACCACCACAAATAACCAATGTCTCAATGTCAAAACCAGAGACACAACAGTTGAATTTGGAGACCAGACTGTATTTATTAGATTCTGCAATTCAAATGGAATTGTGGCAGGAAGCTTATAAAGCTATTGAAGATATTTACAGTCTCATGCACATGTCCAAGAAATTGCCAGTGCCTAAAACAATGGCAAATTATTATCAAAAATTGGCAATGGTCTTTTGGAAAGCTGGAAATTATTTGTTCCATGCTGCTGCTCTCTTTAAATTGTTCCAGTTGTCGAAGGAAATGAAGAAGAACATTACTCAAGAGGAATTGCAGAGGATGGCTTGTAGAGTTTTAATAGCCACCTTATCTATACCTCTGCCGTCGGCACATCCTGAATTTGACCGTTTCATCGAAACTGACAAGTCGCCGCTAGAGAAAGCACAACGTTTGGCCGTGTTACTTGGTCTACTGCAGCCTCCTACTAGACAAAGTCTTCTGAAAGATATTGTTAGAGTGAACGTCGTAAATTTAGCAACACCACAATTGCAAGATTTGTACAATTGGTTAGAAGTCGATTTCCATCCACTTTTGCTATGTAGTCGTGTTCAAACTGTTATAACATCTCTGAAAACTGAAGAAAATGTAACCCTTCAACAGTACATACCAGCACTGCAGGATGTAACACTTGTACGTTTAGTACGTCAAATCGCTCAGGTATATCAAACTATAGAGTTTAGCCGATTAATTGATTTGGCAAAATTTACAACACCGTTCCGAATGGAACGTTTACTAGTTGATTGTGTGCGACACAACGACATGCAAATTCGTATTGATCATGGTAAACAATGTATCCATTTCGGCATGGATCTGAGCGAAAGTCAGAGGGAAGATAAACCGGAGGGACCCACTTTGCAATCAATGCCAAGCGAACAAATTCGCAATCAATTAATTAACATGACTTCCGTCCTTCAGCAGGCCATCAATGTTATAAATCCTACCAAGAAGAAACAGGAACGCGAGAAGTTGCGTATGGCGATGGTACAAAATTATCATGAAATTAAAGTTACCGAACACGAAAGAATATTGCAACGTCACAAGATCATCGAGGACCGCAAAGAGTACATTGAACGTCTAAATACTGTACGTGAAGAAGAAGAACAAAAACGTTTGGAAGATATGCAACGTCAACAAGTTCTTGCCGAACACAAGAGACTGGAGCAGGAACGAGAGGAAAGGGAACGTAAGCGTGTGTTGAACGAGATACAACAGATCAAGGATAGACATCTCAAGGAGAAAATGCAGCAGATATCGCAAACTAGCCACGGTCAAAAGATTCTGAAGAAACTCGACGAGGACGTATGTTGTAGTTATTTCTTCATTACTTTCATGCCTTAGAATGTTGTTATTATTGTAGGATATTAAGAAGATGGACGCTGATCAGATAGCAGCACGCGAAGCCGAAGAATTGCAAAAAGAGCGAAGAGAATTGCAGGCAAAATTGAAGAGTCAAGAGAAGAAAGTCGATTATTTCGAACGCGCGAAACGATTGGAAGAAATTCCATTGATTCAAGCAAGCATAAAAGAGCGGCAACTGCAGGACCAGACTTTCTGGGAACAACAAGAGAAAGAACGCATCCAGGCGGCCATCGAAGAGCGTAAACTTGCGGTTGCGACGCGCGAACGTCTGCAGCGCATAAGAAGCGATAAAGATGCTTTCTTGGAGAAGCTATGCAAAGAAAGGAATTCGATCTACGAAGTAAACTTCTAAATCTAACAAGTTTAATTCATAAATTATTTTATATAAATATTTTTCAGGATAAACTATGCGAATTTGAAAAATTGTTAGCGGAAGAACGTACTAAAAAGTTGGCAGAACGTAAGCTGATGAGGAAAGAAGAAAGGCGTGCCAAGTGGTTGAAGGATAAGGAAGAAGAGGAGGAGAGGAAACGTGCCGAACAGAGAAAGCGCGAAGAAGAGGAAAGAGCGAGATTGGAAGAAATAGCCCAAAAGGAACGTGAAGAGAAAGAACGTGCCGAACGCGAGGTTAGGGAGAAGGCCGAAAAGGAGAAACGCGAAATGTTGGATAGGATCAGTGCCAAACAGCGGCAACGGGAGGAGGAAATTGAACGTAGATTACAAGAGGAGAAGGAGTCTGTGAAAGAGAAGAGACCCATGTGGCGCAAGGAAGGAACGGCGGCAGAAGTTCGACGTCCTGAAAACGAATCATCATGGCGTAAGCCCGGTGAGAAGCCGGAAGAGAGTGCGCCTCCTAAGAAAGCCGAAGTGTGGAAACCGAGTAAGCTTCATTAATTTTTATCGCTGAGTTTGCCAAAACCGTGAAAATATTTATTCCAATAAATTTCAGCTCGTTTCCGCGAGCCGGAGCAGCAACGCGGCGGTGAAAATAAAGGTTCGAGCTGGCGTACCGATGTCGATCGACGTGACGAGGAACGTACCACTCGTCGCGAAGAGAGAGGAGGCGGTTTCGATCGCGAGAAACGCGACGATCGATTCTCGCGGAACGATAGAGAAGAAAGAGGCGAAAGGCGTGAAGAACGCGGTCGTCGCGATGATGGACGCGACGAAAGATTCAGCAGACGTGGCGAGGAGAGGCGCGATGATAAGGAAAGGCGTGACGACCGCAGAGACGAGAAACCAAGGGAGGGGGGCAGTTCCTGGCGTACGGCGGATGATAACAGGAAACCGGCCAGAAATGGTGGCAGAGATGGAGCCTCTGATTGGCGTTCGGGCGGCGCGAAAGAGATGAAAAGAGAGGACCGTCGCGAGGACAAGGAGCGACGTGTAGCGCCACCAAAATCTGATAGACGTGAGTAGTATTTTGTGCGAGAAAGTACATTACCAATATAACATCGGATTTCTTATATTATAGCACGCGAAGCACAAGGCGATGGCGAAGAGGAAGAATGGTACCAAGTGTCCAGGCGTCGTTAAACTTGATTTATTCCTTGTAATAATCGTTTTCCGATTCTTATTAGTAAACATGCAGATAGTTAATAACCTTTATGGTCTATTTCATTTGTTTTTTTTTACAGAATAATCTTACAAAAATGATGTATCATTGGAAAATTCAACTTTTGGCGTTGCATATATAATTTTGCTTTCGAAATTCCTTTTTTAATTGTATTTTAATTTGGTTTTACTTACCCCTCTTATATTATGGTGGAAAAATAAATGTTCGTCCTTAAATACAAGTTTCTTATTTCGCTACCAGGATAATTCTTTAAAATGTTTCATGTTGGAGAATCGACAAATAGTGCACAAATTAACAAAATAGTGCACAATATTATTTAACAAATGATTTATAAATATTTCGAATGCTTAATTAATGTATCGGTCATTATTTTGTTTATTTATCTATAACTTTCTTATAAAATAATGTAATTAAATTTTCTTTGCATAATTTTAATCCTTATTGAATGCACCAATTGATTTTGTAACGAAAGTTCATATAAATCAAAGCCTTTTTAGAAAAATAGGACAAAACTAAATTTAACGGGTCAAAAGTTGGACAACTTTATTAAAATCGCCATTATTTCGCATCAGTTAAGCTAATCTACAGTTCATTTTTTCAAATTGACGTATATTTAGTGTTTTTGAGGGCGAACAAATTTTAACTGCGGATGAAAAGAAACGGATTTACACGCTAACCTCTGAAGGGCGTACAAATGCCTTTTTGTGGGGCGCACTTTTGGTGTTTGCAAAAACACAATCGTCGGAGTTAAATTACGAACATACTGGAGCATCAAATGCTTTCATTTGCCACCGACATAATGCAATGATGAATAGTATTTCCGACAAGATAATGACCCCAAACACAAATCGCGACTTGTCTAGGACTGGTTAGAAGACAATAATATTCGGGTCCTTGCTTGACCGTCACAAAGTCCAGACTTATATCCAATAGAGCATCCTTGGAACAAGTTGGGCAGGCAAAAATTTTGAAAATGTGGACGAATTATTTCAAGTTTTGAAGCGAGAGTTGGAATCAATCACAGCCACAATTCATAAGTTGGTACATTCAATGAAAGCAAGAAGAACGGATGTTTTGAAATGCAAAGGCTTTTTAGCACGTTATTAATTGTCTTAAATCAGTTTTGTTGCATTGAGTTAATATTTTGTTAGACTAATTTTTTTAAGAAGTTGTTAAACCTTTGTCGCGCTAAATTTAGTCTTTTATTCTTCAAACGTGTTTTTGATTTATATTAACTTTCCTTACAAAACAATTCAATAAGAATTAAAATTATGAAAAGAAAATTTAATTACATTACTTTAAAATAAAGTAAAATATTTAAATCGTACTTTTCCTTTTTTTTTATTACAATTATTCAAAATTTCGTTCCGCAATTAACGGTATCAAATTAGTGTTAAATATGAGTGATAAATTTCGCTCTTTTAAGCAAGCATTGAAGCAGTTGCAGTTCAGCAACTTGAAAAGCCGTGGTGCTAAACCATGGGATAGCGAAATTTTGAATAAATGGAATTTCATAAGGAATCTACGTAAAAAATGTTATACCGATTAAGTGATAAAAACACATATTTGTTACATCATTTTATTAAATATCAATTGACTCGGTTTGCTTCAAATGCAACTACCCTATGTTGCGTAAATAAAAAAATCTCTTCGTATATACAAATGTTAATATTTAATAGAATTTAGTACAGCATAATGGCTCCGTTCGTTTTCTCCTCCAACATTGGAACTACGTTGTCCAGGTCTCTTTCACTATTTGCAATAATCAGTATTATGATATCGATGAAAGTTACAGCGGCAGCTCCAACAACGAACCTGTAAAGAAGTTTATTTTCATTTAAGCTGATACAAAAATTTGAAATTAAATTACCAGAAGGAGTAACCGAAAACGGCCAATCCTTCAGACGTCCACATGTTATCACGATCTTCTCTTGATAAAACGTTATTTTCCAATCGTAGATAATATTGCGCTATCCAGAAACCGATAGCCCCTAATTCGACTAACACTAAAAGCACACAGAATAAATAGAAAAGGTTAAATTATGGAATTATTTTTGATGCTAAAAAAAATTACATACGTGCGATTGTATTCCATATATACAAACTCGACAATTTGGCGAGGCAATTTTTCGTTGTCGTCGCCGTATTGACGGCAGCGAAAATTGCACTTAACCCGGAGAAAACAATGCCGGCACATATACAAGTGACGGTACCTATCCAGAATCCATAGATTAGGAATTCAGGTTCGTGCTTCAGCAAATATAAGACTGAAAGCAAAGAATTAAAGGCGTGAATGGAGGATTAAGTGATTCAAAATCGAAAGTTTTTATTTTTGGGCGTTTGTAGTTTCGAAAAGTTACATGCATGTAAACCGGCCCGGCATACATAATTGTTTGTTTGTATTCATTAAATCATCGTAATGAATCATACCATCAATATCGTACGTTCGCCATCCGTAGGCAACGTTCAATTCCTTTTTCCCGTCGAATAGGCCGAAATTAATTTTGCCATCGGATTCTTGCGGATTCGTCGTACGTTTCGCGTTCGCATTAATCCATTCTTTCGTTGCCAAACTGGCGATCAACAGCGATATGGCAAAGCAAGAACCGATGAACGTTAAGAATGTCATGCCTCTCGTAAAAGTACTCATTTTCTCTTTACGTCTTTCCTTTCTCGTATTAAAAAACTAGCATTTTAAAATTATATAACTAATTCTATTTATACGATTATTGTTAATTAATGCATTGGAATGCTTCTTCTTTTAGTCACTTAATAAGACAATGTTTTTTTGCGAAGAAGTGAAAGGTTTTGGTCTCTACACACATTATTGTTATTTTAAATGGAATAATTTGTATTGTCTTGCTGTGAACAATTCCAAAAGGATCACGAAATATCTTATTATTATATTCTGCAGTTTAAAAAAATACACTCTCTTCTATAATACGCGTCTCTTTTTTTTGTGTGGCCACTGATGCAAGAATCCGGTTTGCACAAGTTATTAATGAATTAGAAAATTTCACATAAACTTGACAAAAAACTAATGTGGTCCATACCGATCTACACAAACTTGAAGAACATTAACAAATCTTCAACTTCTTCACTTCACCTAGTAACTTGAATGCACTTAAATCCATCATTATTATTATCGATTTAATGTTTTTTCATAATTTCAGCACACGTTTTTCGCACTTTAATAAATTGATAGGTATCGTGTCCTTTATTGTTAATGAATTTATTAACAGGAATTTCTTAAAAGTATGACGTATATGCAATGGAAATATCAAGAAACGTTTAAAACAAGTATGTTAACTATCGCATAAGTAATGAGATGGAGAGACGAGTTTTAGAGGACGTTGGTCTTGATGTTGGAAAGACTAGAAGGAAAGAAAAAATTGGAAAGGAGGATAAATTAAAAACAGGTATGATCGTCGATGGTCGTACAAAATCGACATTTACCTGTACAATAATTCTTCTCGTTTGCGGTTTGGATAATATGAACGCTACGTAAAAAGAAAACCTTTACGAATTAACGAATTTTTTTCATTCATACGACCCGTTTGGAAAGGAAAATATTTGTGCAATGAATTATCATTCTAAGGTCAATGCTAAAATAGGCTAAATTTTATTTATTTCCTTTATTTAGAAAGAAATTCAAATTTAATTACTTAATTCTTGTCCTCGGGCTATCATAGTACGTTTTCGAACAAATTAATTAACGATTACAAAGAAAGTATAATGTCTAAAATTAAAATGTTCAACTTTTTACATCTAGTGAATATAATAATATTGATAATATAATATTAGGCTGTTCAAAAGAAAAATCGGTGTCTCTGATAAAGTGTAAAAAGAGTAAAAATGAAGTGAATCTTTTATATTATCATCTCGAGAGCAGCATTTCATTGAAGCAATTTTGTCGTTCCTGATTAATTCACCTACTTTCTCAACGTTATTTTCAGTAATTAATTATTTAGTTCTTCTGCATTGATCACGCAATCGAACTTCTTCCTCGTCCAGCCTACAGTCCAGGCTTTTACATCATTCGACTATCACCTGTTCTGATCAGGATCACACTTCTTTCGCAGACGTAACTTCCGACGGTCGTTTCTATCTTTGTACAAAACTTTGATTCGATAAACCAAAGCTGAGTAACCTTTGGCCAATTTGGGATGCATTCTTTTCAATTGTTCGCAGTAAACTTTGCAAGTGGCTGAAAGTTCATCTGGTAAAAACTCATGATAGTTTACACCTTCAAAGTTCCCAAAAAACCATACCATCAACTATTCCTCGAAATGAGCTCTTGCGGTAACTGGAACCGCTTAGCAATTGAACTAACTAATAGTATTTGCAAAATTGACACTTTTCTTTATTTGAATTTACAATTTAATAATCTACTATAATACTAAAGTTACAAAATAAATAAATTAAATTTCTATTTAAGGAAAACACAACTTTTCAGAATAACATCAAACCAGGATCTTGTACTTCGTCGATCGTAAGTTGCTTTGGTTCGCTGTTTACCAAATAGTTTCGCAAGTACAATATAACGTCGCTTGTTATGTACAAAATAAGCGCCGGCAGATTGATCCTAAAACAAATTCAAACGAAAATTACATCTTACAAAATAAATTGCAATAAGACTACCAAAAGGAATATCCTAAACTTGCGTAACCATCCGAAATCATTGCACCAGTAATAGTCGCCTCTATGCAAACGTTCTTCGCGAGCGTATCACCGTAAATCACGCTCCAGCAGATGATCGCCAAAGTTATCGTCGCGACGGTAATCCCATTGTAAATGTGAATACCGAATATACTCAGGTAGGTATTAATCGGATTAGTCGTACTATTCCATAGGCACAATAAGGCTGAAAACAATCCGACCAAAGTAGATACGATGAAAAATAGTGTGGCAGCAATGTACAATCCGTAATTGATGAATGGCGTATCGGCTGAAATCCGTAAATTGACTGATTAAATCTTATTCGTTTGCAACCTATTTAAATGGTTACCATCGTAGGAATTCCTGAGCGCCTTCCTATGATACATTTTGCTATCGTAATTTGAAACTGATGGGCAGTTTAAATCCATCGATACATTTTCATGGTTTAATAAACTTTTCAGTGTGTTCTCTCTTGCGGTCGCATCCAAACCGCAAATGTATGCGCAAGCATTATCCGGAACAGAACAAGTTACTTAAGGAAATCAAAATGACAAGATTGAATCTATGCAGATGTTTAAAATGTCTTCTTTGAGTGTACTCACTGGCGATTTCATATGCTGTCGCATAACCAGCGACCGTATATTTGAATAAACCTTTGAACAGGCCATAATTAATTGCACTGGGTTTCTCGTTTTGTGACCGAATACGAGCATCAGCAACGAGCCATTGTTCGGTACCTAACGAGACCATTTGCAATGTTACAGCAATTGCACTGAGTACGAACGACATTAATACGAATTCCCGTTTTGCCTTACGCATTTTGCACTTTTAAAAGAATTTTCTTTTGCTAAACTAGATCACATCACATCACAATTTTCTACGTACGTTATAAAATATAAATATTCGCTTATCTTATCTTAATGACAACTACATGAAAATAATTGAATTGATCCTGATAATGGAGTAGATTAGAATTCAATTTAGTATCATCCTAATTATTCACAACATAAATATTCTACATTCCCTTAATTTGTAATGGCATTTGTTATTAAATGAAACAATTTTAATTTAAAAAAAGTTTTATTTAAAGAAAAAGAAATTGATAACAAGATACATTGTGATTGAATACAGATCGTAAATTTTCATTTCCTCTTCTGACATCATAATTTAGTTTCTTTTTGCGATTCATTGAACGAAACATCTTGAAGTGGGAATGTATAATTTAATAATGAAAATAATAGTAAAGAAAATAAACATATAATTAACGTAAAGTAATCAATAATAATTTAACATTCACGAAAAGTATTAATTGTAAATGATAAAAAAATAAGTAATTAAAGTTGTTTTTGTTGTTGTTGCTTGTGGCCAATTATTGCCGTCGGTATAATAATCCCTAACAATCTTCTTTTTGCCTTCGATTTCTCCATTCGTCGTACAACCAAAATGAATTTGAACGAAATTACAATTAAACTAGCCCCAATTTTTATTTGTTCTTCGGCGTTTTCGTTTTCTTAAAAAACTGTTATAAGCAAAGTATAATTACAGAAATTACTTTAAAAACACATGGCACATCAAAATAAAACGAAAAAGGCTTTCTTATCCAAATAAAATCCAAGGTCTACTTTAAATCTAAAGAAATAATAATAGAATAACATTTTTATTAAAATAAAATATTCTAATCGAGTGTTGTGTAAATTAAATTTCAGTCTTAAATGTAATGGAATTAATAACAACCTGCTGAGATTAAAGTAAGTTATAAATGACTAATAAAAGTAAACGTTAGATTTTCGTCTGAAGCCTTCTTCTGCTTGTATTGTTATCATAAATAAAAGGGGACAGAACAAATAAATTTTCAAGCGCTGTTTATAGCCAATTACATATAAAAAATTAAATTTGGTATTAATATTATTATTAGATTATTATATATACAATTTGTACAATTCATGATGCATGATTACTTACATACAGCCGGTTACGAGTTACAATGCAAGCTGTATAAAAAATCTACAACACGAACGAAAAACAAAATACTTTTGAATATACATCCGATTAAATTTGAAAATGAAACTTTTTACGACTTAGGCTTAATTGATAATTTTTCACATAAAAACAACGAAGAATGGATATAAAGAAACCGATCGCACAAATGGATAACGAAAGTGTAAATAAAATTGGCGTAGTATTAATGCTCCTTTTTTGCAAACTTTTATAATATACTTTTTTATCATCGTAGTATTATAATTACTTATTATTTTGTTTTTGTTGTATTTTCTTTTCTGTTTTGTAATAACAACCTAACTAAAATCGCTAAAACTTATCTTGAAATAAGAATAAGTTATTTGTTGCCGCTACAGCGATTATGTTTTCGTTTGGATGCCACGCGGTATGCAATATTTTCTTATTAAAATCTAAACAGTCCACACTGATATCGTCCTTTTTCCTCTTACTACCTGTCGACACCTTCCGCGGTTTCAGGAAGGTCTTAGGCTTGGCAATGTCACGTGACGCTTCTAATGTCACCTCACGCTTTGTATTACGATCGAACATACGGAAGAAATTATTGTAGGAACCAGTCATTATGGATGAATCATTGCCGTTCCAGCAGCATTCAAATTTATCGAATATACAATCGTTTTCGTAGAGGGAGCATAATTTCGAACGCAAATATTCGTGCACCTAAAAGAAAAACATATTGTAAAATACAATGAAATTCTGTAATTACGTTATATTGCATTTAAATGTTTAATAAGGACCCAAGAGGAAATTGTATATCATTTACTTAAACGCATCTGCAAAATTCTATGTAGGTCGTAATATAATTCTGCATTATTTGAACAAACGAAATTTGCATAGAATCAAATCGACAACAGCATTTATCCTTTAAATGCACAATTATTATGTAAAATATTCTATGAACGGCATTTATGTAAATTTTACATCAACAATACTTACTGGATACGTTTCAATAGGTTTAGTTTCCATATGTAAATCCCAAACTTTAACAGATAAATAATCTCTAGATATCATATATCTTCCGGAGTTTGAAATTTTCACGTCCGATATACTGGATATAATCTCTGAGAAGAAACTCTTTGTTGTTGGATCTTCAGGTTCTTCAAATAATTTAGCATGGCTATCACACAACGCCGATGCTCGCATATCACACAAACGTATTGTCCCTTTACTGCTACTATACACTAGCAAGTTACATTCGACAGGATGAAATTCCGCGGCCGTAATAACCTAGTGGAAAGAAAATCAGAATTGTTAAAGTAACCATTTTTTTTTAACATTTAGAATTATTACCTCTGTTAATTCTTCCATATTGGTTGGTTTAATATCAACTATATTAAAGCTTTGATCTGTAATTTCTAGATTCCATAGATTAATTCTTAGATCATCTGCAGAGAGGTAGGTTTCCTGATCTGAATTAACAGATATTGAATTAATGTGATAAGTGTGGGCATTTGCAAAAATACGTCTAGGTGAAGCTTCTACCATTAATTCCATTGGTTTAATTACAGGCACTCTTAATTCATGTACATTTGCAGGATCAACTAAAGTACCATTTTCGGCTCTAGTATTATAGCCTTCAATTTTTTTATCTTTCTCCATTACCTTCCATAATTTAATTGTCTTATCATTGGTGGATAACAGAAAATGTGCTTGATTTTTACGTTTGAGCCATCTAATTTTGTTAATCTTCTCTTCAATTTCTAAACTTTTGAGGTAGTCAAATTCTGGCTCATGAGATTGAAAAGTGGAGTAAACATTATACTCTCCACGTCTAGGTAATGCTGACTTTGATACTGGATCTCTTTGGAATATGACTACACGACCACCCTTATCGCCAGTTGCTAACAAATCACCATCATGATTGAATTCGACGCATGATATTATATCGGCTTCCGTCACGTCATCTTCCAAAGTTCCTTTCACTTGAGAAAAACACCACTGTACATCTCCATTGCCTAAAATAAGACGGTTAAATCAGCATAAGAATATGATGAGAGGAATAAATTAGTTTCAAGAATTTGAAGGTCTAGAGAACATAGGTTATGATACGCATTTTCTTGTGACATCTGAGATTATAATGATGGTATCATTTCTGAGATCACCATAGAATTTTATTGGTTTCACACATAGATCTAGGAGTATGCACATCGTCAATAAACATGAACATTATTTTAAAACCGAATTCATTCATGCAATCTTTAAGACTTAAACGTAAACGGTACATCCACAATGCAACTTAAATGTCAAATTACAATATTTTTTTTGTTAGACAAAATTGTTGCTGAAGAAACTCAATGTCGATAACGTTTCTTTTTTTTAACGAGAAACCAAACTCTACTGTAAACTAATTACATGGCAATTTTATTAAACACATTGTTTACCTTCCATATTTAATGAAACTAAAAACAATTTTTAGCGCATAGAATTTTTAAGTCTCATAACACTACATCGGGGTCAGGGCTGACGTGAAGCTGCTGATTTATAACAATTTTTATCCATCACTAAACTAATACTATAAGGATTACTTAATGTCCACTTAGTTGGATGAATTTCTAATAAGAACCTTTTAAAATGATTAAAAATTTTATTTATGTTAAAAATCGAAAATGCCGGCGATGTAAATAATACGGAAATAGTGGTTATAATATACAAAATGGAGACAATGGCGGTCTCTCACGAGGACTACTCTTTTTCACCGATAGAAATCGTGACGTCACCGTAATAACCCTTATCGACTAAGAAATACCAACTAGGATTTAGTTTTATAACGAAATCATAGATGGACGTACCTACATTATCATACGACTTTAATCAGATAACGCGGTAATTAATTGATGCGATTAAAAATTCTTAGGGGAATTTAAAATGCAGCAAACATTTTTTAAAATGTATGCCAATTACACGTACGAATATGCAACAAAAAACTCTTTCGCAAACAGAAGAGATTTCATCGTTAATTAATAAACTAATTAATGATTAACTATCCTTCCAGATAATTATTGAAACTTTGCTTTCGATGTGTATAACTAGATTATGATATTAATATTTTTTTAAATATTATTAAGATAATTGAGCAAAGACTAAATGAAAACTTTCAAAAACACTTTGTTAAAAAATCGAAAGATAATCTATCAAAATGTAAATATTAGTTATGGAAACAAAGTGAAAATATTTACCAGGCGATCTTTTCGTAGCTGAAACGGCGTTGTTTATGAAGCCGCCCAGTTTCCCAAAACCCGTATGCCTCATGACCGGGGGCCCGGGCTTCGCCCCCGCTCTTTTCCCAATTACTGGTGAGGCCCATAGGCCGATTACACCAGCGTGTCGTATCGTGATTTGTGTTTTTTTGAATACGATTAAACGTTTACCTAAAAAAAAAGAAATAAATGATTTAAAATTAAGATAAATTATTCACGCCAAGACTTGACGAATTTAATTCTTTATTGGTAGTAAATATCTTATAAAGTCACCTAACAATAGGCATCACTTTTTAATTTTTATGTTTCTTACTTTAAACACTTCCCCAGCTTAAATTAACTAAAGTAAGATAGATTGACTGTGTCTAAATGTCCATATAAAACGAGAACACGATTAAGTTTTACTTTTACTGGACTAGTTTCTCTTCATAATTTATTATTAACTACCGCCAGTTTGCTTGCTCAAAAAAAAATTGCAAAAAGCGAACAGAAAGTTTTGTTACCAGTCCTTTCCTTTAATGTAAAATACAATAATTAATTAAACAGAATACGATGGAAACTTTGGTGGAAAGTAATCATGCTCAGGAAAACGTACAAACGATAGAGAACAAATTGCAGTTTTATATTAAATGCTATAAAGTTCTCTCTTTCCGCCTAAATTCGTTTCGTCCTCTTTATGCGAATGATGACCTATAAGAATACGTACATTTCCTTCTTCAAGTTAAAACTTTAATTATAGAACTGCAATTAATCATCAGCTTGGCAAAAATAATCACTTTATTACTTCATATTGCTGATATTGATTAATAGTGCAACAACCATAGTATGGTTACGATTTCTTCCTCTTAGCGATAATTAAACGATGCTAATTAATCAACAGAGTAAACCGAATAAAAAAATTAAAAAGCTAGCATCTAAGTTCAAAATTATCGTACGCTAGTCCAAAAGGATGTTTAAAAGTGCATACTTTGGCATTACTTTTATTTTGTTAAAAAAATCTGCTTCGATCTAATTTCCAACGCAACTATTTTGCAATAGCATAAAAAACGCGACATATATTGCAAAATAACCAATTGAAATCAGTAAATTGCGGTACCGACTAATTTACTTAAATCCTAGCGCACGAACGTATGAAAAGTGAAAATCAATCATTTAACCGGCGAATAATAACTGCTAATTAAGTTTGTGAAAAAAGTATGTGTGCTTATTGATGTACGTGTAAATAAATAATTAAATGTCAAGGTTTTGGTGTAATCTAAAATTTAAACGAACGCTCTTTTTTTACATGGGGAAAACATAAGCAAAAAGTATCTCGTTAAACTTTGCACGGTATCAAATTCCCAAATTAACGTTCTCCGATTAATTAAAATAACGAATCGGCTTTCGGATTAAAACTCGATAAATAATCAGGTTAATTCGATACGAACCGAACAAATTTTCGCAAACTGCTTTCGTTCACGCACCTTTTTATTAGCTAATAACAAACCAACAATTAAATTATAATAATAAATTGGGTAATTGGTCGACGATTAAAAGTTGCGCTCTAACATTATTTACAGCGAACCGTCAATTTATTGAACCAACTAGAAGATGATCGCAAACACATTGAAAGGACGAGACGTCAAGTGTTGCGACGATGAAAAAAATTAATTGCTGCAAGAGAGAACAAAAAAAAAACGTTCGGATGAAAATAATAGGGAATCTCTAACGATTTAATTGAAAACTTATCGATTTCTTATTAGAAATTGCTGCCACTTTCATCTCTCCTTATCATGCGAGATGAGAATTCCCATTAAAAGTTGCTTAACGTTCATTTTTCTTTTTTTTTGTAGCTGTAACACATTTCTTGGCGAACGTGTGCAGTTTTTCTACCAAATCTCTTTCAGCTTGATTGATTCGAGATGAATTCAAATGATGGCAACTAATATTTGCTTCAAACGCAAAACTCTCGCTATACGGTTTAAGTAAATAATTATGTGGATGCTGGTATTGAAGCTCTTTGATTTTCGTTTATTTGTGCAAGTCGAGCGCGAAATCCCGAACGATTTTATTTTTAAATTAACAAAAAAAAAGAATATGCGATATTTGTTAGCGCAACAGTGTTAAATTTATCATTAAAATAATTTACACCCTAATGCGAATTCTTCCATTTTCTGTTTTTTTTTGGTTGGTTTTTAATGGATCATTTGCTTCATCGATTTTAATAATAATAAATATTATTACACAATTTTCTTTCACTCGACGCGGCCGAAAAAACAAGAGAAAACTTTTCTGTCTCTCTCTCTCTCTCTCTCTGTCTTCCTCGCAGTTTCTTGTAATTAATGACCTACTTTCGCGAAAAAGCAACTAAAAATTCAAGTACACTTTATTATACGTGTCTTATTGCTGAAGAACGCGTAACTGCAAAAGAAAATTATTGTCTGTTTTCAAAATATCTCTTATTACACTCGGAATGACCGTGCCCTCAAAATAAAATAAAAATTGTTTTGTTCCTTTTGCAACAAGAAGAAATCAACTTGAAACGAGAGGACAAGAAAAAAAAGTGTTCTTAATTTAGATTAAGGACATCTGCCATGGCATAAAGTGGTCCAGATCTATTTTGCTTTTACTTATCCTTATAACGATTATTGATTCTTATTATTATCACCATCACTATAGTTCTCTAGCGTGCTATTTTATTATTACGCTTTTGCAAACGTTCGAGCCTCAAAATGCAATAATTTGCAATTTTATACTGGCCGCGCACAACACACGGTGTCGCATTGAAATTAATTTGCAATGCACACATGAAACGAAACACCGTTAATGTAAGCTATCGATCTCCCTTACAAATTTATTGTTATAAATGCTCGACTGTTAACTGAGAGATAAGGCGACACGAAATGAAACATTCAAATGATTATTGTTATAATTAATAAAGCGCACAATGGTTCAGTTAACGCAATCTAATTAAGTGTTCGGTAACGAGCGGTAAAATCCATGTAGAAATTTGAAGATTTGGCATTCTTCGGTTACCAGAAAGGAAATGAATATTCCTCGCATTTGCTCTATCGCATTTCATTATCTGCACTTTATTATGAAGAAGTTTGTGTAGCCTCTCACAATTACTTCTGGGAGTTTTTCCACTTTTGACCCAATTTCTTCATAACCCTCGTTAATACGAGTGGACTCGAAATGTGAGCGAGGAGTCTCCTTAATTCCAATTAAACTTTTTTCAAGGATTAGTTTTCGCTAAATAGACGACCAGCATTCAAATCGGGTTCCGATTAAACGTTCGAGATAATCGTTCGTTTAACTGATATCGCTCCGTTAATTAACGCGTTTGTTTTGTCTAATTAGTTGGGAAATCGCATAGTAGAGCAAATTTAAATTAAAAAAAAAATAAATAGTCGTCAACAGAAAAATTGTCGGTATGAAGGAAGATGTCATTTAAAGTTTAATCGAAACTTGTATTCAGGCAACAACAACAAAAAAAATTGGCAAAATTAATAGGAATCGAACAATTCAAAAAGGAAGATATCAAAAATCATGAGCGTAGAACATTGGCGCTCGCAAATGTCTTGTGTAGGTTGCAAGCAAACGCCGAACGTATCGCCGTTATATCAATGCTCGATGGGACACATCATATGCTTAAGGTGTTTCAAAGAGGCAGCAAAATTGGGTGAGAAGACGCAATCACAATCTCCCATTTTTAATTAAACCGCTATTGTCAATTTTTGTATCCGTCGTTATTGTTGTCGCCGAAGAAGACATAAAATCAATTTCACGTCGCAAATTCAAAACGATGCGTCAAAAGTAAAACGTCGCCCCTTCGCATCGATACGCTTTCGTAACAATGAAAAGAGCGAAATTTTTTTCATTTGAAAACATCGACAAAGAGCGATTTCTCAAATGCCGCTGTCGCGCC
Organism: Hololepta plana; assembly: GCA_963695495.1. NCBI lineage: Eukaryota > Metazoa > Arthropoda > Insecta > Coleoptera > Histeridae > Hololepta > Hololepta plana. The sequence continues at coordinate 9,001,287 of OY968832.1, read as the reverse complement.
CGTTATAAATAACGTTTTCTCGCCAGGAAAAACTTTCAACGCTCAACCGTCGATAAGGACTAACGGAACAAAAGTTTTGTTATAGAACGTGAACAAATTTCTCACTCGGATCGATTTCTCATTTAAGGTTATCCGAAATGCATTAAATGCCCGGCGGAAATGTTCAAATGCGTGCACGTGTCGACGTCGTTCCTGGAGAGACTCACGCAGGCACCGAAAGGGTTCCGGCCGAACCGATACGGTCATAAGACTAAGAGCGTAACAGAGGAAAGCCCCAGCAGCGATGATGACAATAGCATTTACGAATTGATATCGTCCGGTACGATCACGAAGAAGAACATGACCGTCGAGCAACTCTTTCGGTTGGATACCGCAGAATTACAAAGTATGTTGAGCAAGAAATCCGACGACCGAGAGCTAAAATGCGATTCGCAGCGTAACAGCAAGCAGACGCCGTGCGTCGACGAGCGCGAGATTACGAATAAATCGGACAACATTGGCTCAAAATCGAACTCGTCGATATCGCTCAAGAAAAAAGCGAGTCCGACCGTAACGTTACCGTCGAGCCGGAAACCGCTCAATTGTCCGCACGATCCGTGCAACAAGATCATCGCGATATCGTCCTTCGACTCGCACTTCCGCTACGACCATCCGGAGATCAGTCGTTATCCGTTGGAACGCGGCAAGGAGCTCTGTTTGGCGTTCGACCTGTCCCAATTGGAACACGGTCGTACGATTTGCTTAGGTCTGATCGTTCTCTACGACGAGACCAAGGCGAAATCGATTCACGAGTCTCCGTCCGTTCACGCTAACGGTCGACCGTTCGACACGTCGAAGATCCCGATCGACACGTTCTGGATAATGACGAGCGGTGCGGAGGACGAGACACGCTCGCGTTCGTACGGTTTATTTTGGCTGTTCAACAACAACGTGGAATATTACAATTGCACGTTGGAGATTTGCTCGCAGAATTGTGCGGCGAGTTACTCGGCGTTTTGCGCGGTCAACGATATGCACGATAGCCAGAATATTGCGGAGATCATCGAGAGACTGAACTGCCTGTACTTGAGGTACGGTTGTCTGCGGAATTTACTGTTCAACGGAGGGAAAGCGGAACTTAGGATCGCCATCCATTGACGATTCTGCGTCGATAGCTTCATGAAGTTGCTCATAATTATGTATTACCCTGTTTCGAAGAATCTAAAAATTACAAGTTGCCCTGGCATTGTTTTATTAGTTTATTCGAGAGCCGTGTGCTCTCTAAGTAGGCGATTCGGTTCGTTTAGTAGTTCTTTTTCTTTAAAAAGAAAATATTGAGATTTTGACGATGAGCTCTCCGGCATTCGATTAACTTGTTCACAATGATTTTAGCAAGAATATAAATTTGATGTTAAAAACACCTACATGCATTAACAAAAGACTTCGCCTTCGTTTACGTTGTGATGATGATGATAATACGTGTCGCATAAAACTAACTGTTTTTATTGTAGTAATTTAATTATGGCATAATGTTAACGTTGCATTAAATTTTAGACTAATGCAAAATAATTCAATTAAGAGGAATTAAAAGAAAATTCAATTGGATTTGCGACAGGGTTATTCCTATCAAGCGATTAAATTTTTATATTTCTGTAATCAAATGAAAAGGTGACTTACCAAAAATAAGGCATGTATCTAACAATAAGTAAAAATGTTGGATTAATGTTAAATGCCGCCAGTTGCCTCCTGAGCTCCCGATAAAAAGTTGGCTTATTCTATTAATGCCTTTTTATATCGTCATTGCCCATAAGTCCAGTCCAAATGATTTCTGAATGTTCCAGATTACACTTTAAAAAAGGTAAAACGAGAAATGTTAAAAACACAATCCTTTAATAACACAATAATAAACGATATCAACAGGTTAGCGCAACAATCAACAAATTGATACCGCTTAATAACGATTATTACGTTAATTTCCAATTTGTTCGACGTTATTTAATCGCAATTTCCAGTCAAAACTGACAGGAATTTAAAAAACGAACACCCCCTTTATTTAAGACATACATACCGTGCAACGTAACAAATCTAAATGAATTAGAAAATAATAGGTTAAGTTATTCACTGGCACATATTACGTACACACGAGCGCAAAATACGAGGAGAACTGGCAAAAGAGTAGAAGGAAAGTCGATAGCTATTTGGAATGTTGAAAGAAGTTTCGAGTTTCGTGAATGCATCAAAAGTTCAGCCACCAACATTACGAAATCTATATTTATTTCCATTTTTCTTTATTTCGCAACATTTTGCAGAGAATTATCACGTATATTCTTATCTTTGATTGATCTTTTAAAGATTGCTTCAATGTAGTGTTTAAACATTTAATTTGCAGTTAATCACTCAAATCCTTTTGTCTAAAATAATTTGCAATAATGCATATAAACAGATTCAATGGTACATAGAGTGATTCTTCAGCATCTGCTTGCAATTTTGATCTTATCTGAATGCACTTTCTAGCCAAATTCCTTAAACTGTAACACATATGTGGTGATAATGGTATTTGTAGTGTGCTTAAAATACTATAAATCCAAATGCCAGTAGCACGAGAGAAGCATTCACCATCATTCAAATCAGTTAAACTATCCAATATGATGTCTAATATTTTAAATTTTGTTTCTTGTCCAATATCCAGTATTTGTGACAGTGTTGGGATCTCATTTTTCAGTTTGTCCTTCCAATGTGACTCATGTATGACAATTGTTTTGGGATCATCCAATAGTTTAGGTTCAAGGAATGATCGTAAATTTCGAAAATCATCTAATTTCTCCCTTTGCCAATCCTTTGTTGGTATCAACTTTTGATCAGCCTTTGCTAAATCTTCTACCTGAAAGAATATCTGAATATAACCCCAATTTATTTCATACTACACATTTAAGTACTTCAACTTTAAACGTTTGATTTTTTGAAAATTTGCTTGTATCTATATCTGCAGTTACCCATTCATCACAATGCCTTGCCTCATACATCACTAGTTGTATGTATTCTTCACCTAAAACAAAGTATTGTTAAATGTTTCGTTTGCATGCTACAAATCATTTAAGTAACCATTTTCTGGTATTTTAGTAGGGTCAAAATTTTCAGGAATTTCTACATCTAACGCCTTCTTCAATATACCATAATCGTCGTCCTCAAAAGAAAATTTCTTACTCATTTTTATAAACAAAACTTGTAGAACCAAACTGTTCGAATGAAACAAAAATTTTGTACCTAGAAGGATATGCAATTAACAATACAGCAGCGTGTGACAAAGTTATTTATTTTTGAAATTTTCTCCAATTTTTATGATTAATTTTCGAAAAATCCTCACAACTGTTTGCTAGTTTTTTCAAGTAATCTGATAAATGGAGCAGTTCTCTGTCGGTACTCCTATTGAGATGTGCTTGACGATAGGCCTTAATTTTCAAGCCATTCTTAGGGTTCATTATAAAATTTCTGCGCATATCATCAAACATTATTGTATTGCTTTGATCATATTGCTTAAATTTGCCCCAAATTACACCTAAAGGTTTAACAGCAACTACACCATATTTAGCAGTGTGCACTGAGATCATTGCCCAATAATCTAAGTAAAATAATATTTTATAATCAGTGTTTGTGGAAACACCTAATAACTTCATTTTTTCTTCAATCCACTTCATGCCAGTTGCAGACCATATCACTATATCATAGTCTTCATAAGCAGACTTTAAAAACTCATGTAAATAAGGCCTCACCAATTCTACACCAGTTTCAGCAACTGATCGATGATCAAATAATGTATAATCAATGTCTAACACCAGCAACTTCTTGTTTTCCCTAGGTTCATTTAGCATTTTAATTTTATACTCCTTTATTCTCCTCTCAACTTTAGCCAAATGCACATCATGGTTCTCAATAGCAACCTCTTCTTCTTCAATGTCTAAATCATTAACAACTTCTGGAAGATCTTTTGGAGCTGATGATGCTTCAGCTATATCATTTTCTAGTGAACCCATCATCATAACTTTGAATCCTTGTTTCAGTTTAATTTGACTTAACTGTATATTGTTTTCAGCTAGTTTCCCCTTATATTTGAGGTTTAACAGTTTTTGTCTTTCTGGACGGACACCTGTTTGTTTTTGTATAGCACATTTTAAATCCATCACTGAATCATTTTCACATAATTCAATCTCATATTCTTTGCCACTCCATTTAATTATAATTTTCAATGCATCTTCCATTGTGTTTATAATAATAATATTTAGAACCTCCTTCAAATTGTGATGTTACAAGAATTTTATATGAAGATGCGAAGACCTACAAAAAACTTTACTTAATAAACCAGTTCTTCGCTATTTTATTTCTTTGTAATATTATTCTTGCAATGTTTATATAGCAAAATGAAATTATTCTAATTTTTCAAAAGTTTGCTGGTTGCAGCGTTCTATCAATAGTGAAAATAAATCTAGGGAATTTATGTTTCATTTCTACCAAAAGAATACAATCCTAATTTCAATCTATTATATGTATTTGAGCGGGATTTGTTGTATGTGGTAGCAACCTTTTGTTTTGAGTTATCTTTGGAGTGAAACATATGTATTATTTAAGTATTATATATTCTCTTTCGGACTACTCCTTTATTAATAATGACAAGTTTCTTATTTTTAATTTATTTTAATTAAGTGAGTGCATTTAATTTAATTAACTACAATTGTTAGTGCATTCGGTTAGAAAACATTATACTATTAAAATGGCAACAATAGCTGACTTAACAACATTATCACTTTATGATCTTGCTAATTCTTCAAATGTGGGTGACAAAATAAAAAAATACGGGCAAATTAGTGAATTTTTAAGTAGTAATTTGTGTTTGGATAAAGAGAACGAGCAATTGTTGATAGATTGCTTGGTTAAGGATATTATAGAAAAAGATCCTAACCTGAAAGCTTTGATATTGGAAATATGTGAATTCTTGATAAAAACTGATAAAGACATAATACAATCATTGGATATTAGCAAAATTTTACAAATTACTAATGAGACTGGTAATGATGACGTACAAAACAAAATGCAAAAATTATTACATACAGTTATATCAAACTGTTTGTTGGAAGGGAATGTTGAAGTGATAGTACAAGTACATCAGGCTCATAAAATTGTAAGTCATAAAATAAGACAGATGCTAAATTAGAATTAAATCAATCAACAATTGTATTATGTACAAATGCTCAATATATTTCGTTTTATATTTTAGGAGGGCAAAGTATTTAAAGAAGTTTGTAAAGGTATTCCTATCAACAAACTAGCATTCTTCTTAATGAAGCTTGTGGTATCATTAATTAAACAAAACCATGCCAAAAATGATGTATTTCTCTGTAATATTGCAAAAACATTGGTCAATAATCAAGGAATTTTGGAAGAATTGGTTAATAACTATACAGATGATATTGTTATTTACATAAAAGAGTATGTGACATATTAATGTTAACAAAATACTGATGTATATATATGCTTTTTAGGTATGTTAACTATGCAACTCACATGTATAAAGAATTTGATACTGTTTGGTACCAACACAGCATCATTTTAATAAAGATATTATTTGCAAGTAAATTGAACAAACGCATTGATCTTATAAATAAAATTTTGCACTTACTTCAAGATATTTTTCAAAATGGTTCTTCTGATGACAAAGTACTTGCATATAGTTGCTGGTCTGTAAGTATATTAGAATTGTCCTTTCAAACAGATAAAAAGAAGCCAGTATATTTGCATTTTAGGAACTTATAGACAGTTACAGTTTAAGTAAAAGCTCTTCACTCTATGATGAGAAAACAATGAAATTGCTTATGAAACCAATTAAAATCCGATTATGTAAATCACGCAAAACTATAATAAAACGTTTTGAGGTATGGACAAAATTATTGTTAAAATTAGGTGATAAATATGATGAATGCATAGAGAAATATTTGAAATTTTGTTTCCTCTGCCTGAAAAATACTGAACACAATGATTTACATGGTAAAAACATCATATTTCCTAAACAATTATGGCCAAAATCTACAGAAATATTGATTAACATGCTGGGACATACATGTATTCCTACATCAGAGATATGCTTTGATGCATATGGATATACATTCCAAAGTCAAGTAATAAGTGATAGTTTTTTTGAAAGACACTATCAGGTTGTTATTGAATCAACAATAGAATGTTGCAAATTGTTGCCATTTTGGGGAAATACAACGACAAAAGTATAATGTAACTTGAATAATTAACTACTATATTTACTTATTATTTACTAATTCCAGCGGTTAAATTGTCTTTGTTTTTCATTGCTTAAGAGGGTTGACGAAATAAATGATGATGTAGCAGTAGCAGTGTTTAATGTACTGGGCCAAAACATGAAAACTACAATTGAAGTAAGTGTATCTATTTTGTTTTATTCAAAAGTTTAATATTTTCATTGTAGATTTTAGAAACCGATATCAATCAAACTTTAGAAGATCTTGTTAATGCAGTTATTTATTACAATTGGAATAACAAATGTGAAAGTATTTTCGAACTAGTATTTCTTCCGGCTTTTGATATTATACCAACAAATGGCAAACATTCAAGTGCTTGTCAAGAGATTCTTCTCAACATAATAGATGCTTATAGAACAAAATGCAATTTTTATGCACTAATGAAGAACAAACTTTTTTTGGATAAACAGGCAACTACATATATAAGCTTTCACATCTGGTTTACTTTGGTGACAATTACATCAGACCAATGCTTATCTGATGAAGATCTAGGAAATGATTGCAGGTTTATAGAGTTGTTAACGTGGGCCTTGCAATATCACAACGAAAACTTCAATCTTGATGATGTAATACACTACCACGGTAATATGTATATCACATACTGATATCAAATTTTTTAAAGGCAAAATACTTGGTATTGGAAAACATGATAAATAGGTACTTTAGCGCACATTCTCACCGCCTATTCAAATTTATGAAGCAATTTGCCAAGTTTAATAAGACTTATAGCATATTCATGATACAAGTATTTTCAGGATTTATTCCTCTTCTTACAAAACGAAACTTGACAAGTATAGGTGTATATAAAGTTTTTGTTTTTTCAACTGTATCATACTTTCTTAATAATATTCTTTCTAGGAATCCATCTGACTAACATTCTCTTTGACATCTTATCATCACCGAAGATCACAAAAGAGGTACAACTTTTCAAGTTGCTAGAACATCTTAGTAACATAAGTTTCCCCAACGAGGAAGCGATAACCAAGCTGTTAGACTGCATCGAAAAGTTTATCTATCCACATAAGGTATTCATTTAACGTTCATGGAAAAAGTCTTATTAATATATTCTACATTTCAGAACTATTATGTGCTAACAGTTTTGAAAAAATACTTGGAACTTCCACGTGTCGAAGACAAAATGACAGCATCATTAATGTCATGTCTATATAGGATTGACGTTAAATTCATTAAGGATAATTTATTACTTGAGATTTTAGAATCATTAAAATCCAAAAAGAAAAGAAATTCCAAAAGAATGTCTCCTTTGTTCAATAAGAGACCCGCTGCCCAGAAAATTGATGCTATATATTATTTTTACGCGCAAGCGAGTGCTAGTGCATCTCCAACCAGTACGCGATCGGTTAGTGGAATCCGAAAGTCAAGAGGACGTCCGAAAAGATCATTACTGACAACTCCTGCCAAACCAGAGGAAGACGAATCCGCTAAATTTGTACTTTTCGATGAAGAATACGAATTTGATCCAAAAAAGATGAGTAAACACCAGAGAGAAATTCTTAAAAGAAGAAAGGATGATATACCAGCCTTGTATGAAGATTTGAGTAGAAGCAAATCGAATATGTATGACAGCAGTAATTCGACATTTCCCGAATTACCTAGAAATGACGCGGAAAAGTCTGATCATAATCCTTTAGCAGATGCAAATATTTTCAAGGATGTTGCTAATAATGAAATCGAAAACTCCAAGCTTTCCGAAAACTCTAGTCATAATCATTTAACAAATACAAATAGCGACAGCGAATCTACAGAAGCTGTAATTGAAAATGCGAAGAAGTCACAAACTACCGAGGTACAGTCTGGGGAGAAGGATCTAGAAGAGGTAGTTTCAAATTTATCTAATGACAATCAAGTGGATGCAGTAAAGAATTACGCACATTGCGGCCAGAATAGAAATGATGTTATAAGCACAAGCTACAAAGGAAGTAAAGTAACTAGAAACACAATAAGTCGAGAAATCAGACAGTTGAAGTTGGATATTGTTGGCGAAGAAGATTTTAAAAAATCTACTAAAATACGGGCTGCTCGTGGGCCATCTATTGTTAGTCGAATACTAGACAGTAATTCTGCTAAACGTAGACCCGGTCGCCCGAGAAAGAAATCTTTGAATGACTGTAATAATGCCAATGACAGGAAATCCAAAGAAGTCAGGCCCGATTCACCTGATTTAGTCGAAAATTCGCAAGAACCACGACAACGTATTACTAGTCCACGTACAAGAAAGACTGAAACCGCTTTAGAAAAAGCATCGAAGTGTGATGATGTAATTCCAATCAATGAATCGCTTTCAGATATGGATACTTTACCTCTCACCCCGATCGGGGTGCAACCACAAGACAGAATTGAGCGTAATATAAATGAACTGAATGATACAACGATTTGTGAAATGAGTACCTTAATATTAGATCAGAATGACCGCAGCTTGTCAGAGTTAGATACTCAGCCTGTAAGCATTACGCCAGAATCGCAAGTCACAGTGCGCTCTAACTGTGTAGTCAAGTTGGAACAGTTAAACGATGAGATAATTGCAAAATTAACACCCCCCAAGATCAATTTGCGTAGTTCGCCAATATTAGACGATACGCCCGTGCGAATTTCGAAATTAATACACGAAACCAACGACATTTCGCCCATAAATTCAGAAACCGATAATTCGAGCGATACGTGTGCTAAACCCGTCAGTCCGTCAAGACATTCTGCATCCGTCGATTACTCGCCGAAGAGTAAAACAGTGTTGCGATTCGCTAGGAAACCACCAAATGCTAGAGTAGAAATGTTAGAAAATTTAAGACCAAAGACTCCGGCTAAAATTTCGGAAGCAATTAAATCAAATAATACAGTACATGTATCTTCACCTCATTCCGCTCGTATTAGGAAATTGATAACAACATGCGAAACTGTTAATCACAACAACAATAATAATAATAATACAGACAATCAGCAAAAAGATCAAATACCAGATGATGCAAACAAGATGGAAAGTTCATATTTGTTGACGTTCTCGAAAACTTTGCCCGATTCCGAGGCGACGCCAAAATCCAGCATTTTAAAAAGGAAATTGCCTGACGTGCCAACTGAAGGTTTATCGCCTTTAACAAAGGTAACAAAATAACATTTAATAATTTTTTAAAATCATTTATGAAATTTCATATTTCAGAAAAAGCGCGTAAATTTTAGCGATCCACCGACAACATCAGAAAAAGTATATGAAGTCGACATTAGCGATTCCGATACAATTGATCATCGATTGAAATTAATATTTGATACTTGCAATAGCGATTCGAACAAGGACACAGATTATGATCCGCAAAATCATAAGCCCATTTGTCCAGATTTCGTTGATGACAAAGCAGACTTGGTGGAGATTTTAAACTATTTATATTTGAAGAAGGATGTAGCGAAGAATGCAAAAGAACTGCACAAAGTTAACGTAAAATGCGTTGGCGATTTTGCGCGATTAGATGAAATCGACATAGTGAAATTACCAGTAGTTTTTCCGAAAACCGTGTCGATAATAAATGCTTTCAAGCTCTACGAAAATGCCAAGAAGAAAAGTGCTTCGAGCAGCGAGTTGGAGATGATAGACGGAGTGACACCGTTAGAGGCGACTTACAAGGAAAATCAGCTGCAAGAAGTGTTGAGACTTATTAAAGCTGATCGCAATTTAACAGCGGACGATATAATTAAGACGTTCAAGAACAATGTGAGTGACATTGTTTTTATTATTTCATCATTTCTTTCATTAATATCGTTAATGGCATTGTTATAGACGTCCGACCCTAAACTGATTCAACTGGTAAAGACTATCAAGGATTTTTTAACATGATACTTAAGAACTTCACGCCACATCTTTTGGTTTTTATTTAACTAGTTCTTTTTTGTTTAATGGTCTTTTTGTCAGTACCAATAATTATATGTATTGTAGTTATAGTAAACATAACGATAACATTTATATCAAAACTTTATTTCTTAATATATTTAAGGCACGTACTGCGTGTTTTCATTATCTGCTATAATTTTTCTTTGAATTAAGTCTGTAAATACAAACAAACGAAAACGATACTAATTATCTACAACATTATACTTATTTGCTCGGGAACAAATAACGATATATTACACAAGTTCAGTTCATTTCGAGTATACATAAGTAAGAAAATGTACGCAACATTGTTGCATCCGAAATGATGTACAAGAAGAGACAACGTGAAACGCTTAACAAAATTACTAGCCAAGAGAAATTCTTAAATCTTAATAAATACAATTTTGTTCTTAATTATTCTACGGACTTATTTTACTGCTACGGAAATCTCAATTCCTGAACGTATTTAGGATATTGCATATTATGATAGGATCTGGATCTCGTCAAATCTTGTGGTCTATAAACTTGATCCGGCGGCGAATATCTTCTCATATGTTTCGGTTGCTGTCTCTTCTCATTGGCACTGAGAAACAAACAAGATTTCGTTAATGGATCAATCAAATATAAGCTATTGGAATCGTATTATTAATCAATTGTACACTTACTCCATTGGCCTGCTTTCATAAAACTTTCTCCTGTTCCTCTCTATTCTTTCTTTATGCTTGTACCATTCGCGTTCCGCATCCGTACCGAAAATATCCAACACTTGACTAGAATGAAATTGGCTCGGCGAATAGTCCGTGCCCGTGTTCTTCTTCCAACGTTCCTTGTACTGTTGCTCGCGTATCTCCTCTTCCGTCAACTGTTGCTTGTTGCTTTGCAAATTGTGCGATTTACTCGAACTCGACTCGCTCGAATTTTCTTCGGACGTGCCCAAACCTAGATCTCTCTCTAGATCGCCGAAACCGAACGCTTTCTTCGACTTGTCGCCGCTACTGCTCGTCGGTTTCAAATTGTTGCCGGTCAAATGGCTTGCGTTCAACGTGAACTGCGGATGAGGTATCAGATACGGATGCGGCAACGTCTTGTCCATATTCGACATGTTGATCTCGATTTCTTTTTTATTACTAGTACACGAACCGGGCCCGAACAGCGACAAAAGTACGGGCAACAGCAATAAACCGTGCATCGCGCCGAAGAATACGACCAAGAACACCATCTTGAAGAACACGGAGAACAAGTAACTGTCTGCCAACACTAAAGCGACCATTCCCAGTATCGTACTGACGGCACCTTGGAATATCGGCAATCCCAATGCGTACAGGCTCTCTTTTACCCGTTCGTCCGGCGTTTTCGCCTTCGACGACATGTACGCGTAGCATATGTGAGCGGTGAAGTCGACACTGAATCCGATGCACATGATCAAGTTGATCATCGAGATCGAGTCCAGATTGACGTGCCAGAGGGCCATGTAACCGATCACGCCAGTTTCGATCGAAATTATACTGAACGCCACCCATAACGAGCACAAGACGTTCGGTATGAAAAGGAAGGAGACGAGCATCATCACGCCAGCGCCGAGTACCATGTTTTGCAGGGAAACCGGACGGACCAATTCGAACTACGCGTTAGAAAAGAGCGGAAATTAGTGAAATGTCTTAATTTCAAACTGCTAATCTCAAAAAAGTACCTGATCGAAATAGACAAAGTACGGATGGAAGACGCTAACGTTCAACGGCGACTCGTGACAAATCTTCCTTAGCGCACGCACCATTTCCTTCTCGTGCTCGGTTCCGGATATATTGACTGCTTGTATTAGGAATCGCATACCGAGGATTTTCGTCGAGTTTTCGTTGAATTTCACATCCAACGACATTCGATTACCGGGCATCAGCCAATTTGACCTCAACGCTGTTATGAAGTCGACCTCGGTGTTTAGGGAAATGTTCAGATACTCTTGATTACGGTCCAAATACTCGACGGCCGAGCGGAGCCACGATTCCGTGTAAAAGTTCGATATGTACGAGGTGTTCTCGAACGTTTGCGTCAAGTTTTCCACTTGATGCTGGATTTTCGGATCGGAATAATCGAGTTCGCCGCTAACAATGACTTGAATTCTGCAAAATTTCGAGGAAAAATTAGCAACAAGTTTTAATTTAGGTGGATGAACGGGAAAGGATCACCTGTATGGAAATTCTCTATAATAATCGTCCTCCCGGTCGAAAAACTCGATTGCGTATGAGTCTTTCTTCGCCACTTTACGTCGTTCCAAACCTTCCTCGATCTGCGTGATGCCATAGCCGGCGCCCAATAGATAAACGCCGAACGTGAGTATGATTAGGACTTTGACGAAACCGTTGTTTATGAATTTCGCGAAATGGTCCCTGAAGAACACCATCACGCCGTGATCTTTATTATCTAACGGATTGTCCATGTCGTTGCGGTCTACGCCACCGCTACAAAACGCGCGATAAAACCAATTCTTATTCTCTGCGGAAGGAATTAGCGTGTTAATTCTTCGTAGCGTTATGTAACGTTATATAATCGCTGTTTTGGACAATGACGTGAAATGATGTAACAATTAAGAAGAAATTCCAATGACTACACCCGAGTTTGTTTATTTATCGACAAACATTGCACTTTCACTCGTGTATAACGTCTTTTTTGCAGAGGAAAGTTTTTTATTCCTTCCAAAGTGCGCGAGCGAAAGATTTTCTTTTTTCGAGGGAACCTTCAATTACGCACAAACGTAACGAGCAGGTAATATAGAAGATTGACGAATTAGAAAGAATCCGAATTAATAATAATCTATTCGCCGCAATTCATTTAGCGGAAGTGAAAATAAACAAGATATTCATCCGAGTCTCGTGGAGGAGAAAACAATTTCCAATTTGTTGTCGAGAGCAAAAAAAAAACAGAGAGTAACGGCGCTTCCGGTTCTTTTTTTTGCGCGTTAACTTATAAATTAAAAACTACACACTACATATATAATATTAATCGTTCTTACGCGATTTCGACGCCGGTTTCACTTTAATACATATCACGGAATGCAAATTCTTTTGCTCGCAGTAACCGGATACCACCATGCAGCCGGCGAAAAATGTCAAGTGCCATATGAAAGTGAACACCGTTGCAACGCCTACAACAAGAACGAAATGATATTAATAAGTCGATTCGCAAAAGGTGCGCGAATTTTCCACGTACAAGAGTATATGCAAAAGATGGTGACCGACGGGAACGGGCTGAAAATGCCCAAACAGAAACTGATCATGTCCGTTACGGACGTGATAGTTATCGACACCGCTGCTTCGCTTAAAGTCTTCGCCATCCTCAACGGCACATCCTCTTTAATCGACGTCCTTCTCCATGCGGCCAACATGACGAACGTATCGTCGATTCCGATTCCTTTCCAATAAAAAAATAAAATAAACATAAACTTTCGGTTACTTTTTTTAATAAAATTGATTTTTAGTCACACCTATCATCAAGAACGGTGCGGCCAAATTGATACCGATAAAATCGATGCCGACGTACATGCAACAACCGAATGCGGCCGCCGTTGCCATCGATGCGCTTATGTTTCCCAACAGTCCCAACCACGGTTTGGATCGCACCCAATCGGTCATCATGCAGGTGACTATAAAAACATTCGTATAAACGCTGCAGAGATTTCTTGCGCGTTAAATTTGTAATTACCAATTGAAAATATCGCCATAATCACGAACGTCGATGTGAAATACGGTAGAACCGCTCGCGTGTTCCTTTCCAACTCGTGGTCTAAAGTTCGCGATGCGAATCTCGCTATTCGTATGTGCTCGAATTTGCCATCGTCTTGTGCTTTGCCGATCGTGTCGAGAAAAACGTCTTCCCATGCACCACCTCTACGGAAGAAAAGTCGATGCGGATTTTCAATTAGGGCTACGTCAAGTCGAGTATTTTATTGGGTTACTTTGCCATTGCGCGTTTCGAGTCGGAATTGGCGAAATAGACGAGTTGCAACGACGGTACGCTTATAATGAAATTGTCCTCGCTGACGACGGTGCCGCCGAAGAATATTGGGAAAATGTGGGCCTCGAACGTCGACGGGTTCAATGTTATCGGGAACGTTAGGTTGAATTCGCCGCTCTCGACCTACATTCGAAGCAACATCGTATTAAAATTAGTCAACGGGATTAACATCTCACAGACGAATCCCGATTGATCGCTTGCATTTGATGTTTATTTTTATTGAGAGGTTTTAATTATTCTCTTTTACGTGTTATATGGGATATCGGCGTTCTACTTTCTCTGCATAAATAATGATTTTCTTTTCTAATAATCATTTTTTGTTGCCAATCATTAATTCGTTCAGTAGAATGTGCAAAAAAATTTCTTTTTCTATTTTTTTTTAATAGAATGAAAATGAATTCAAATTAATAGAGGAATTATTCATAATTTTACTTTGCTTTGTACCTCATCAATGATATAATCCAAATCCAAGATGTTGTTTTCGAAACAGCTTGACATCCATTTGGCACAGATATCCTTGTACGTGAAGTATTCGTCGTCGTAGAATACCGTCGTGTTTTGTATCATGCCATCCAATAATCGTAGTTCCTTCCATATCTCTTTCCTTAACAGATTCTTATTACCATCTTTCGACGTTACAATCACTCTACCAAAACGACCTGGAAATGGAGATGTGCGAAAAAAATTAATTTTCTCCATAACTCTCACAAGCATAAACCTAAATTTTTGGTTTGGAGAAGAGAGTTATTCGCCTACACATTACCAATTGTATTATTTATAGAAGTTTCCTATTTTTCTTTAACTGTTTTTTTACTAACCGAATTTTATAGCAAAATGTTAATAACACTTTCTGCTTTTAAGAAACTTCTGCCTTTCAAAGATGTATGAGGCTTCTCGATGCAAATTGGCAAAAGGAAACGGAAGTTGCATATAGATTATCAAATAGGAAGAGATAATTAACTTTTTAAATAAAGTAATTATATGCCATGTGATTTAACGCTAAATATATAATTAACTAATTAAATTACACTAGGATGTTGACTAAAGGCGCCTCGTTAATTAATTTGCTATATCGTAATAATGTGATCGACTTTTTTGATTAGTGACCAATTGATCTACTTAACGGAATCTAACAACTTTATAAAAAAAAACTTTCTAAAATCGTAGAGTGAGAGTTAGAATTGATTTTTCCTTAACAAAAATTTGTCGTCTCCTTTCCGCGATTGACTAGGAAATTAGTTGATGTAGAATTTGTAAATTTTCCCATTAAATTAAATTTGCAGCATGTGATTTCTGCAGCTAATCAAATCGGATTCAATCAGTTGAAATCGCAATCAAATACGAGTTAAAGTAATTTCCATGAGATCATTATCCATTGCATCGGTATGCAAGTATGTACGTCATATGGAACGCAATAAATATCATTATTTCAGTCGAAAGAAACGGATTTAAATACCCTTCAATCGAATCGGCTTGCGAAAGTGAAAGTGATATAATAATTATTTTTTTAACAAACAATTAACTTTTGCATTCATAATTCGTGTCATTCGCGTTATTTTATGAAATGGACTCGCTTGTGAGAATGAAATTTCTCGTTTTAATTGAACCGTTCAAAATAAGCAATGAAAAAATTCGACTCACCGGCTCGCGTTATCCTCGCCACATCGAATCGTTCCGTATAGTTCACTTTGAAGAAACTCTCGGCCACCGCTCTCTCGTACTTGCCATCGCCGTTAATCGGACTAAATAAATATTCGGGATCGATGTTATACTTAATTCTTTGGTAACCGGTGACGAAGAATAACGTCAGGAAGATCGGCACTAGTATGAAGTAACCGGGATGTTTGCCAACGATCAGGCCTAATTTGTAAAATGACTTGTTCAACACGTCGTCGATACATTTGATTCCCATCTGAAAAAAAAAATAATGCATTGATTTCAATATTACAAAGAGTAAGCAAGTATGGAAGAAGTAAAGGACAAGTAAGAGGACAATTTGTTTAGAAAATATTCTAAGGAAATAGCTTTTAAAAATAGCGATTGCCAGGAGGATTAATAAAGCGCAATTAAATTAATAACAATAGAATGGAATCGTTTCCTTTTAGTTGAGGATAATTCAATTTTGCATAAATGGTCTAATTGCATTTTCCTCGAGTGATTTACGTGATTTAATATCCAAACGATTACCGATGTTTAGTTCGTCATCCTACATCAATCATTTCCCATTAAAACTAATTCGTTATATTATTATGAACAAAATTAATTTGTTTATTGTCGCTGCTAAGAATTAATTTATTAGTTTCCTTATTAAACTCTCGTACGATAACAACGACAAAGTGGGTTATATATATTTTTTGTGTTAGACCTCTATAGTTTTGCTTAATAAAGATAGTAGTAGGTCATTAAAAGTATATATACAGGGTATTAATTAAATGAAATAATTTGTGTAGTCTTTTCCTTTGACACAATTGTCAAAAAATTCGTGCATAAAATGCTTGTGCCGAAAATTAGCCATAAACTATTGTTTATTATAAGAACAAAATTAATTTGATAAAGGTTTTTTGACACCCTGTATAGTACACGTTTCAAGAGAAATTGGCAAAAGGACCTACTTAAAATAATTAAGCAATTAAACGATCGAAATGAAATTGTTATTTAAAATTGATTATTTCGGCTGGTATTCTTAAATTATCTTTTAACTCGAAGGCAAGAAAGAAAGAAATGAAAAGGCACTATGAAATACAAGAAGTCGGGTATCAATGACCTAAAAAAATTAGAGACAATTTAAATAAATATTATGTATCCATTGCACGTCGTTATTAATCAAAATCAAATTAAAATTCAATTACAAAATTATTATTAAATTGTTCGAATGTAATTATTTAAGCAATAACTTAATTGTGTCTGTCGTTTGCTCAATCTTCTTCGCGTAACTAGAGGAAGCGGTAGTTTGTATGCAATAAGGAACAATTCTAATCATTTCTGCAATATGGTCCATTTTTCGTTTTCTGGTTATTGTTGTTGTAGTATTACCAAAAAGGTTAGTTTACTTTTCCTTTTTAAGTCAACATTTGCGTGACAATTAATTTTCCTTCTCACAGAAAACGAAATGTTTGGTGTAATTAATTTTCATAAATAAATTGAGCAATTTTGTTTATTAATAATTTATTACCTCTCGCTGGAATAAAATAATTACCAAAATGACAATTTCGCTTTCGTTTAAATTACCATTCGGTCTAATTTTTATTAAAATTCCACGTCAGTTTTTTGCGCTCCTCTTTCATTAACATTTCAGTTTTTTGCACGATATCAAAATGAAACAAGGAGTTTTTCCGCCAAATTATTTTAATAAATTATAATTAAATACATTACAAAATTTGTTCATTTTCATGTTTATAGCTTTTGCAAATTAATTAAGCTAAATATACGTACTTACGCTTATTTTTTGTTTTGAATTCGCATATATTTCGTTAACTTGTTGTTTTGCTAAAATTTATTTATGAAATTACTGTCGTGTATTAATTAAAACGTAACGGCTGGACATTTTCTTCAAATTTTGTCACTTTTACCAGTATCGAATTTTAATTATTTCTTAACGACAATTTTAATAAGATAGTATTAAATCGTATTCTTGAACGAATTTGTGCCATTTATCAGACACAACTGAACAATGAACGAATGGGGCGAACGTTTAAATATAAAGTTTCTTTATTCTGGAATCCAAATTAAAATATAGGAATTGCCTGGACTCTGGCATTCCTCTCCAAATTTCTCTTTAATCTTTTCAACCATTTCCTTAATCTTCCAGAACTTTTGATTCTTCCGTGAATGGTTTTTCCAAATTAGAAAAAGAACCTATTCTCGATCTAGAATTTTTACAATAACGTAAGCAAAAAAGAAAGTTTGCAAAAGAGTAGTAATAATAAAATAACTACATGGTATTAAACGTTATGTAACCATTTTCTATTAATTTCAAAGTTGATATTCGCTCATACTGAATGTCCAATATTCTTTATAAATATAATAAAATTCAATTAATCGCATTCAAGTTTAAAATTTCTGTTGGTGTGCTTGATTCTAAAATTTTCTTCCACGATCAGCAAGCAATAACCTACAAGGAATTTATCTGCTTGGCCATAAATCCATTGGCTCAAGAACTTATTAAATTTTATGAAACCAAATTGAAAGCGTTTAAATTCGTTCGGATTTAATGCACTTAAGAGGCAAATTGTAATGCTGTCATCGAGACCGAGAACGAAATGGAATAATGTATTAGAGAATGTGTGTGAGCGTCATTATTTATATTAAATAACGTCAAGTGTATTAATGCTAATTGAAATTGGGAAACAAAAACCTTTAAGGGGAACGCAGAGAAACAAAGTTAATGACTTTAGTAAAACGATTTAGTAAACTATCAAATGCCAATAATTCATCCATCAACAGAAATATTATGATGATTCATTAAACCGATTCACTTGATTTTCACCACACGTTTTCCCTTTTGTTTGCCAGACCATTTTCTTTTTGTTTTTAATGGACAATGAGAAAATGCGAACTCAATAACATCAACCTAGACCTCGAATTTATAACAATAAAAATATGGGAATTTGATATTATTATAATTCATCCACGATTGATCCTTGATTAATTCCAAATTGGGCCACATTTACGCCACAATCTTAATTGATATTAACAATTATCCTTCGTAGAACGAATACAATGGAATTCCTGTTTGCTTCATCATTTTTTTCGTACGCACTGTATAAAATAATCCTTAATATTCATTTAATTGCTCCCTCTGTTTATTAAATAATGTTTTCAAATTAATTTCATGCTCTAATTAATAAAAATAATATCCTCGCCGTTAGGTTTCTTACCGTTTAACCTAATTGAAACGTCTGTTTGGAAGAACAAAAAAATAATCAGTAATTGAAGCCAAATTGGCCGAAAAATCGATTGAGCAAAAGTACAAACAGAAAATTGGATTTTTTTGTTAAGAGTCGAGGGGAAATCGTGTTACGAATTTCGCTTTAGTTAATTAATTGCAAACTTTTTATTTCTCGTTCTGTTCAATAATTTTTTCTTCGGTCGGTGGTGGTATCAACAGGTTACACAGCTTACGCAAGTAAAATGCATATACCCAGTGACCTAATACCCGAGGCGAATGCTTGAAAACACGAAGAACTTGTAATCGTTGTAATAATAATGGACATGTTTCGAATAAAATTTCTTCAATTTTTCGTAAAACAATGCATGAAAATCACTTGTTGGCTTTACAAAACGTCTGAATCGGTTGTTATTGTCGTTATTATCATTTTAAAATTCATATAATTTTTGTGCATTAGAAAATCTTTTATGAAAAAAAGTAATAATGTGTTATTGTGTCGATATGAGCATAGTAGCTCCATTACTGTTATGCTTCAAGTATTAAAACTTTCATTTAAATGGATTTCCTTTAAACTGTCACGATTTGTTTGCAATTTATTAATTGAAATCGATAGTCGTCTCCTTACCGTATAAAGAAAAATTGATTTTCCTAATCGTTTACAATTATTATTGCAAAACTGTTTAATTACATAAACAATCATTTTATTATAAATACGTGAAATGAATACAATGATCTTAATTACATAACCATTGGAAAGTGTTTTATTTCAAATTTATTTTTTCGAGCAAATTTAATTGATTGTTAACAATTATTTCGTTAATAAAAAGGAAGAAAAAAGCGTTTGACAAATCCGTTTGTACGTGACTCTAATAATTAGCAAATTTAATTATTAGCTCGTTAAACTAGTTTTACGTTATTGTGCAATTTTATTAGTAAAAAAGACTGTTATAAACTAATTGGCACTATTTTCAAAACGAAATCATCTTGTTTATTTGACTGATGAAAAAGCAATCATTTTGGAAGTTGCATAATGGATATCATTTGGCAAAAAATAATCATCCATTGCTCAACTTGTCATTGACAAAAAAGCGAAAACGAATTATATGTAACACGAACTGGATCGAAATGTTAGTGAAAGTTTCAGACGTTTTTCCAGAATGGTTCTCGAATCCTAATAGGCTTAACATCTACTCAATTTTGTTTGTACAGGGAAAAGGTTCTTCTTAATTCTACTAGAACCAACGCGATGCCATCCATTCAACTATCCGCATCACTTGCATTATTCCAATTAATTTCACTAATCGACTATTACTATCATACCAAACGGCTTAGAACAGTTAATGGTGAATATTAATACCCATTGACGTCAAACGTGTTGGAAAGACGTTGAGAAATGTATATAAATAATTGATGGTGATCACTCTTATCTTCATATATAAATTCCTTAATGCCTTCTTCTTCGTCTTATTCTACGTTCATTCAAACTCTGTTAGAAACACGTGAAAATTCTCACGTATGATTCAATCAATACGAATTTAAATTTTGTTTTCTTATTATGCAAAACGGTTAAAAGCTTAATAGAATTTAGGACAACTTAATCAACTCTTTTTGTTTTAAAAGTCAATTATATAATGTTCATTTATTCGTTCGTCTACTACTGCTACAGTTAAAAGATGAACGTGCTTCAGCATATCAAATGAAATTGGTACACGCATTGTAATTATGTAATAATATTGCGTACTGCGAAAGTCTAAGCGAAACCTAATTTTGCTGGATTTAATTTTCAGTGCATTGTGCTAAAACGAATATTATTAGTGTAAATGGTAATAGAAATCATTTGAAATTGAACAACTGACTTGATCATAAGTACCACTAATAAACTATTGAAGAGTTCTATTACTAACAAGCAATAAACTGATGTGAAATATGTTCGAACGGCTTTCATTTATAATTAATCATACCAACGATAATATTCAACTAATTTCTCTCCAAAGGTCTCAAGACAACTAATTGTAAAGAATTTGTTACCGAATATGAAAGAAAAGAAAGAAAATGATTCTCGATAAAGTGCTAAACTTTCCTCTAAAAAACAAAATTAACGATTTATTGTCTTAGCAATTACATTAATTAGCTGCTTAATTAACGGAACGCAAATGACTCTTCTTGCCTTAAACAATGGCACTCTCTTCCTTACATTTTCGTTTAACAATAATTTATCGAATTACAGGGAAAGAAAGTAACAAAATCAGTGAAATGAAGATTAATTAAATATGTCGCAATATACGTGTAAATAGTCTTTTAGAAACTTGAAATTTTAGAAAATATCAAAAATATTCCTTTTGTTTCTAAACATTGAACTAAATGTATATGCTATAAAGGACGTTAATAAAATAGAAAAGCAAAAACAATTGTACCCTGATAATGGTCGATCATCATCACCGTTTACTTTACGCAATTTTCTCCTACATTACCTCACCGTTCAAAAAAAATCTGATACGTAGTAATTGAGCAAATTAAAATGCGAAATACTGTTATCTCGGTTGTTCACAATAAATAAATACCTAATAATGAGATTACAAGTGAACGAAGGAGTTATTATTATTAATAATTAGAATTAATAAGAGAACGAGTGGATGTTGTTGTTAATAAACATACCAGTTAAATAAGATTATTTTATGTAGGTTTCAATGCTAATAAAACAATTTATTTTTGTGCATTATCTCAATTGAACTGATTCAACAAAATGTTTATTGGGATAAAGTACAGGAAAAAATTTGTTTAATGATGGTATTTGATTAATGTTATTTTTTTCTGAAAAAGTTTTGAACTTTCGATTTAAAAATTATGTGATAACAATTTACACAAATGTGATAGGTCAATAAATTGATTATGTTTAAAATAATATCATTGAATTATTGCGTCTTTATTGAATGCACTTGACAAGAAAATTTTTAAAAAATATAAAAAAATATTGTACCTTGTGGGAGATGTCGATAAATATCGTTTTGCGCGATTTAATTGAAATCACAACATAAAAGTGGAGCAATTAATATAATTTCCCTGCATCGATTTCCTTGTATTGTTAAAACAATATTTAACAAAAATGTTATTATTTCTAATAAGCAGCCTATTAAATTGTACTGCATACCTTTCACTTCCTATACCGGTCAAAATGAATCATTTGCTTTATCACTATTATTTATGAATTTTATTCTAATTAAATTACAATTTTAATTAAATAAACGTGTTACATCTAATAAATTTCGTTTATTTTCTATTGAACACCTCCACATTTACGTTTCCTTGTAACAAAAAGAAGTTATTAATGCGAAGTAATATGCAAATTAAAGGAACAATTGCCTAATTAAAATCTAATTAATATCAAGCAACCAACAACCTTATGTAATATAAAATTGAAAGTGATCGAAGCATGAAAAAGTACACAACGTATTGCACGATTCAAAAATTGAAAACCAGAAAATATATTTTTAAAGAATTTATAAAGTTGAATACATTTATTACCTCAAATTGGGGGCACATTCGTATTATAGGTAATTATTTTATTAATGGACAGTTGGTGTAAGTGCTTATTACCAAGATTCAATTTTTTCCCATGCTGGAAATCGTTCAAAAACGTTTCCAATTTTATTCCAAATTAATTACAATCTTTCTTATTACAAATTCGTATCAGTTCGAGTTACCATTTACTTATGCAAATTTTTACTAAAGTAAAAAGTATGCCAACCAAGGACGTTCAATAAGTAATAATAGCACATAACTGCATAAAGCTTTCGAAATGCAATCGATTATAATAAAGATTTCATTATTATTATTATTATTACTCGTTCCAATATTTTTATTGTTACGTTAGAAATTGGCGATTGTACGAATGAATTAGATCACATTTTAAATGCGTAACCGCAAACAACAACAATTTAGAAACATGGAATGGAAATACCTGCTAAACTTTAACCAGCAAATGAGCAATTAATAAAATTAACGGTAGAAGTATTAAAGGGTAAAGCAGCACAAAAAAATGGAAAGAAAAAAAGAAAGTGAATTGGTTAATAAGCAAACGTAAGTAATGGCTAATTAGTAAATCCCATTTGGCGGAACACACAAAGTTGAATTTAATACCATCAAGTTCCACAATTAAACACCACTCGAAGACATTTGGCGCAAGAAAAACTTTTCTGGTCAGTTTAAGAGGCTTTAGAGCTAGTTTCAAGATCGTTTGAAGAGAACAAATGAGGACGAGAATTAAATTGGACTTCGAGGAAACTAATGTGAAAGGTTAAGCTGATAAATGTTTTCTTAACAAATAATTTGCTTACACAATGAGTTCAAATTCTAATTTTCTGATGAATAGGAAACTGAGAGTTTATCCTAACAATTTCCTACCATAAATTACAACAACATAAAAATTGACTGGAATAAATCTTAGAGATTCGAGCGTGGAATGAGGGACTTCTTAGGTTTGTAATATTTATTACCTGTGGGCCCTATAATAAAAATAATTTGAAACGGTATATTATTTCGAAGGGAACAATCACCGAAGCAAAAGATCAGGTCCATTCTACTAGAGGATGGAAGATTACTTAAGAAGAAACTTATGATCTTTAATGATATACTAAACTTGATTAGTTCACTTACCTTAAAATAAATGAAATAACGATTTCGGCGAGGTTGAATAAACGATCCTTAAAAAACTTCAGCGTGGTAGAAAACGAGCACAAGAAATGACATTAATTTAACGCTAACAAGCACCATCAGAATCGTTTATTTACAAACATCCCGAGACACGTTTAATTCGCTAATCATTAATTAATAATAATTAACGCAGCGATTTAAAAAATTTCGAATCAAGCCGCACGTATAAAGTAAAATTCCTCGAGAAATGGTGAAAGATAAAAAGAGACACGCGAAGAAAAAGAGCGACACTTCCGCGTTTACTTTTAATCGAAGAAAGAAATTCTTTCACCACTCCAACCACTACTCTTATTAAATTAATATTATGACAGGAGAGCGCAAAAAAAATTGAACAGAGTAATAATGTGTAGGAAAGAAAGCCCGAGAAAGACTGCAAGCGGTTGGTCACTTTCTGCTGCTTTACGAAGACTAAAAATTATGTTTGTTGTTGTTTGGTGTTGGTTACCGTCGCCCCACTTGACGATGATGTTGTCGACGATGATGATGGTGATGACGATGACGTTGAAGAACGGACTTACTACGTATGTACTACTACTTCCACCAAAAACTCTCTATTGATAATAATAATATCAACAATATATCTTAGCTATTTATGTTCCTGCTGCACACATCCTTCCTCATTATTACTGGATTAAATTAACGCTATTCATGGATGCCGCTTATTTTATTATAATTTTTGCACACTCCAACAATCGTTTTATCACTCCCATGATATTACGTCGACTGGATTAGGTTGGAAAATGATCGTTCAATATAAGGAAAATTAATTTTTCTTTTTGTTTTATTCTTTGAATTATTCATAACGTAACAGTGTTTTTAATCGCAATTTGGCATGGTACCTCATTTTTACGAATCGAATATTTCCTGTCTCGTCGTAATTGCAAGTTGCAAATATAATAAATATTTAGCAAACCCTCGTGAAAAGTTTTGTTTTGCCGTTCATCAAAGTGCTTAACAATTTAAGGCTGCTCTTAAGGTGTTTGGTTTGATGAGAAAGCGCATTGCATTACCAAGATTTGTTGGTAAGAGAAAAGTGTATTCGCTCGTGAACACCAGCAAATCGATTTCCGGAAGTTTGCAAAAAAGCAGAATTTTTATAAATAGCAACAACAAATTTTGACCTCTTTAATTTTTATGGACTTTAAAATTTCTCCTCTCGAGTTGGATTTTTGGATATATTTCGGTACATTTCACCTCTTTCATTACTGAATCGGAATTTCGTCTTTTTTCTTAACAAAGCTTCGTCAGATTGGTATAATTCTCTCTCGTTTATGGTATCATCAGCTATTCCGTTTGCGTATCTCGATTGAGAATATTGTCGTGGCGGAGAAGAAGGAGGGAAAATGGTTATTTCAACAGCGAATTTCTCTTTATAGAACAATGTAAAATACGAGATGAGCAGAAATACATGTAGTATAAATAAAATTAACCCAAATACTAAAAATATGTATCGTAAGAGTCATAAATGTACTTCATGCATCTATATAATGTTAATAATAAAGTTTTTCTTTCAGGATAACGAAATCATGTTTAATGGACGAATCATCGAGTTACAGCACGAGGCGGGATTTGCTAACTCTAAACGAATTCATCTTAATTTCTGCGGAAATTAAATTTAGTTTTTTGCTAATTTTTACTTGATTTTCCTAAATCAAACAATATGTCTGTGTGAATGCCAAATGTTGGAATTTGCTCATTAACTTAGTAATATATATCTCACAAGGAACAATTTTCTTGTTGCTTAAATAAGAAATTTAGGTAAAGTTTCACTTTTATAATTTTTTTTTACTTTCCATTTAATTAATTTTACCTTGATTATTAGTAACGGCGAGAAGAAGAAACAGAAGAAACCAAATTAGAAAAGAAAGTTTAAGTCGTTATCTCTCCCTCACTCTGTCTTTCAAGCATTGGTCCTTAACATTATGATTTTACTTATTTACATTTCATTTGGTTAAATAAATCTATTTGGTACGATATGAAACGAGAGAGAATTAAGAAAAGGCAATGTTCCTTGCGAATTTGCGAATCTGATATATTAGCATTTTACAAATTTGCTAATCTAATTAACTGAATTTATACTATAGATATTTAATTGGGCTTCAGCATAAAAACAAACAAATTGTTAAAGTTAAAGCAATAATTGAATAGGTTATAACACAGCCTGAAATGTTGAAGAACTTGATTATTTAATCAAATAAAACCCCTTTTTAAAGATACAAGGTTTTCGAATGTTTGCGTCGTTACTAAATCTACACAAATTGATAGGAAATAAATTGCATTCAAACGCACCAGTTTCCTTTCTATTTATCTTTGATTTTTCTCTTTATTTCTTACATTTTTCTAGTTTAAAATCAGCAAATTGCGAAACTCACACACATGTGGCTTATATTGGTCAAACGTAAATTGCATTCTCTTACGTATTTGGATATATTTTAAGATAGCAAAACTTACTTGGAACATTATTTGTACTATAGCAGTAACACTAGCACAACACTGAACTTGAATTATTATTTGTTCTTAATGACAATTAACGATTAATGATGATGTTCGCTATACGTTTAATTGTCCAGGAAATTGTTTGTAACGTTCATTATATTTTTTTCTACTTCCAGAACGACAAAAAAGTCATTCCATTCTATCATTGTTCGGAACCATTAATGATAATTTAATTATTTCAAGCGTGACTAAATTAAAACGAGATCATTCATACAAACAGATGATTTTTAAATTGAATTTTGCATTATCCGTATAATTGCTATCGATATCAATCTAAAACTGTTGCTTTTTATTGCTTATTTGTTTAGTTTTTTTTATAATGATCGTCATTGCGGAATTATTACCAGTGGGTTTTGTAATAAATCAAATGATACGGTTTAAATACTGACTTTAAAGTCGATATCGTTTAGTCTTCACCATAAAAAATGATTATTTTATAAACATATTTTAAATAAACAAAATATGAATAAATAAAAAGATTATTTTTTCCCTTCTCAAATTAAAAGCCTTCCAAGAAGAATGTTATTCTAATCCTACGGTGGAGGGATAAAGGAGCAACAGGTGCTTTAGTAAAAATCTGAAAACTACCTGTACGCATTTGAAACAACCCCCGTGGACCCACAAGAAGTTTTCTTCGAAAATAATATTTTTACTACACCCCAAATTGTTGTTCAATAAAGGTGTAAAAATTACTTCTTTCCGCCGAAAACCATTTGTTACTTTTAATGAAATTTCTTGGATTTTCATTATTGCAGCTATACCAGGTTTTATTGCTAATAAACGTCAACTAAAGGATCAGTAATTTTTAGATTTCGAACAAACTTTAAGAGCAATTTCAAACCAAAGATTTATGTCCATATATATGCTCCGCCATTTTTATTAGAATTAAAAGGACTGCAAAATTAGACAAGCATTGTCCTCGTTACTTGCAAAAGAAAATAAAAAGAAATCCTTTTAGCAAGAAAAAAAAATTATTAAACCGTAAACGAATTAAGTTACAATTAAAATATTAATTAATTATATTTTTGTTGTTGCTCGTGATGGCATATGTTACATTACGGTATCTTGAAACGATTTCAAATGCTCATTCTTTCATTCTAAACAAATTTCCTAACCATTAAGTTAAAGTGAAAAGATTGAAGCAAAAGAAATTGATGGACTGCAATAAAATCCGATCATCATAATGTGTTTGTGTTACAAATTTAATTAAAACTATCACTCGACTAATGTGAATTCCATTATCTTATATATTGGAATCAAATCCGAAAAGTGTACGTTCACCTTTAAGGCATATGTCCGAACTGCAAACGAATAAGGCTCGTGAACTAGGGCAAGTGAAAGTCGTTAACGTACGTAAAAAAGGGACCCCGTTTCGTTTTTTTTTTAATTTGGTTGTAATATAGCGATATTATGTGAAAAGTGTAAAAGAAAATTAGTA
The DNA here is from genome assembly GCA_963695495.1 of Hololepta plana. Taxonomy (NCBI): domain Eukaryota; kingdom Metazoa; phylum Arthropoda; class Insecta; order Coleoptera; family Histeridae; genus Hololepta; species Hololepta plana. The sequence continues at coordinate 8,973,574 of OY968832.1, read as the reverse complement.
AAGAATATGATAGGAACAATAACTGTGGATTTTTAGGGATTTTTGTAAAAACATTTAGTGGATGATAAAACCACGAAAATGAGTAATGTTTATGATTTTCTTCACTTAAGTCATCCCAATCTTATCTATTCGTATAACTCGTTCCATTTTTCAAATCTGCCTCGATTTTTGGTTAAAGTGGTAAAATGCATTTTAGGTGCACTCAAATGGATATTCGAAATTTTTCGAAGATTCGTATGTCTTACCAAGAATTTTTATCTTTCTTGTTCGTCTTTTATGTAGTAAGCTTCCAGGTGTTTAATATTAGAATAGAATTGAAGAAATCAACGTTAGGGGCAGGTATAAGAAATTCTTTGACTGGTAGATGGAAGAAGAGGATGAAAAGGAACTGAATTTCACCATGAGTATGATATAAGTTTGTAACGTGCTCGTAATAGTCTCTCTTTGCATGTAATAATATTATTTATTGTATTTATTTCAACGAAATGCAAATCGTTTTGCTGCATGTCTGACGTAGAAAGTAGAAATCTAATTATATTATTAATTCACATTGCTCTTGTACGCAAGTATTATTATTGTAATTGAGCAGAATTTGAAGCAAATATAAATAAATGAAAAATATATTAAAAAGCGTACATTGAATGTTCCGAATTTTCGGATATTGAGGCAGAAAAGTAAATTAAATTAAAAAAAAATCTTTGTACATTTTTCATTCATATTAAGAGTATAATCATTTAAAGATCTTAGGAAGAAAGTAAAAGTGACTGTTTTGTCCTTTTTCATAAGTCGTTTGAACGTTAGAAATGAAATAATAACAAACATTTGCTTGAGTGGAAGAAAGAAACGATTATTATAAGGAAATGACTAATTAAATTAATGAAAATAAAGTGAGACAGCAACGGAATAAACAAATCTAAATTAAGTTTAATAAACTGAAAATTTGGTTTTGTTCCATCTTGAGCGACATTTATAATTCTACGTTTCCCAACTAAAATTATTTATTACATTAATCTTAATAATAACATAACGTAAGGTAATAATATTAAAGCGGCTGGTGAAATGGTCTTCTGGGTATACTTAAGAATTTAACAATCTCAAATAAATAAAAATCCTCATACATTTCATTAAACGTTTATAAAATGTGAGAGGTAACAACGGGCGAAATTCTTTATTTCTTTTTTTCGGTTGATTATCATTATATTAAGTGACGCCACGAGAGAAAGTGAATCAAAATTATTAAAAAGTAAAAAAGAAAGAAAGAAAAGGTTAATAATAACGAGCAAAAAGTATTATTGCGAAATCTAACCAAGAAAGCAATTAAAATAGGAAGTACAAGTTTCAATGAAGTTCAATTTTAATAGCAAGTCATTGTATTGCTTGCAATTGATTGCAATTACGTCCAGATATTAGTGGGACTAGAAAATCGCAGGACGTATAATTCTTCTTGTTGTTGTTGTTGCTACTTCTGTTGATGTTATTATTATTGTTAACACTATTATTTAATGTTGTTGGATTAAAGGAAGTGGAAGAAAATTTAATCTATCTTAAGTTTAATTTTACAGACTGCACTTACATTGTGAAAGCTATACGGTCTTCCTCTTTTTGTTTCTTTTTTGGTTTTTTACGTCTAACGATCACCATATTACCAAGCAACATTATCGTTACGTAATTGCATAAAAATTTATTGATTGAGAAATTGTAATAGATGAAATTTAAAAAAAAATGGAAGAGATTTTTTAAATCAAATTTTATATAACGCTGTTGTTTTCGTTGGCTCATTTCCTCTCTTAAAAGTTTTCAACTTCGGTTAACTAATTCCAAAATTTCCATTAAACACTTTCCACTTCTTCAGGTTATTTGGGGGGGAACGTGTTTATCTCGTTTAAGAATACTCACGCCTCTTTCATATTATTAAATCATTTCCATATCACATGGCTTATAACCAGATTTCACATTTAACGCAATTTAATGATGGTTATTAAGGCAAAAAAAGTGTTTTCACTCGTTTAATGCAATAACGGTTGTAATAATAACAATTTACAATTATTATTACAAATAAATTAATTGTATACTTTATGCCATTAATATGTAAGTAATTTCACTAGTTTTCCTTCTTCTTTTCATTACAAAAATTAACGGAAGAAAATATCGCCACTATAACATAGAATAAACCCTAAGGACCACCAAATCCCTTGATACACTTCCTGTTATGAAGCATCACCTTGTCTATTCTTAGCTATTTTTCGAGAGGATTTCCTATATTTCTTTCACATGAAAACGGAAATGTAATAAATTTCATTTAGTCATGGGATTTGCCGGAAATTTCACCCATCTTTGAATTCTGCAAAAAGAAAGTGCCAAAAAAAGTAACATTCAAATTTGGCATATAAAAAAGAAATGCGGTTATATAAGTAAGAAATCCAATTCATTTAATTTTGAAAACAATTTTTTCATGTAGATACTATCAATAAGGAAATATAAATCCAATGTTAAAATGAAACAATTGTTGTTTATTGGATTAAGAATTAGTTGGTATATGTTATATATGTGTAAATTAGGTATTTTTAATGTTATAAATAATGATTATACGATTTGAATATAATAAATAATAACAATAACGCCGTGCAAAATAATGAAACGAAGCTGATCGTTACATAAGGAATGAAAGTTACAATATTAAATCCTGAACTGAACATTATAAATAAAACAAAACTTTACATAAAAAAAGGAAGAAATGTATTTCAACCTCCAAGAATGGTTTAATTTAAAGTACCCAAAGTGTCTTCCACTTTTATAGAAAAAAATTCCTACAGAATGACAATAAGAGATGGTACAGTTCTATTTAATAAATTAAAAGAAAAGCATCTATTAGTATACATAAAAATGCAAACATAAAAGGGATTCCACTTTTTTCATTTTATTTTTTCTTAAACGTTATTTACTTTATGCGAATTATTTTTAAATTGTCTTTCAGAAAAACTTTTCTCAAAAGATACACAAGCAAACTACAAAAACGACCGCTAAAATCTAAGAGACAAATAACAAAAAAAACAGATGTTCGTGGTCTTTTTCATTCCTATTTGCATTAATTTCCTTGCGGATTTTCTTCTTTTTCTGCGACGCATTTATACATTATAAGCATGAAAATTGAATAAGAGAAGAGAAAAGTGAAAAATAGTAACGGGATGAAAATGAAACCCATTTTCTTGGTTATACCAGACAGATACATACTGAAATTGTACTGGTATATTTCTGGAAATGTTCATTAGTTAGGACTACCTGGTAATAAAAAAAATTAAGCAATTTTTGATTCGTAAACAGGACATACTTGTATACAGTGCACAAAACATTTAACGGATATTTTATAAAAATCTTATTAAAAATGGTAAAGAATTAAACGAGTAAACTGAACTTCTTCATTTTATAAATGAAATACCTTTAGACAATATAAGACATGGTTTATCACGTTTTAACTGGATTGTGCATACTTAAAGAAATTGTGAAGTTTTTCTGTTACACTCCCCATTGTTAATTTTATTTATGTCTGTGCATGAATAAATACTGAATTGAAATTTCCACAAGCAAGTTAAAAGTTGAGAAAACTTTTAACTCACAATCAGTGCGTTTTTAACGACATTTTTATGAAATATCCGTTAATAATTTTGAGCAGCATATATATTGAATTGAATAATTGTATCCATCTGATATAAATGCTGTTTTTCGATACAGAAATGGCATATTGACATTTTTAAAAGAATGATAACAATGTGGTCTCATACGAATATGATGAGTTTTTCCATTTGATTTTAGTATTTTCAATATTCATTGTTCGAATTTAAGTATATTGGAACAACTAAAAATTTTATTAAGCAAACTGGCTTCCACTTTGTCTTTGTAATGGCTTAGTTTTCAAATTGTAAAAAGTAAATTTGAAAAAGAGCGCTAAATTGCATGATTTTCAAATTATCTGGATTTTCTAGTTAATAAAATTAATACATTATGCAATACAGAATACATACACGTACAACAGTAGTGTTCAGTGACTGATACAATAATACTAATAGATAATAAACATTTTACCTTTAATTTATGAGTGTTGAATTTTATGCTCTTCTTAACACACGTTCAGGACTATCTTAGAGCAATACAGGCAAAATTAAAATAACAGTTAGTTGAACGATTAGAAACAGAATATATTTAAATTATCTTATCTTTCCCAAGTGTAGAATCAAGACTCCTCGTTCTCCTTGATTATGTAGGTGTATCATTATGGGCAAATCACCATTGTAGTTCTTGAAAACCAGTTCTTCGTCCGACATCCAGTAAGTTCGACCAAGTCTTGCCTCTGGCCTTCTTTTAGGATCACATGTAGAAGTTATCATCACCGTTAGCCCTTGTGGCGAGCGAAAAAGGTCATTATCCAGGTCGATCCTGCGGAGATAACATCTTTTATCCCACACTCGGAGTGTAAGCGAAAAAGTAAGTATCCCGGGTCGGCTCCTCGGAGGAATTACTTTATCTTATTACTCCTAGCCATTGCTTCAAGCTTTCGCTGCATGATTGTTGACAACTTTCGTTTACTGCTTTGATCCATCAAAGCCTTATTTAATTATCTGATGCGTAAATAAAGTCTACATCGGAAAGACTGTTTTTTATTGTTCGTTTCACTTTTTTCCGATGTACAAATTGTCCCATTTGATTTTGCTGAATACTGACTCAAAAGTGATTGACCCACGAGTATGTTGATACAGAGCTGTCACTTGATGCGAAAGTATCAAATTGGTTGCTTCAATTTGTGGCAAATACAACCAGTAAGATTTTTCAATTCATCATATGTAATATCTTCCCACTCAGTAAATTCGTGACGTGCCATTTCGGGTTCTTGAGTGCTGACTTTTAAAAAAATCTGCCCACTCAACTTCCTTTCAGAAATCTTCAAATTTTGCGTATTATCTTCTTCCACATTAGTGTATATTGGAAAGAGTCCCTTCGTTTCTTCCCAAAGCGTAAGAACATAGTTTGCATTTGAAGTGTAAGGTTTCTGGATGCTCATGAAGTGCTCATTTGGCTCTTACGATTCAGTATAGTTCTGTATAGTTCTGAATAACGCCTAGAATGAGAAGTAAAATAAAATATTTTTCCATTTTATAAATAAGCTATTGCATCCTATTGAAAAAGCGTAAGACTCATTTATTTCGTCCAAAATAGAGTCTAGACGGTCTAAATTGTTATAAATACCATTTAAGGAATACCCATACCCAATTTCTTCTGTTCTCGCTCTTGTAACACGATCAGTACTCAGCGCAGAAGGCTCTTGAGAAGCAATCGACACTTCTTTATTCGGCAAAAATATAGATGGTAGGACATCCGGCTTTAAAGCCGATGATTACTTGGATAATCGTTCATTAATTCTGTCCTTAAATTCCATTCACAATCCCTATGTTTAAAATGCACAGAACATATTTTTGCATTTTCCACATTAGAATTGTCTTGTCTATTGCAAGACTGTTCATATTTTGCATAATTTCAAATCTCTTGGAAAACGAAAAAATGTTTGGTCTTTAGAAAAACCTTCAGTAAACAGCAGACCGCATTTCGAATAACAATAATTTTTAAATTATATTTTAAAGAAAAAACCAAAAGAAATCAAAAATCATTGCATTCTATTAGAAACACTTGTGTATTCACAACGGTTGATTTCAAATCTTTGTCTCCGCTGACGTAGTGTAGCCAGGCTCGCATGTTCTATTATGATGTCATGCGTTCAGCAGAGCGGACTTTCTTCGTCTCGTCCTCGTCCAGAGGCCTCGACATTCCACATTTTCTGTGCATTTCAGTTTGGTAACATTGACGGTAGCCATTTCGTTTGTGCAGTAGTGTATCTTAAATAATAAATAGTAATTTGTATTTAAATAGAGGATAGTCCTCATTTTGTTTTTTTTTGTTTTTAATTAAAGATGAGTACAATAAAATTTGATACTTGTAATTCGTGATCATAACATTTACCAAAAATTATCAATCTCTTATATTCCTTGCAGGATAATTTCATATTACACATCCCGTGTCCAAGATCCGTGGAGTTTTCCAAAAATTATACGAAAACAGCTATCATTGAACTCTTCAAACGAAATTGTCTTCCGCATGCTAATGTGAAAATTCTGGATGTTAAACCATTAGCCTCTAGGAGTAAACCCTGTGGATATGAGTTATGCTGCAACCACAAATTTCAACCTGAAGATACAATAATTAAAGAAGAAGAAGGAAGAATATGCAGAAGAGGAAAGATGCGGAGAGAAGCGCAAAAAACTGAACTAAAAATCATTATAAAAGAGTATTCTATCGAATTTTATGACGAGAATACTTGTAGAGTCTCGCTTTGTCTAGATTGTAATTGTAGTGCACCAAATTTTTTAACTGACAAAATTTATTCAATGTTTATCGGAATGTAATTTTTAAAAAATTGTGTTGTACTCATCTCATTATGTATTCATAAAAAATATTTAAAACTAAGTATTGTATGTAATGAATTATTCAGTATGTAGATGGGATGACTGTTCCTATCAAGGAATGTAAGAAAGAGGAGCAAAAGTATAATGAACGCCACCCATAAGAGATTGAACTAACCGTGGTTTCTGTATATGATATGATGTTGAACAAAATAAATGTATATCTTTCTTCGTCTTTAATTTCTCACTTGTGCAATAATTCATCGTTTATTGTCGATGTTATATGTAGGGATACACACTACATTGTAATTATATATAAATATATGTGTATTGTAAATAAATGCAATATAAGCACTTTGTAAAATTGTTTCATAAATTCGTCGAAGCGCTAGGAAGGGGACTTATCGCAGCGAGCGCAATGGTAGGGTGATCCCTGCCGGATATAAAAGGATGACCGCCGCTGCGATGGGTACTCACCGTCATACCTATTCAAAAACCCAAAAAACCAAAACACCTCCCCACCTCTTACCGAGCAATCTCCCTACTTCCCACCCTCTCCAAAACCTACGAAGCATGCCTCCTAACCAGATTCCAAAAATCCCTGCAAGAAAACAACACCATCATCCCAGAACAATTCGGCTTCCGTCCCAACCACTCCTGCACTCAACAAGCATTCCGAATCCTACATCAAATACAATATCACCACAATAAACTCTCACCCATGCACGCCATGCTTGCTGTTCTCGACATGGAGAAGGCATTCGACAAAGTAAATCTTGCTGCATTGCTATTTAAACTATCGAAAACCATCCTACCACAATATCTTATAAAAAAACAGCGCACTATCTCCATCGTCGCACCTTCTCTTGTAAAATTGGCGAAGATTTCTCTGTACAACAAAATCCTCAGATCCGCCTCTCGACAACACTTTTTCGCCCTCAACTCCACAATCAGAAATCTCCTTTCCACCCCCTCACTAGAATCCCATACAAACAAACTAAACATCAAATTTTGGAAATCCATCGCCTTTCAAAATAATACCAAACCAAACACTCGAAACCAGACGTTTGTTCACACCACTCACAGCAAGAACACTACACAACACCACACAATAACACGCCAGACGCCCAAGTAAGGGCAAGTCAAGCAAAACACACAATCACATCGCAGTAAGGGACAACGCCCGATAACTGCATTACAAAAACTTCAACTCACTCCTTCCCTACTCTCTTCGCTCTCAAAAGTCATTCTGCGTTTCATTTAGTCTTCCTTGCTCCATCGTGGTCTGTTGGTTGTCCCTTCAGCACGATATTCCCGACTGTAGTCTGCAGGTTGTCCCTGTAGCACAGTCTTCTTGTCTTCATCTACCGTGGTCTGTAGGTCGTCCCTACAGCACGGTATCTCCCGGCTGTGGTCTGTTGGTTGACCCAGCAGCACAGTCGAACCTTCCTCACCGTGGTCGTTGGTTGTCCCTTCGACCCGGTTCACCCGACTGCGTTTACGGGTTGCCCCGCAAGGCAGTCGGTACCTCTCTGGGAGCTTGCGAACGCGCACTGTCGAGCGCCTTCTACGCCACACAACGAAGCTCGACATTATAGTTCGCGAAGAAACGAAATTGATCAACTTCTTTTATTTGCATAAAAAGCTGAATCATAACAGATAAAGAGAATTTGCAATGGTTAGTACTTCAACAATAAATTTTGCGAAGTTGGTTTGAAAATCCTTGGAAAAACGCTCCATATTGTCAACATAATCGTATAAACAAATTTACGCGCGTTATTATAAGTGGGATAAAAGTGAGAATATTACCTGTAAATAGACAAGAGACGGGACTACAAAAAAAGTAAAATGCGGGATAAGTGGGAGCATTCTAACGAGATTTCACTGTATTTCGTCCTGGCGTTACGGCATATAACAACTCTTGCAATATGTTACAGTACACGATTGCGAAATATGCGGTGCAGCTTACCACCTCTTTATAGCTTAATAGATGCGGAGGTTTCTTAATTTGATTTGGCTCTTGATAGTGGTAATATGTTACAAACGATGAATTTTTTTTAACAATAATATACATTCTTTTGTAAAGAAAAAACCATAGCTGCTGAAGTCTTAATTTCAGGTCACAATAACGTTGCAGTAGCAAAATAGGAAATGAAGGGGGTTTTTTGCTTTTTTCTTCAATATAACATATTTTGTTATGCTAAGGTCATAAAAGTAGTCGGTGCCAAGTTAGCCGATTCGCAAAAGTAGTAAGCACGAAAGTAGTTAGAACACAAAAGTAATAGATTCTGCCCATCATTAATGAAAATGATTATTGCAAACGCGAATTTACGATTTCTTTGTGCCGTTTATATCTAAAACGCGGAGCAGTTGAAATAAATTTACTAATTGATTATAGGAATAATAATCCGATACACTACAATTAAACTTCATTTCTTCGCGAGAAAGAATAAAATAGTTGGAACAAATTTAAGCAGCAACTATTTCCTGCAGTTGCTGTTTAATGTGCTGCACATTTTCCTGTTTTAATTAGGGTAAAACAGGCAGTTTTTCTTAATAAATTAACGACACTTTCTTTACTAAACTAACTTTATTATTTTACTCAAACTTCTTCAACCGTTCTGTTCGAGATCGCAAAGTAATCTGTCCGCCTTCACTATTATTCACTTTCTTCCATTCTTCATGCAGATAAGGGATCACACCTACGATCGCCAACTCTATCAATGAGGAGCACAAATGGCACAATATAATTCAAGCGGATTCATGGTCTTGATTTCCCTTATCTGCATTGCTGCTTATATATTAACAATAGCCTTTAACATATAACAATAATATTTGACAGTATTAACAATAATCTTTAACAGTTGCTATTAAATGTTACTATCTACTATTGCAAAAGCGAAGAAACAAATAAGCATATTTTATTGATTTTACAAAGATGCAATGCAAAGTAAGAGACTTACATATCGTTGAACACCGAATAATTTTAAAAAAATTGCAGATACCACGAGAGAACTTCTTAATGGAGCGAATTAAATGTCCCAAATGCAAGCAACAATCTTTGTCATCAATATTTATTGTTGTTCATACATGTTGTTCGTACCGCGAACTAATACATAAAAACCACCTGATAGCTGATGAAAGCACACAGCGAAGGATTGCTGTTTGTACTTAGAACACTCAAACCATTTAAACAGGCGTAAACAAAAACAATGTTCGTTAAATACTATGTCAAATTCTCAGATACGATAAATGTTATAGCAGCAATTTTTAATGTACACCACATATATTGGTACGTATCTTGCAAATTGGCAATTTTTATGGTTTCTCATTAGTTTGCCATTAGTCTGATTCACAAAATTGCATTTTGTTTCTTTATAAGCAATTTAATCTTCCTTGTCGCTCTATTTTAATAAACTCCTGCATTTCTACTTTTCATTTGAAGCCTGCATACTTTAAACATACTAAATACATTATTGAAAAAAAAATTATAATAGACTTTTCCTGACGGAGTGCTTAAAAGTAGGCTTAGTGCAATCATAATTAAATATTTAATTCATCACCGGGCTATCGGGAATGCGCTCTTAAAATGAGGAGTGCGTTTTATAAGATGCATATAGTAAAATCATCTGCCGAACTGTGATACGGACCGCAAAAAAAATGGAAAAGTAAGAAGAAATCGGTTAGTTAGCGAAATTTTAAAAATATTAATTTTGAATTTTTTTATTACGTGATATGATTCCAGACAGAAAATCTTGAGCTCTATAAAATGGCGTTTCTCACGTTCCGGTAAATGAAAAATTAAAGAAGATATCGAGAAAAGATTCTGACTTCTTCGCATTTAATATTTGCAATATAAATTTTAAACTAAAATATCCGTCTATACGTATTCAAAAAATATTCGACTAAATTACGACAATTCCACCCATTACGGAAATTTTACCCATCTTCGAATTCTACAAAAGGAAAGTGCCAAAATGAGTAATATTCAAATTTGGGGTATAAAAAAGAAATGCAATTATATAAGAGAGAAATCCAATTTGTTTAATGTTGAAAACATATTTTTCATGTAGATACTATCAATAAGGAAATGATAACCCAATGTTAAAATGAATGAGTTGTTGCTTAGTGGATTAAGAATTCGTCGGTATATGTTATATATGTGTAAATTAGCTATTTTTAATGTTATAAATAATGATTATAAAATTTGAATATATTAATTAATAACAATAACGACGTGCAAAATATTGAAACCAAGCTGATCGTTACATAAGAATGAAAGTTACAATATGAAATCCTATTCAGAAAGAGACTTTAACATTATAAATAAAACCAAATTTTACATGAAAAAAGGAAGAAATATACATCAACTTCCAAGAATCGTTTAATTAAAAGTACCGAACAGTGTCTTCCACTTTTGCTGAAAAAACCTCCTACAAAATGACATTAAGAGATGATAAATTTCCATTTAATAAATTAAAAGAAAAGTACCTTTCAGTAGACATAAAAGGACGAACAAAAAAACAATTCCACTTTTTTCATTTTGTTTTTTCTTAAACGTTAACGTGAATTACTTTAAAATTGTCTTTCATAAAAACTTTTTCTCAAAAGTTACACAACCAAACTTACAAACTCACCGCTTTTGCGTATAATAAAAATCTAAAGGAAAAACAAGAAAAAAGTCAATTTTTATGGTTCTTTTCCTTCCTATTCGCATTAATTTCCTTACGGATTTTCCTCTTTTTCTTCGACGTATTTACGCATTATAAGCACGAAAATTGAATAAAAAGAAAGAAGAGCGAAAAATGAACAAAAAAGTAATGGGATGAAAATGAAACCATTTTTCCTGGTAATACCATACAGATAAATAATAAAATTGTATTATTATATCCCTGTAAACAACTCATTTGCAATTCAAATGTGTATTTTAATTACAAGGGGTTTAAATATTACAGGGTGTGTCTAATTTATGATTATAAACACGTTCATAATTTTTTTTTACTTTCTTTGGGTTCGTAACGTATTATTATGTTTACCCCTTTTGGATCCAAATTTATTGCCGCAAGTGCCATAATTTGAAGCATTTAAGGGTTGAACGGATTTTTATTTAGATCAAAGTTTGTACGAATATAAATTCTTCCTATATTATGCTGCTAGTAAAATCTTTCAGAGAATAAATAAATACGTTTCAATTCTTTATTTCGCTTGATATTCTTTTGATAAATGTGAATAACATATCATCAACGTTTAGGGATAGATTTGATTGCCAAGAATATAAAAAGCGGAACTGAAAGAAATAAGGATTAGGTAAATCGAATTACCGAATCAATTATGCAATGATTAATACGCTCATTTGACGTGTTGGTTGCATACATCATCAAATAATTATTTAAATAAATTGATGGGACTTTAAATCACCTATTATGATTTAAAGTTGATCGTAACAAAAACGATTTAGTTTCTTTCGGAGCCGAGGAAAATCTTGCGGTTTATGGAGGTCGATTAGGGTTGCAAAAGGACGTTCCAATTTTCAGGCATAATTAGTTTTTGCGCAATTACAACAAACTACTTTTTTTAAACTAATAAACAGATTCCTTAATAAAAAATGTTGTTATTTCGAATGGGACATTCTAAAAAAATTAATTGTGTAACAAATCTTTGGGATTATAAAAGAAATTAAGATAGTACTAATATTTTATGTCGCTAATAAAAATAAATCTTCTGTATAATAATTCCATTAACATAGTCGCGTTGTCTGCAAAACTTGGGAATCGATATATAGATTTACTGCATCACATTCTTTCGCCTCCTCCTGCTTGCTTATAAACACCGCATCGTTGTAGCCGCTCGTGTTGGTATAGCAGTTTTTCCTTCGTGCAAAAAGGAAGAAAGACCGAAAATAGGTCAGCGAACCGTTTAAATAATCAATTTCGAATAACGCTATGAAGCTAACCCAGTAACTAAAACACTAAACAATATATTATGGAGGAACAGAAATGAAAGAACAAGGAATTGTTTTATAAATTTCAAGGAAATGAAATTATCCTTAATATGATGCTCCAACATGCACATATTTTTCAGTACGATCGCATTCGATGCCGCATGGTTAAACGTACCGATCCAAAGAATCGTCCCCATAATATATTCCAAAGTTGTTCGACATCGTTGGTCGAAGAGAGAATCCCATCGGAAATGTCCTTTACACGCGTGCACTTACACGTGACAACGACGACGTTCAATTATGTAAGCGACGACATTAATTTAATGGGAATTTGCAAATTTACGCAAATTAAAGCGAAGCTAATTAATCGATCGATACGACGTAAAAAGCGTCTCCTACTTGCAGGACGACACGCCGTTGCTTGTGTCAGGAGTGGGATTCGAACCCACGCCCACAGAAGTGGACTGCGACCTGAACGCAGCGCCTTAGACCGCTCGGCCATCCTGACGAGTGTTTCAGCACTTTTCAGGAAAACGTCGTAAGGTTTTGGCCACTTTTCAGGCGTCCTTTCAGTCTTATGTCCGTTTCAATCAGACCGAAAGAGACAAACAGACGAAACCTGATTGAAATTGGCTGTAGAAACTATTAATCACGCAAAAAGGGACTAGCTATAGGCGTGAATTTTTATTGTACGGAATGACATTGTGCGACTTTAACAAGGATATAAGATATATCGTTCGGAAAATGAGACGATTGTTTTCGACCGACGCGTTTCGTTTGCTCCTTTTTATGTTAGCGTCGTGGATATTCGGTAAAAAGCTACTAGCGAAGACAAAAGGAAGGCGGATAATAATAAAACGGGCGCGTAAAAGATCGCCAAACGGCAAAAAAACCTAATTCGTACGGCAATGGCAATGGCTAGACGGCAATGACATTGACCCGCCAACGGCAACAACAACAACATTGCCGTCGTTGGTACCGTTGTCGACGCCCCCGACGCTGCAGCATTGATTATAAATACCAGACGACCCCACCATCACCACCGTCGCCGCCGCCGCCGTCGTCGTCACCACCACCACCACCACTACACTACTACCACCGAACCCAGCCACATGTTCGTAGGGAAAGAGAGTACACGTCCTTGATCGAGGTCGCATACCCTATTACCCATCCCTCCAATCTTTCTATCTGCTCCATTCAATGCGGTTTCCTTAACAAATTCGCAAACTCTTTCCACTCGTTAAACCGTAAAAAGAACGAAACCCTTTTCGTGCGCCAGCATTAAATCGTTCATTTAAACACGGTTCAATTCGTTCCAATAACAACATCGCCATCAATCTTTGGATAAATAAAGTTTGCGACTGGATGCAACTCGGAAAAACCATGAGGACCGATTGCGAACAGATTTAAGACGTTTCATGGGGCAATTCGTTAAATGAGAAAAGAAAAAGAATACGGAATGTAAGCGGTATGAAAATAATGGATGGCAAAATAATTATTACGGGGAATAATGGATACGTGAGAGGGCGGTGGTGGTGGATCGGCGTTTAACTTGATGCCGCGTAACAAACGGCGCAAGTGGGGGGATGCATATCCAGGTGAATGACGTCTAGCGTCGCGACGCCTCGAACGCCCTTGGGATAAAGGCTTCATGGCCATTGCCTTTTATACGATTCTATCTCGCTCATAATTCTCTCTCTCTCTCTCTCTCTCTCTCTCTCTCTCTTACTTCCTAACTAATTCTATCTTGCTCATCCTCATTCTCCATTTAGATCTTTCTCTACGTTCACGCCAACTAAATTCCGTGTCAAACAATATCTCCATTTGAGCACGATTACATCCATTTACTTACGTGCAACATCAAGATAAAGTAAAGATTACTAATCGATAGAAGCCGGTCCTAATCGGAAGAACAGTTTTCCTTGGGCGTTGTAATGCCTCTACTATAATTTAGAGCGATTAATCTCCGAAAAAGATCGATTTAAAAAGGCAAACTTTCTAATCTAATTTTAACGTTTATTGCATACGGTTGCAGTAATAATAACACGTGGTGCACTATTTAGAGCTCCGACCCTGATTTATATTTACTTCGATTTCATCCGAAGAGCAAGTCGAGCCCGTTCCATAACGTCGTATTGCATATTTTGCAATCCAGCGGAGAATATGCAAGTGAAATAGAAAAGGTTCGATTTGCTTTGATATATTGGAACAACAACATTAACAAAATCTATAAACAAGGTGGAAAATATCGGTGTGTTACCTATTTATTTTAATGTACAAGTCCTATCCCGATACATTTAATTTGATAATCACGTAGTTTAACTTATTATGCAATTTCGTGCATGTTGCTATAACTTATAAACAATTTGCATTAAAGCCGAACGCCGTTTACATTCAGATTAGTATTAGAACAAGCATTAAATACCTGGATAATGAATTGGTTTTGTTGTAAAGCTGTCCTGTTCCAATATTATTTAAGTCTCGTTAAAGAAGCCACTGACTGCAATTGATCAAGAAACAAGATTGGAGACTTTATTTAATGATTGAGGATGCATGAACAAAATTCATAATTTGTTTCTTTAGATTTAATTGTTTTTTTAAACGTGTAAAATGATCAACTGCAGCCCTCGAAGCATAATATTATCTGATCGCTCGGTACGTTTATGATGGAGAATTGAGAGATTAGTAAGCAATTTTTTATTCCTCCTAACAAGTTAATTATATAATTTTTACTCGAATTTCAAATTGAAACGTTAACTTTTTATAAAGTTTAACTGGGACGTTCTGTTTGTTTTTTTTTCTTTTTCATGCTTATTATAAAAAAAATGTATTAGAAAGTGACTCACGTTACAGGTTGTGTCTAAATAAAAATAAAAATTAATAACAGTGACTTTTGTTATCACCTTCTGGTTGTAGTTTGTTAAGAATCGTTGGGATTCGATCTTTTAAGTTTTCGATTGATTTTAGAATCAAATAAATTACCGTCGATGATAACAATGGTAGCAAACGTGCGCGTATAAAACGAAATTTTAAAATTCCACGCGTACAACCGAACAGGATGGTGTTATCCTTGAAAACATCGAGAGATGTGTGTATTTTGCGATGCGTTTTATTAAATTATTTTTATTATTTGACGCCAACCTTGAGCCGTTTTGTTTATAATGAAAATATTTCCAATTAATCCCATCGAGTATTTTATGTTGTATTAAACTCGACCGCGAGATTTCTTTTTATATACGCAAATCCATCAAATTTATATGTACCCAAAAAAAGTCATTTCCTTCTGTTAACGTTCTGCATGTTTTAAGGATGCAAGCGAATAGAAGCCAGACTGCGGTAAGATAAAATCCTTCGGACTGCACGTTCCAAAAAAAGATATCTAATATCGTGAAATCGTGATAAGATCCCAGTCGTCGACAAGTTTTGCTTTTGCGTTTTATTAAAAATCCAGCAAGGAGAAGACGCGACTCGTGACTTGTGCAAAATCGGCGACGTCGCCTTGTTGCAGTTGTTTAAAATGATGGGAGCCCACACAAATAGTAAAACGGTCTCTTATTTTGTTGTTCGTTTGCTAAACACCATAAATCGGTACCATCCCATATCTAGCTGAGCAATTTTAAAACATCTAAACATCCATCCGTCAGTCCATCCAACGCACCCACTTACGAATATTATGGGATTTTAATGGCTCTTCAAAAGCGAATACGCTATATTTCATTATCAAAAATAATTATTCGCAATCGCGTTTTTTTTTATTTGTATGATTAGTGTAACCAATTTGGCAGACGTTTCAGTGCATTATGCGCAAAAATTTATTAGAATCTTATAAGGATTTTATTTGTGGTGAAGAACCTGAGCTAAGGAGAAACCTTAAATTTATACCAGCCAATATAGTCGATGAAAAAGCCTATTCTTCTCTTATTTCTAATGGAAATTTATTATCTAATATGTGTCGAATGTATGGGTATGTCTGGCAGAGGGATGGATTCATTTTATGATTTTGAATTGGTTCATTTACAAGTAATTTATTTGACACTTTATTGCCACAATTGGTTCTCGATAGACACGAACTTTTTCTTCAGGCATTTATTACAACCTCTTTGTTTTACTTGTTTAGTTTATTGATGAACGACTCCTCTGTTTGTAGGATGAAGATTCTTCATAAGCGCTTCATAAACATTTATAGTCGATAAGAAATGCATCATTGTATTATTAAGATGCAGAGAGGAATTTAGAGACATTAAAGACTATCTGTTGTTTTTGTTTTTCGAAACTATAGAAAGTGGAAGATTAATTTTTAAGACATTCTTAACGGTTATCTTCGTATTATTCCTCTTTACATTTATTTTTCTTTTTGGTGAAAATTAACGTGTGCCTACGTAATATATTGTCTACTATTATTATCATCGTATGTTTTTATTTTCAAGTTCAGAATATAATAAAAACCTTCTCCAATCTACCCACCTAAGGCCATATAAACGTATAACACGTTTACTATCTATGTAACCTCAAGTTATTTTATTAATAAAATAATTTATGTAATATTTAAAGACGGTCTTATTTCTGGGCAATAATCAATAATAGTAATCGACCGAAGGATAAAAAATTCTTAACGCACATCCTGAGAGAGAAAGAGATCTTGTTTCATCGTCCAATAATAATTTGTATTACATTATTATTATTATAAATCCTTGCACATTATTTCGCCTATTTTATTATCCGACCCGTGAATTATGCTCGATAAATTATTTCACCATAAATTATAAGCAAATTCATCTACAGAAAAGAAATGTGTGCAAACTATTAAGTGCTAAATAAAGAGGATCTTTAAGCTTGCGTTCGTTGCAAAACTTTTATTAGATTAAAAGCGTTTGAAAAGTAAAATTCCCTTTACCTGTCGCTTGAAATGTTATTGTTATGATAATGTTATAAAGTTTATTATTTACCAATAAAACGAACGTAATGCGACTTTTCTGGCGAACAAAATTATTTCTTCTAGCGCGTTAGATTATAATTTTCGAATGGCTCGTCGTAAACGTTTAAAGTTACAACGTTTAAAATCAGAAAATTGCGGTATTCCAATTAAATAAATAATTTTATTAGCATGTCGCAGTCGTGCAGTTTCTGGAAAGACGAAATTAATTTTATTGCTTTATCATTTTCATAAAATTCAAATTAGTGATTTTACATTTACAACTAGACTTGCATCTTTACTTGTGCAGCGAAGGAATGTTATAATTGTTATTATCGTTTTCTTTTGAGGAAAAACCCAAAAAGAATGTTTTTCTATACACTTGACGGTTATTACACTAAGTACAAGTGAAGCGTTATTAAATTGCTTAATTTTTTGTGTCCATATCGCACGTTGAACTTATAATGTTATCGCACAATTTTTCAATACACTAATTACAAAAATGCTCTTACCTTTAAGTTGGCTCGGAAAAAAGCTGTTATCTAAACTAAAAATAATAATTCAATAATACTATCATGATAATGATGATTGGGAAAAATCGATAAAAGACCGTACCTTAAAGAATAGATCAGATTATGGATTAATATTGAATTATTTTCTTTAATTTATCAATTTTATGGAAACGTCGGAAATTTATTGGAAATGTGTGTGAGAGAGAGGAGAGAATCGAATCTTAAACAAAAAACCCGGTCCTTTCTGTTTCTCTGACCTTGATCCGTAGCCAAGCTTGCGGCGGCGTAAAAAATCTTGGCGAGCAAATTGCAATGTTTCACTACGACGACCGTTTCTCTCCATTTTATTTGTGTGCAAAAAATATACATTATCCGCAATCCAGGATTTATAAGACGGCCGGATTATCAAAAATGTAAGAAGACCGGTCTTAAGGCAAGTTGAAAAATTTATATATATTTTGGCAAAATAAGACATTTTTCGCCTTCTTTCCTTTTTTCCTTCCTCCATTTTGACTAATTCATATGATTTATTTTTGCCGCACGTTTCATCGCTCGTGCGGAATTAATCTCGAATGATTTATTTTCATTGTCGTCTAATTTTTTCACTCGCTATTTTGAACATAAAAGAATGAACCGTACGGGACTTACGAATTTTTCTTTGTAAAAGGAAATACTTCTTTTTTTATAGGAACGTTCAGTCAATTCGCTGGAAGTTTCTCGTTAGCATTAATTAAAGGATTAATTAATTAATTTGCGGTCGTATCGAGTAGGAATGTTTTTCTGAATACGATAACAATAATGAGCGATTACTGATGAATAATTTCATTGGGGAACGATGATAATGATTGATAACCCACTTGAAGATGATATCGGTCATTGTTCGACCTTATATCCTCAATTCCGTAGAATACGTTTTCGTATTTGATTTTTTTCTTTAAATAATAATTACTACTCATTATTAATCGGATGTGTGCATTCATATCCATACAAATAATCATCATTATAATATTGCAATAACATGCTTTTTTGCTGTTTTTTTATTATTATTAATAATTATAATACACATCTCAAGGTTAAATTCGTTATTACTTTCATTTTATATTATTATTTTGCGATAAGTATCCATTTAAAAAAGTCAATTAATATCAATTAATTGATAAGTTTTGAGGCATTGAACTGTAATCGAAAATCGCGAAAATATAATTACTCGCATAAAACTCGCAGTAAACGTTTAACTGTTCGGTAGAAAATGTTCATTAATGGATTTTGATAATTTAAGGAAGTATCATAGACATGTGGATTTTAGAAATCTCGAAAAGGAACCGGAAGATGATATTGAAATTTAAAATTTTCTCCGATAACGATTTAAATACAAACAAATTCGCCACAGTCACGTTCCATAAACGATTATTTCATTCCAATTCGAATTGTTTGTTAATTAAAAACTTTTTATTTATTAGGTTTGTTTATCATGGCACCTACACGTTAAATTGTAAAATAATATATTAAAATGGGTGGGCAAACAATCTTGCAAACAAGATTGGAATTAATTAGAAATTAAAGATTTAATTTCGAAGATTCGTTAGAGAGTCGACTTCTTCAAAATATCTTTTTAAGAGATCAATGATTTATTGCGTTGTCAAATTACAATTAACACCTTGAACCTCTTAATAAAACGAACAAGAGGAACGACAAAAGTGTTTTTCCATGAATAAAACCGTACATTTGTAGACGAATTGTCTTGAACAAACGAAATGGTAATCGTTGAAATGAAATATTTATTTATTACTCATTACAACAACAATATACTGGCTAAGCATTAAAAAAATATTTTATTCCCATTTACAGTGCTCTCACACAAATGAATTAACATTATTTCCTGACACTTTTTTCGTTTTTTTTTTGCTATCTTCTTAAATTTTTTTTTAAATAAATTAATTGTCCGGTAAAAAAAGAACAAAAAAACGACTGTGTACACAGTGATGGTGTTGGTGATTTGAAGTTGGTAAAGATAGAAAAAAAATGGTAAATTTCAAGGAGATCCACTTATACAACAAGCATGTTGTTGTATATAGGATTTGATTATTTCTTTTTGATACTTTTTATTTTTCGATTCTCTTTCTTGTTATATTCAGATTCATTCCTATACACAGGTTCAGGATTCATAATAAGAGATAAAAACCTGTTCCAGTCCGTCTATCTATCTGTTTCTTTCTTATTCCATCGTACTAACGCTTCTTAAATAACCTTCAAGGTATATTATTTACTGATAATTTAACCAATATTTATTATCTTCTCATTCTGTCTTTTAATCGCTTTCATTATGAATTTTTTTTTCTTATATTAAAGGTAAAAGAACATTTTGCCTGAAAATGCTACAAAATCATCTTTTCCTTTATACAATTAACAGTGTTAAAATGATGGAAAGTGTTGAACAATTTCTAAATATTTCGAAAACGTAAAGTAAAGCTGTTTAAAAAAGACCAAAGAGAGAGAAAATGTTAATACCTTTGATCTTTTCGTAATAAACAAAAATTGTTGGTGAGGAAATTTTCATCTGCTTTAATTAGGATATCTTCTCGCTCCCGAACAGAAAAAGAAGTAATTTTATCAAAACTTGTTTAATTTATTAATTTTTTTATTTCGTAAATACCGCGATTCCGGAATAATCCCTAACCGAAAGTGTGAAAAAGAAACTCGATTTAATCCTCCCAAAGTATCTTCATAATATGTCCATCAACTTAAAGCGTTTACCATTAGTTATGACTTAACTTGATAATAATAATACGAAAGTAAACATTTAAATTGATTTTGCCTTATAAGATGCATAATTACATGCATTACATTGTTGAAACGTGTCATTTACATATTTGTTAAACTTTTAAATGCACGCAGACTTCAAAAGTAATAATAAAATTAAATTGGGTCAAGTTGAGTTCGAGCATTTTCTCTTTCGATCAGATGGTCATAAATTTTAACGCCTCAGATTCAGTTAAAAAGCCGAGGATTGTTAAGAAAACAAAAGTCATTGGCACAATAATTCACCGTTTTATTTAATCGAATACCATTATAATGCATGATAATTGTTACTATGTAAGTATAAGAAAGTAATTGTATTAAGTGCAATTTAATAAATACTGTCCCACATTTACTTGGGCGTTGCAAATTATCGTTTTATTTTTCTAAGATAAACTTTTAAATTTGGTATTTCGCAGTTTATTGTATCGAAAACTTTAATTGGCATCCCGAATTTAATTTTAAAAAGATTAATACGAACTTTAGTTATTATTTAAACTTTTCTCTCTCTTTTTCGGTTTGTCTTATCACGAACGATAAGCCTACGATTGTTATACATTTATTATATCCAGACAATATGCACACACAATATCTATTTAGGTCAAGTTAATAAAGCCACTATTTACATTTATAAGACTTTTACAATAGCAATAACAATGCTAGTAGAGCACCAACATTTTTCTACCGAAAATTCATTCTGTTATTGAATCTTGGATTAATTAACCAACTGACATCGATTTGGGAAATGGTATACGAACGATTTAATTGTTTTATATCACGATTTGGATAGAGAATAATCAATTGTGTTACGGCAAGAGTTTAGTTTATGGGAACGTAATACCATTTAAGCTAGTTCTCTTCTAATACCTTCGGTAGTAATTTTATATTCCTTTGTACTGTTTTCATATTTATACACCGTGCACATTAGATAAAATACCTCCAGGTACGATCGTTTCATCGATCGATTATTATTGTTAAACGGATCGCTTTACAAGAGAATCCCGCTTAAATATTATTTATTATTATAATTCGATGCCTATTTCGCATCCAATCTTTGTACTCTTCCAGTTCTACCAGTTATTTTCCATAATAATTCAATTTTTTAAATGACAAAAAATATAAAGCCTCTGCTCCATCTATTTATTTATTCTGTCTCTTCCTTACATCTTATTGCTACGTAGCAGGATCTTACAGAGTTTCTTCTCGTTATTATTATCATTAAATCCTTCAATAGAATTTTATGCGCCATTCATTATCATATGTATGTATCTCTTCGCTTTCATTTTTAGCATTTACAATTCATACAACTTCTTTTCCATTTTGCTTTTGATCAAGAAAGAAGTATATGGCAAAAGAAAGGTTTCCTTCCCAACCATTCATCGCTATTTTATTAGCAAGTAATGTATTGGAAATAATTTAGTATGTACTTTTCTGGTTTTACTTTTCCCTTCTGTTTGATTTATTTTCTTCACCACCAGTACCACCAATATTAGAAATATGAACTCCTTGAGAAGAGTCCGATTAGAAACTGTTTAACTAGATAAACCGTATGGCTTCGTTATTAAGTTTCAAAATAAAATATTGCAGCAGTCTTAAAAAGTAGATGAGTGCAGTGGAGGAGATTGAAGTTTGTGGCAGTTCTTTGTAAACTTATGCACGAAAAATGGATTAAAAATTAATAGTTTCTTACAGTTGTTTCTGATTATGCGGCAGTTCTTCTAATTGAAAATGTTTGATGTGAACATTGCAGAATTAAGCAGATTCCTGAAGAAACCTACTTTTCTTTATCTTTTGTATGAAGGTACATTTGAAAGTGTTGCATTATTATTTGCAGAAACACTTTTAATTACAAAATATTAAATTACAAATTTAAATGACACCAATGATACATTAAAGCGGGTTGATGAAGTGATGAGTGATTCTATGGCGTTTGCTCTAATGGGAAAACTTTGAGTTTTTTTCTACCCATATACACTTCGTCCCAAAAAAAATTAACCACCCAGAAGAAGTTGACCTAGTTTTTTGAAATTATGTGAATTTAAGTAGCTCATTGTGACAAACAAAATCATGCGCCAAGCTATCTGAAGCTATTCACTTTGTTCTTTCAAAGTGTTTGGAGGATTAGGCAATCAACATAATATTTGTCCTAACAGCTCCCAAACATATCAAATAGGTCTTGAGTCCGGAGACCGGACAAACAATTGATATCATGTTGACCTAGGAACTCTAAGTTATGTTGGCAGCGTGAGGTCGCGCGTTGTCTTGTTGGAAAATTGTCCTTGAATCATTCCCAAGACGAAGATGAGAACGAGATGAACGCAATCCTAATGCGGTATGTCATGCTTCTAGAGATTTTACAGCCTATTACTCTAAAAGAGCATTTCGACTTAACAGCAGATCTTTTCGTGATGTTGAACCTCTAGGACGTCCACTGCCTGCTTAACGAGTTTATAGGGTTTCTTCGTGCTATGGCATCCAAATTCGTCTTATGTTAAACCACCCTCATGCATTCCGATAATTCGGCCACGTTCAAAGGGCGTAAGTTGGGGAAAATTTTGACGCCTTCGATCTTGCAGCAATAATTATGTCTCTGAAAATTGCATAGTTTAAACCAAGTACAAACAAATGCAAAATTTTGTAAATAGGAACGCAAGCTTTTAGTTTTA
This sequence comes from Hololepta plana, assembly GCA_963695495.1. NCBI lineage: Eukaryota > Metazoa > Arthropoda > Insecta > Coleoptera > Histeridae > Hololepta > Hololepta plana. The sequence goes on along the minus strand of OY968832.1, from coordinate 8,950,301 downwards.
ACAGAGTATAACTTCTTTTTGAAATGAGGGATATGCTTCAAACTTTAATCATTTGTTTGTCTCAAGGCATAAATTGTGTTCACTTAATTTCAAACATCTAGGTCTACTTCTTCTGGGAGATTCATTTTTTTGGACTGCATTTCACATAATTATGTATCATGCCCTACAACTATTAAAAATCTGGAAACGTTTCAGATATTAAAGAGTTTCTTTTCGATTTTGTTTTCCTTATCTTGTATGGACGAAGAAACATTCTTTTAAGTGTTGTATCATTTTCTTTTTTTCAACTGAAATATTATGTCTCGAATTATCCGGCTCAAAAATGAAACGGAGTTTTAAAGAAAGTGAACGAAGTGGAAGAAATGTTATGGCATTTCTTCTAATAGAAAGAGTTTGGGTTGATAATCTGGTTATAAACGTATCGAGGCTTAAAATTCTTCAACAACTTCAGCGAAATCTTTTCCCGCTGAAGAGGTTTCTTGAAGAAGAATGCCCATCTGCTTCTTCTTTATCTCTTGTATGGATGCAGTAACATTTTTAAGTATTGCATTATTATTTGCAAAGATGTTTGTGTTTCTTCGTTAATTAATAAATAATTTAACATCTAATCTATCTTCTTATTATTTTTCTGTGTTAAATAAGGAAAAGTATATGGAACGAAAGAGAAATAGGTGTCGGTGGTACGCATGTCGGATGTCCTCCATGATGGTGTGCTTGTAACGAATTCACCACGCGCAATTACATTGCGCACGAAAGTGTTTAGTTGGTCGCGTTAGATAGTACGGGTCGGATGTATTTCGATGTAAATTAATAACAAAAAACGGTTCAAGAAGATAACTTTTCATTATTTCTATACCGTATTAAGGCCCTCCGGTTCGATGATGGTAATCGTGCAAGTTATGCGCCGTATATGAACCGACGATAATCGGTGAAAACGGGCGAACACGTTGAATTGCAAGAAATTCATTCACACAAAATCGTCGACGACGTCGTTCTGTCTTGTTTTATTTATTTATCGATATAAACCGACACAAAAATAAAAGGATTTCGTTTGACTCATTTCTGTTAAGTGTGGTGTCTTAAGATCGACGACAACAACAACAATAGTGATTTCGTTTCGTTTGCGTTTGCCGCGTGTAGACTGTCGACATTGATTTCACGTTATGTATTAATAATCGTAAAGAAGTACTATTCAAAACAGTATTTTTTTTTAAGAAATTGAAGGTTTTTTTTAGTGGTGGCGAAGAAGGAGCGAATAATTCATTAGATACAAAACGTGTTATAAAAAGTGAGTACGTTTAATTTGTTGTTCTTTTTTTAATGTATTACTATTTCAGTAGGTCGTTTGTGAAATTGAAATCATTAATTCTCTCTCCTCTAGACGGTTTCTACTTTTTTTCTTCTCTATTCGACTGCCAGTTGGAAAGAGACCTGTATTCAATATGTATCTGTCTATAATAACGTTTATATTTGTGTGTATAAATCGTCGTAGTCGAGAGATTTAAAGTTAAAATGGGAAACCAGTCAGACAATTTGTTTGTCTAAGTATGAATGTATTATGAGCTTTTTTCTCTTCTTGCATATTATTCCAACTCCGTTATCAAAATGTCTTTTTCTCTTTCCCGCATTCTCTTTGTCACGTTGTTTTCACATTAATTTTTTTTGCAATAGAAACTTCAGTTTATATGCACGTGAACTTGATTGTAGGGAAACTTCAGTTTGTTCAATTCATTCATAGGAGTCCAATTAGAGCTGATTGATATTTTATTCAGCCATATCGATTGTTGCAATTGCGAAACTAATAATAATGCTTATTAATCGATTAATTAACAGTGTACAGTGATATAATTAATGCAAGCACTGAATGTGCAGGACGAACGAAAAGGAAAAATGCGAATTATTAATGTATCTGAATAAGCGAATTTCGTCTGACCCAATTTCGTTATTATTATTATATTTAGTTCTAACTTATACAACGTGTTGTAACAAAGTCATGGACGTAATCAATTGTAAAAGCAGCAACAACAATAATCTATCCACTTTAAATGTCGTCCCATTAAATAAGAAAAGTCTCCCATTCGAAGGCGTTTATTTCTTTTCGAAAAAATGCGATGGTTTAAAAAAATATATAGATCAAACAAAACGAGTCGGTTTGCTTGTCGCTTGTTATAATAACACGAAAAAAAAAAGTTTATCTTTGGTGCATTTTTGTGCTGTTATCATCATTGCGAATGAATCAATTTTCATCTAGCGTGAAAAAAAAAACTTCTGTAGAAGCAAACCGAATGAAAAATAATGTATTTTAACACGAAGGTAGAATGTATAAAACTATTTTTATTGGACATAATAAAAGTAAAGGAGGAGGATCGATTTTGAGTTTCTCTCTCTTTCTCGCTCACTCATTTCATTATTTCTAATTACATCAATAAGATTAAATCACGTACTATTTTCTACCGATGGCAATAAAATTCATTCGATCGGTATTTGTGTTATCGATCTCGATTAATTGCATTAAATGAAACGCGGATAGAGAAAAAGGTAAATTTACCTTACAGAAAGCTTCTTCATCAGAGACGAGTACAGATTGAAAACTAACAAATTTGTTGGAACAACTCTTAATTAGCACGAGGATCATGACTAATCGTGACGCAATATTTGAAATTACTAGGAAATTATTTACAAAACTTTTTTGATTAATTATGTAACGAATCGAATTGTATTCATAACTTCGATTTTCAGCTAATTAGCATTTTAATTGGAAACATTCATGCTAAATTTTTTTCTCTTCCATAATACCAATTCATTCGATCTCTTCGTAAATCATTCTTTGCTTCATTAAAACAAGAGAAATTCAGCAGAGTATCGTTTCAACCGCAGTAATGAATGCTATTTGTATCTATCGTTGAGAGAATCCCATTAACTTCCATAAAATTGTTACTTAATCATTGATTATGCATTCAAATCAATCATCGTTTATTATCAATCGTTAATGAAAGGATGTGCACGACTATATACATTTAAAATAGATAATCGCATCTCCTCTTACACCATATTCCATCTGGATAAGTAACGTTCATTCAACAATAATAAGCAGAAATGTTAAATCTTTCTCTTTCATTTTTTTTGCTGGATGCATACACAATTTCAACGAAAGAAACACACAACTAGCTATTAAATGTGTTATAATGAATAAAACAATAGAATTGAACGATTGTATAATGAATAGAAGGAGCGAGTTAGAGAGACGACGACATTGTTGTTGTCGAGTATTTGTTAAGAATAATTACGGGGTGTTTATAATAATAAAAATGATATTAATAATGAGCAGTCGACATTTTCATGACAGACAGTAGTGCCAATAAGAGAGACGGAAACAATCAAATAAAGAAAAACGCCAGAAAGAGAAAGAGCACTCGCAGTTCTTGCAGTAGTACTCCTAAACATTCGTAGACACAAGAAATTACTGCAAGTTCTTATGTCTAGCAATGTGTGTGTGTGCGTTTTTAAATGTTATAATGTAATTGACGCTTTCACCGACGTTTTAATAATGCCACAATATGCGATTACCTTAAATTTTTTAGACCTTGCCGTGAAAGCATTGTAAATTATTCACAAATCGAAAATTGTCGTCGAAGAGGAAAAGCAACAAAAAAGCTAAGAGAACGGAACATAAAAGAAGGAAAGAGGCGTCTCGCTATTATTAATTTACCTTCTCAGTACAGAATGTTGCAATTGCGCTATTGTGCAGAAAAAGAAATTGTTCAATTATTCAAGGTATTAGTAGTGGCAGCAATATCTTTCACCAATCGATAATAAATTACGAATTCATATTTATTAATCAAAGAAGCTACTATTCTATTGAGTCATCAACACGACTTTCTACAACATTTTCTTCTCTGACGTTACCCATCAACACTTCTCAGTGCTTAAGAAATGTATGCGTTTGCATGCTTAATAATAGGAGTAATCATATGGATTTCTGTTCAATAATAATAATGCCTTCTATATAAGAAATTGATAACGAGCCGAATGTGTGCATTTAGTCTCTATTTACACATTGATAAAAAATTGTAGAGCGAATGAGTGATATTCGTTGTCAATTAGAATAGAACTTGGTTTGTTTAAACGGAGCTTTAGAATAATTATTATGCGAACGAATAGATTCCAGTTGGAATTTACCTCTGTAACATTTTGTTGAAATAAATATGCTTAAGGAATTCGTTGCTTTTTAGTGTTATCCAATTGATAAGTTTTTTTTTAAATGAATCGAGTGGAAAAAGTGTGTAAAATCGTAAATAACCTTTTGAACTATATTTAATTAGGTAATATAAAATCTTTTCGTGCATGTTTGAAGAAACGATAATAAATGGGATATTTATTTATGATAAATTGAACAATTATACATTTAAAAAATAATAATAATGACAACAATATACAAAGTTCAAAATGAAAAATTAAATAATTAAAGACGGCAAATAATAATAATAACGTTCATCATCAATATCAATATGATATCCGATTGACAGTGTTTGTCTTCTTGTGGGGTGCAAAGAATTTCATGTGCAGAAAATACGTTACAAGAAAATAACGAAATAAAAACAAAACGAGATTCGCTCCAATCCATCTTGCATCGTAATTTATTGCAAATTCGTATTACGCCCACTTTAACAGCAACCAAAAACGAGATGGATAAAATTGCAAGAGGAGCACCACAAATAAATTGCAATTCATTCACCAGGTAATTACAACACCTACATTATCAATACAAATCTACATCCCCACGTGGATTTATTTCGTTCCCATTATCGACAGGACTTTAATTATCGCATTTCGTATTTTGCGTGCTAATTTAGCCCATCCCGAAAAAAAGCAATGTTACTTCGTTTACTTTTTTAACAATTTCCATCGTTTTTATTGTTACTATTATTAAGAGACAAGGTCATAAATATAAATTGAAATTGATTCGTCAATTTCATTATTAATGACAAGTGGTAAGATCCACGCACACACGTATAATTTTTCCCTCATCATTATCCATCATCTTCATTCCGGCTCTTGTACTTTTCATCCATATAAAGTGTAGGCGTTGTTGCTGTTGGTGTGTGTGTGTGTGTTAGTCCCTCAAATTATTATCTTCAATTAAGTTTCACTTTATCCATAATTTTCTTTTTCATTTAATTTAGCCTTTTATTATTGTATTATTAAGTTTTTTCACGGGTTTAGATCAGTTCTTTATATCAATTATTATTATTGTCGCCAGCCAATTTATTATTGCTAAATTCAATTTAGAACGAAACGAAATTGGTATCTTTTTCACTTTGATCATTTTTGCTTATTATGTGGCGATATAATAAACATTCGTTCCTTATGTTGTATACGTTAAAATGTTTATTCTTCATTCTCTGTCTTTCGTTTTAATAAAATTTAAATATCCCATTAACATTTAGAGAAAAAATAAAGTAGGTTATAGAACGAATGCAATAGTATATTTTATAATTTTATTATTTAAAATAAAAGTAATAAAACAACGCGAGCCTATTATATCTTTCTACTCTCTCTCTCACTCTCTCGTACATAAATTGACATCAATTTATAAACTCCTTCTTTTTTTATTTTCATTATTTTGCAATAGGCAATTTTGTTATTGGATTTCAAGCGAACGGAGCAACGCTTTATGGCATAATTCGAATTGATACTTTTACATTATATTTCTCGCAGGAAAAGAAGTAATAATTGTTCACCTGCTCTTATTACGATTATTGTTATTATCATTCAACCCACATACCGATTCGACGACTCCTTTTACAACTCGCAGAAAGCCATAATCTTATGCTGAAAACACAAAAAAGAAACGTATTTTATTATTCGTTTATTATTCCTTTAGGCTGTTCGAAATCTCATCAAAATTTACTCCTTCATTCATCGTACGTATCGCAGATATTCTGCCACTATTATTATTATTATCAATTAGGCACACATTCATCGACAACGTAAGTCTTTTATAACAATAATCTGTTGGCATTAGAAGCATGAGAAAGCATGACACAGAGAGGGAGAGAGAGATGGTAAGAAATTGATAATCCTATTAAATCGTTATATACATCGGCATATTGAGAGAGAATGCGTTTTACATTTTTCATTATTCAAAGATTATAATCCATTAATCCGCTCAATATTTGTTTGTGATCTTCTCACATTGGAAAATTATTTATTTTTTTTTGTATTAACTCTACGATTAAATCTTAAAAAAATGGAAAATTGTCCTATTTCTTGAATAAAAAAGGGTGTGTTTGTGTGTTAGGGATGGTTAAAAGAGAAAACGGAAAGGCAAGGGGGGAAACAGTAATGGGAAATCGATAAATTCTTTAGGAAGGAACGGAAAATAGAGGATAATAGGAGAACCAGTTTTCATTTTCGAAACATTAAATTTAATTTTCTCTTTATCTCCGTCTTCTCCCGCTTGGGAAAATTCCGAATTGTGGTGGAAAACGTCTCTTTTTTTGTTGATGCTTTCATTATTTATATGACCAGGGAGGGAAAACGTGCGTTTTGTCGTTGTTGTTGTTGTTATTATTGTGTGAAAGGAACGGTATGAATTAAACCGTCGTTTCGTCCCCTATCTGGAAAATGAAATGTATGGGCGTATGGGGAAAAATATTTATGCTTTTCAAAGTTTTTTTTTTGCTAATGGTGATACGACATAATACATACGGTTTTACGGTAGATTTTTGGGACGGTTTCGATGTGGGTCAAATAAAAAATGTATTTTTCGCCTTACCTTCTTTACCTTTCTATTTTTAACCCCTTCAATGGAAATGTACTCATCTCTTAGGGTTCACCTTTTTAAATGACCTGATTAATTCATCCAAAGCGTGCTAATTTAATAAATATAATTTTAATAACGACCACTTTCGATGTTTACAATTGCGCAAATCATCCACAAGTTTTTATTTAATCAACCAATTTCCTATGTAAATGAAGACGAAATTCTTCTTTCTGTTGAAGATAATAACAATAATTTTCACCTAAAATTTCTTCCTTTTTTTTTTTTTCGTTCATAATTTTTCCGCATCTCTTTTTCGTACGGTTTTTGGCACGAGCACAGAGGAATCATAAACCCAGATAGCAATGCAACACGCACACGCTCTTTCTTTTTATTTTAATTATACCAAAAATATTTTTTTGGGTACTTTATTGTCGTCCATAAAAATCCATCAGTGTGTGGACTAGTAAAAGAAAGAGCCCGAAAAACAAGCTCATATTGATGATGGATTTAATTGCTTACATTGCGTACACGGGGCAAGAATTAACAAACAGACGACCTAAAATAAGCGTGTAGGAAAATCGTAATGAAAACAAGTGAAATAAAGGAGGATCATCGAATTTGGTGGGCCCGTATTAAAAAGCAATGAAAGAGAGTGACACTGATTCTCGTCGTCTTTTTGTCGCTGCGATTTAATTGAGTAGCATCAAGCGGAGGAATTTTTGAATATTTATTTTCGTTTAGTGGTAGTCAAACATTTAAAAATACGCGCAGGAGTTTTTGTTTTATTTCTTATTATTATGACACGGTATCGATCGGATTTGGATTGTTATTTATACACACGGTTTCTCGTTCTCTCACTAATATATAAAGTGCATCGTCGTCGAATGGATTTAAAAATAAATTGCTTTCTTAGCCCATCTCTCTCTATAATTCTATATTTTGTCATTGAGCAGCTCCTTAGAAGTAGTTTAATACACGGACTGACTTGTATAAAAATATCGACCCGCATTATTATATTTTTTTTATGCCGCTATTAATACCATCGACCCGTTTCTTTATTATTATTATTGCATCGTACTATTTAATGCATTTTATCTATAAGTATTATACAAGCAACTAAGATTAGTTAGTTGGTACCAAAAAGCATTGGACATTTGACGATTCGTTATTGGTCATCACGAGCGACATTCGAATTGGATCTTAATTGCAACAAGATAACAATTATCTTATTAGACTTATGTGCAATGGGTTTAAGTGCCAACCCAAATTTATTTTTTCTTTCGTAATACTGGAGCCAAACTTGTCCATCTTATTCAATTCTATGACGCATTCTAAGAACGAACCATAAACGAATAGTTAAAGAAACAACAAATAAACCGTGCATCAGCAGCAGCAGCGGCAGGAAGGAAATAGAAGAGACATTTTTAAAACGATAAAATATATTGTATGGATGTTGATTATTATTATTATTAAAAGTTGTCCCAATTTTAGACGCCCAAAGGAATTTTAAACGCATTCCGAATCTTTTTTGCTCCCATATTATTTTCACGTTCCCTTTTTTTCCTCGGAATTATGAACGCTTCGAACTGGAGTAAAGTCTAAATAAGAAAGAATGTAAATCGATACGGGATAAATTTAGATCGATTTAGTCAGACTACGGTTATGGAAATGACTTGCATTTAGGTAATTAACGTATTTGTCTAAATAATAAAACGATTCGTGTTAGAATTTAATTGGCGGTAAAATTACTTGTTGAGCAAGTGGATGAAATTACGTGCAAATTGAGCTGGATTAGAAACGTTTTCGATACGAATTATGAAATCAAATCGTATGGCGGTTAATCCAGTTATTTGAAATTGCTGCCCTTTTTCGGTGGCTTCAATCAATAGTTGCACATATTTCGATGCTTGCAAATAATCGATGAATTCGCTCGCCCACTCTCTTTGCCTCTCTTTTTCTTATTGCACATGGCGTTTGTGCAATACGTGAAAGTAATCATTTAAATATCGAAATTAAATGTTAGGAATCGGGAACGACACCCGCAATATAATAACCTCGATCGAACACGGCGACGGCGATGTCCTAGTTTGGTTGACGTAGGTAAATTTTAACGATCCACGCGCCGGTAACAACAACAACAATAGCGAACGTCGACGACGATGAATACAAACAAAACGTGGTGCACGGAGGAAAACCCATAATTTTTTCCAACCCATAAGACAGGCATTATCTATGGAAAAACGTCGGCCCGTTCTTTCGCTACGGAATCGATAGATGGGACTGGAAGGAAACGCAGACCTTTTTCATTATTTATCATTCGCATTTACTGTTATCCATATTTTTATTTTGTTTCGATGAATGTTATAAATCTATGTGGTTGATACCGCTTATTTATTTTAATTTCTTTTTATATTCCGTTCGGTATCGACTAAATAAAATATTATGGAGCGATTCAAGGATGGGAAATATGCATATTTAATATTATGGGAAAGTCGGTACGTCTGGGAAAGTTTCAGTATATTTCAGTTGCATAATTCAGGCGAACGGATGACGATGATGATGAATCCGTTTGCGAACCGTACAAAATGTTCGAAAAGTCCGACCTTTAATATTTAACGGTTCTTTGACCTATTTAGAATTCGTCGCGTTAATTATTCTACGATACGTACTTATTAACGAACCTTTTTTTATTCGCTGCTAAAAATCGATTTTCCGTTTCTCAAAGATGTCGACATGCAAAGTTAAATGTTTTATGAATGTGAGAAATTTTATTATTCCGTGTCTCGGTTCTTCTAATTCGGCACATCCCTGTTTAATACGTCGCATCACGTCCAGTTTAATTTGTTTGAATTGTCGTTAATTATCTGGTCTTGTTTCTAATTGAAATTGTTATTATGCTGGTCCAAGTGCAACATCTGGTAATAAAAAGGGATAGAAAGAGAGAGGAATTTATATATTTCAAACGAGGGTAAAATTGAGTGTACGAAACTATTTCGTGCACGGTATCAAATTAGAGTCGAACATTGAGAAGAAAAAAAGAGAAATTGTCGTTAATTATCTTTAATTGTTAATGGTGATGCAATCGGTCTCGTTTTTTTCTTCAATAAATTAACCCAAAAGTTGAATTTGGTTTTTCGTTATTTATTATAGACGACCTTTAATGATTACAGGTACATAGTGTTATGTTGTTTAAAAGAAGTAATCGACATGGAAAGATGGAATGAATAATTGTAACGAGCCCGAAGTTCATTGTTATAGTTATAGCATGCAAATAAATCGATGGCAAAAACCCATCAACTGTATGGTTCTGCATGTTGTTTTTCTCGACTTCTTTTTCAACGATAATTCACCTGACCAAGGAGTGGTTTGTTATGCGCCGATCGCACTCTTTTCCTCTTGCGCTCTCTTTCTGTTTACCTTCTTTCGGCTAATTTTTTATCGTCATTGCAAGATACATTTGCATGTAGAACTCGTGGTGCACTTGGCCGACACCCACGTTTTAAGAACAATTCATTGGCATCACTTAAAATTCAATTCACTCACAACATCAGCAACAACAACAACAACGAGCACATACAACGACCGCAACATTTCTTTCGCTCTGTACAGTTCGATCCTTTTGTTCCATCGACTCTTGCTTGCGTTAATTTTTATTTACAACTAATGGCATCTTTTCTTCTCTCACACTCGCGCAATCCATTTGAAACTCGTCTCCTTGTTCTTTCTCGGTTGTCGGAATTCATTGGAGCTTAATAGTGTATTTTCGATTTTATGCATTACCTACCAATAATAAATCTTTTATTTAACGACCATTTGGCATTGTACCCGCATTTATATCTCGTTTATTTACGCTGCTCGTAATAATTTCTTAAATGGACGTCCAATTAAAAAAATATATACGATATATATGAATGTTTCGTGCGGTAATTACAACAATTACGATCTAGCAACGTTTTAATTTCGATTTTAATTTACGATTATCTCGTACAATTTTAACCAGAGATAGGCCGTAAACAACAAACCGTTTTACCATTTTAGTCTCGATTGGTGCAAAATTAAGTTCTAATGCAATCTTATTTGAATTTATTCATTTAAAACTGATGTTGTTGCGTGCCGACTGAAAATCGTTCAATTAATAATACTATAGGTTATTTCATGTTGTAAAAAAGAAAATTATGAATTAAAATTGAAAATTATGGTCCAGTCAAATTAGACAATAATAGCTCTAACTTCGGAAAAATTAAAGGAAAGTTGAATTTTTGTATGAACCTTCATAATGTTGTCCTTACTCCTACGAATAAAATTCACAATAACTTTTTTGTAGGTAATTTCCTAATCTGCAACTTTAATAATGTGTATGTGTGTTGTAAAAGTGACCGTTAACGAGATATTCCCGAAAAACCACCCTTGGCCATCGTTGACACCATATAAAATATCTAACTCAACTCGGATCGATGTGGGCTTTTGACATTTTGTCAAGGACAACATGATGAAGGTTCATGCAAAAAATCAGCATTTCAGGAATTTTTCCGAAGTGAAATCCTAATTTTACTGAATGATTATACGCTTTGTAAATTAGAAAACATATCAACGTAGGCAGTTCGATCGCAAACGAACAAAATGTTAAAGTGCGCATAAATTATTCACTCTTACTTTTGATTAATCGATTTGGATTGACTCATCAAAATACATCTTTTTCAGCGACAAATGTCATTCTTTCGCCCAAGACAAATCTCCGTTTCCTTTAAGACATCCAGTGAAACAATTTCCTTGCGCTAAATTTCTTTCTTGAGGATAGAGAGACATAATTCAAGAAGCATCCAGTTAAAGCCGTCGTACCATTGTGTATCTTTCCTATTGTCTTTTATACATAATACCCGAATCACCGACACATACATTTATTGTAAACTCCTCGACTGACTGGTTGCTCGGTCGGTTGTTCTTGTTATACTAACGGAAATCCATGCGAATTTTGTTGGCTTTCTGCGAAATTTCCAACTATTACGTTGTACGTAGAGCGTATGGACCAGAAGAGAATATTGCGTGCGAAAGCGAGATGGAGAAGTGGGACTTTAAATAATTAATGCCCTTTAAAGTCGTCGTGCTAGAAATAATATTCACTGACAAGGGTTGGTCGTTCTTGTTGTTGTTACGCTTTAAAACCAACTGATTCCTCCTGTTTATGTGTGAGCGCATATATTTTTTTAAATTCTGCACTAGACTGGAATAATAACATACATTTTCGAAATTTTTCTCTTACCCTCATATTTTTCCCCCCCAGTCTCATCTAGGGGTTGCTAAAAATACTGTACACATCATCGACAACGACCCTCGCCCTCGTTTCTCTTCTTGTCTGCATTTATTTTAGCAGATGACTTTTTCCTGTTCGATTCGTTAAAATTGCACCAAAGGGATCGAGGGGAACGTAGCTATTTTTTGTGAAACGTACCCCTAATTTTACTCCTAATCAACTGGATATGGATTAATAATAACCACCCTACCGATAATAATAAATCGAATGATGGATCATCGAGTGTAGTCACGTTTCAATAGGCGAATCCTACGAGGATATCATAAGTAATTCTTTTTCTCGTCATGTACATCTTCCATGACTTTTTGTTTGCCATCTTCACTTTTCCTGCTCTTCTTTCCTCAACGTTACTTTTTTCTTAGAGATGTACGTGTGTGTGCTTACATTTAAAAATAACACCGTCAAGACATGATGGTCGTTGTTGTTATGTTACGTTTGTTACTTACAAATTTATAGCGTTTGTTCTTTTCTTTCCTTGAACAATCTCACCGTTGTTATGTCTTAAGACTTATTTAAGCCGTATATTGGTATTTTAACAACAAATCCTCGTTTTCTTTGCCACTTTTATTCTTCTTCGGTGTTGAGTAAAGAAAAAAAAAAGGAGAGGAGAAATTGCGCGAGTACGCAGAGAGCAGATAGAAGAACGTTACGGAATAAAATAAGTGCACCGATGTTGTGGTATGAAGGGATTTATGGCGCCATCAACATGTCCGGATTTATATTTATTGAAATTGTAAGAGAAAATGTTCCGTTGTTATACAATTATTCATGTGCAAGTTGAAGAAGAAGAAAATGGCCAAAGGAAAATGAGTGAAGATAAATTACATTCGGAGAGAGAAAGAGAGATGGCGAGTTTTTTTTTGCATTGCTACGGAGATTCCTTTCCTTTGGAAAACAATTTCCCAACATGTTTATTATTACGATCATTCATACGAGATTGTTATACGACGAACGCAAGAAAACGTTTTAATTATAACTTTCCAAATAGATTTATTTACTGAATGACTTTTTCTCTTTCTCATCTTCGCGAACTGCACGTGGAAGAATTGCATTGCTGAAGGATACGGCGAAGATAATCGTTAGTTTCGTACCAAAAACTATCAGAATCAATTTTAACGCTTTCGGCTACTAACAAACGATTCCGAACACCATTTCAATTATTCGAGACGTGTTAATTAACGGGAGAACGTTACCAAAAGGCTTTTCCAAATTGCAAAAACAAAACAAAAGTAAAATAGTTTTAGAATGCGAAAAATTTATTTTATTTTCTATTTGTTTTAGATCGTTAAATGGAATTTAATGGTCGGCAACCGTATAATGACGGGAGGCTATGGGGGTAGCTAAAACGCCGCCCCAAAACTTTGTAACTCCTCGCAGGATGCCACACGAGATATCGAATAGTAATAATCCAGTACTTATTAGTTAATTAAATAAAACTCGCAGTGCCACAGTTAATTTAAAAAACAGTTTATCATTGAGTTGGTCAGGTGATTATTTTTAATTACTTATAGTGAGTTTTAAACAGAGAATCACGGATATCCCTAATCGGTTCCTTTTTCATTTAAAAGACCTTCGATTACTCAAATCGCTTTCTTACTCGTTAATTGCGAATAAATTGACGTTTTAGGTATATAAAGTTTTATTATCGCGTTTAAAAAAAAATAGTAGTGATTCCATTCATGTTTTAACGAGGCCATACAAATCGATTAAGTGCAATTTGTGAATTGAGTTCCCATTTGATTTTGGAATAAGGACTTTGTAGGTGAGTGTCTCTGAAAAATTATTTTGCCGTGTGAATCTTAAAAGTTTGACCACACGCGCTGTTGTAGTTTGATGGGAAGGGTTCTTGTTGAACCATCATATTAATGGCCCTATTTTGTACGATTATGCTGAGGTCGTTAACGAAAATTATAGGTCAAGCAACAATTTTACTCGGACCGTGTTTTGTTGATACCGTCGAATTACATGGGGGTTCCTCAATTGTATTAAATCAAAATCGCATTAGAATATATTTACCATCATTAATGTTATCATTATTCTTTTTTTTTGCTTTTATTAAATTGTTATTGCAAATTGACGACGCGTACTAGAGAGACCATTTTACTTTCTCATGAAGAAGAATTTCCTGTTTAACTAGGTTGATTGTTAAAATGCTATTAACCTAGACTTCCTTTTAAAATTCTCTTCGCTGCATTTCTTTCTTTCTTTCGTTTACGTTATAACATATATTCGTTTTGATTTCTAAAGAAATTCGTTTTACGCGTGTTTGATTGCCAGAATCTTTTCTCTCCGATTAACCATTTCAAAAAAAAAAATTAGTAACTAATTAAACGGTACAATAAAAGAGAAGAGCTGCGTAGAAAGAAAGAAAAAGTGCAAGTTCAATTAGTTGCTTTTCAGTAAAATGCATTATTGCGCATTCTAGCTTACTAACATAAATCTTTTTACAATCAATTCAAGGTACGTGATGGAATGCTAATGGAACCATCAACGTGTACAAGCAAGAACAGTTGGCAACATTCTCTTTCAGAATTTTTTATGGATAATTAATACTTTGTTGCTGCTATTTTTTGCCATTTTTTACGAAAATTAACACTTTGTATTGCGTAGCCATACATTTCATTTGTGTTTCTTCCTTTTCATTTCGTTAATTAATTCATTAACAGTCTCACTCTTGTATAATCGGTGTAATAATCGGGTGGTAAATTGTTATGTAAGAAAGATCCAAATAATAATCGAGTAAAGTGGATTAATTTATTTTTAAATTGAAAGTGTTAAATGTAAGAAGAATAAATCGAGGAGGTTGTTGAACGATTTAGCATTTAAAATTTTACAAAAGCAAAAAGGAAAAAGAAACATCATCGCTCTTTATACGTTAATATAAAATCATCATTTATTAACATCTAATTTATAACTATGACCTTGATGGGTCAATATTGTAAATAATAATAATATCAATTCATATTTCTTGAAAAATCTGAAATAAAGGTCAACGTCTCATTTCGTGTTTCGTAACAATTATTATGAAAATTGCCAGTGTTTCATGAACCTTCTAGAATACTTAATAATTTTTGCTTCTTATCGTCAATTTCTGCTCCTCAATTTGCGAATATTCCGTAAATTTCGATAAGAATGTTATGAATTTTCTTATACAAAATCATCAAAAGTTTTGGAATAATAATAGTTGTCGTCGTCATCGATGATAGATAAATTTCGAAAAAGAAACCAAGTCAAAACAAATAGGAAAGAATAAGAATATAAAACGTGGAGGAAGATATGAAAAATTGTTTGTTGTTCTTACAAACAATATAATCTAAGTTTATAGGTCGTGTGATATTTTATAAATAATTTATAGCGACGTGTAGTTTTTTTTTAATTTTAACACAGACCGAACATATTTTCAATCGAATGTGGAAATGATGCCATTAAATTAATTTGGAAACGGATCTTTTAAAATAGTCGATAGTTCAGCGTAGAAATGTGGATTTTCCAACAAGGTTGAGTAAAGAAGTCTAACAATTATAGAAGCTTTTACTTGAAGCAATATTTGAAAGAAAAATGTATATGAGATGGCTCTTTTCTCTCTCACCTACAACCAGTTTTAAAATAAACGTAGGTACCATGGAAGCATTAGTATTTCTTTGCTGTCTGAACATTAAAAAAATAAAACGTTACCGAAAGTATGCATTAGTAATAATATAAAGTTTTCTATACTGCTCTAGCTTTAAATAAGTTTAGAGGGAAAAAACTGTACTGAAAATGTTGGCAACAGAAAATTTCTACATTAATATTATTGCAAACGATAAATAACAATACTTTTTTACTCTTTATTCCAACATCTGTACCGCACGTTCGTTATACAGCAGATATTTTGATTTAAAATTTATTTTTCGTCGGCTTTTTTTTAAGTTATGTGTGTATATGCAAAAGTTCAAAAACTTCAATTATAAACAATATCGCGGAAAACGTTTGCATAAAAATTAATATTCGACATGCAGTTTATCAATTTCTTCGACGACTTTCGATAACACTGTAAGCAAAACATTTTGCGAACTTTTTCATGTTATTAAAAGATAAATTTTAATTGCAAATCGACCATGCAACACTTTAGAGGGATAAATTAATTTGTCAGACCTACACACACATTGTTTGTTGTTCGAACTATTGAAATAGGAGACCCGATAAACCCGGCAAAGGCACATTAATAAATAATAACAACAATAAACAAATTTGTAATAATAAATTAAAGAGAAATCATAATTCAAATGGGACTTGTTATGCGGATAAAGTAACAGTAGTCGGCGTGTTAGTTAGTTAGTTGCTTGTTGTGGTTTATTAACACGAATTTTATAACAAACTATTTCAACTGGCGGGAGAGCATTGTTAGAACGAAATTTATGATGCTCTTTAAGAGCACATATTTGATTTATAAACTAACATCCATTAACGGTGGTAATAGTAGCCGAGAATCTACATAATCATCACGATTATTATGCATAATGATCCAATTAACCTCGATTAAAAAAAAGCAAAACAATAATAAAAGAGTGGTCTGAAACGTAAGTAAGTCAAGAAGAGTAAAATGGTGTTTGTTTACGTTTTTTCGTTCTTTGTTCGATTCACGTTTTCTAAAAAAGAAACGCGAACTATTTTGGCGCAATTCAATTAGTCATGGTCCACGTGCTTTTCGAACCGCAGACGAACAATTTCATTCTGTAAATTTGCCACATTCAAACAACGACGATGGCGTCAGAAATCATCGGGTTAATGCTGACGACGACGACGATATTATTACATTCAGTAGGCCAGCAGGTCGACGACTTCCTGGTTTCACATTTACCAACTTTTAACACCATCAGCTGGTTTCTCTTTCCTCGACGAATGCAAGTATTTCAAGCAAGAAAAAATCTCATTAAGAAGAATTAATCTCGTGTTCGATTGGAGGCAATATTTTCCATCTTCAATTAAATCTGTTGTGCGTGCGTGCGTATTCTTTACAATTAATTTTCCTTTTTTATTCGCGTGAGAGAGTGCTTCGATTGCGAATGCATCGTGACGAAGACAAAGACGCAGCTTATATTAAACGTCCTTGTTATTAGGTCAGACTCCTTCGTTCGTGTCCTCGTTTTCACTAATACCGTCCAATCAAGTTAAACGTGCGTCTTATAATTGCCGGTAACGGTTCTTAAAAGCGAATATATCACTGTACGACTGATGACTACTTGCTACGACGACTGACTTTATTCTCAAATCTCAGGTTACTCAACTATACAACACGTATGAAATAAAATGCTTTTATACTTGTGTGTGTGTGTGTACACGCATATGTCGGGGACGTCCACTGCCATTAACTAATTTACAAACTCGTTTTACTTCTTCTTCTCGTTCTTCTTCTTCTTCGTAGTCTCCTTTCATCGGCCACTAACTTACCTTCCATTTAATTTAATGCGTTTCTCTTTGGAATTAATTCTTTGGCTCGTTATCCAGCGGATGGACGAGAGCGAGTTGAAATCGAAAACGTTAAATTTTTCACTTTTTCCATTGCCATTTTGGGATCTACGACAGTTTCGTTGGACAATAACGAAATTAGCTACTGGAAAAAGTGTATGAGGCTCTTCGTTAATACGTACACATTTAATTACATTGTGTTAGATTTATTATCAAACAGTCTCGATCTACGATCATCATTTAACGAGATTCCCCGCATAATCAAATACGATTATACAATCTCTAACGAGAAATAAACTGGCATTCGCGTTCAATCAATTGGCGCCCAGTTTTAAATTAGGGTAAATCTTTGCGCGCCGCGCTTCTCTTTTTTTAATTAGCAACCTTATTCTTCGCCTTTTTTAAGAGCATCGTTAAAGAATTAAGTTTCAACGTTAATAGACATCGTGAGAAACGCTCTGACTGCTTGTTGTTGTTGGACGACCTGCATACACACAGTATTACATGCATAATGGAATAATTTATGTTAAAGGTGGAGGACATTGATTAGATTCTTCGCTAGTTAACTTCTTCAAAGTTTTTTTTACCGGTTTCCATTGGCGTCAGTTGATTTAATTTTATAGACAGGATAATAAAATAAGCGTTTCAAGAGCTATGCTGCGAGAAGGGCGAGGGCATGAGA
The DNA here is from genome assembly GCA_963695495.1 of Hololepta plana. Classification (NCBI taxonomy): domain Eukaryota; kingdom Metazoa; phylum Arthropoda; class Insecta; order Coleoptera; family Histeridae; genus Hololepta; species Hololepta plana. The sequence continues at coordinate 8,932,094 of OY968832.1, read as the reverse complement.
TGAAAAAAAAAAAGAGTAGCAGACCGACCGACCGACGTGCGACGACGATCTAATTGGCAGAAAACCCGTTGGAAATGGTCGGAGTCGAGAGATTTAATTATTTATTCGTTCGCGATTCCATATAGGTGATTTCCTTCGTTTTTTGAAAAGAATTAATACGAATAACATTTTTCGTCCCTGTTTTATATACCGTTGAACCGTTAGTTGATTAAATAATTTTTTGGTTTTTCGACGGAAAGCTTCCAGATTTTTACGAATTTTTTTTAGATTTAATTTTCAGTCTCATTAATTTCCCTTCTACGCGATTTATTCGAGACTAAAATTAATCAAGAGTATTAAAATTCGGCCGCGCTTTGGACGGAAGAAAAGGATTCTTTGGTATAACAAACGAAATGGAATCTTCTACCATTGCCACTCTTCATGGTCGTTTATTTTATTCCGATTTTACAGTCTGAAAGTTTACGCGCATTAAAAAAACTATCAGACTGTAAAATTTATCTGCCTTTTTCTCTCGTTGTTTTACTGCTTTTATTAATATTTAATAATATTATTATTAAAATGATCAGTTACGGATTTTCATACGTTAGTCGACCTTTATTATTTTATTATGGTGGCAAAACGATTTGTTGTTCGTTTTGTTTTCATCCTTGCTTTCGATTTTATTTCTTTCGGGATTAACCACGAATGTATAAACATAAAACAGGGTACTTGTGTCGCGATAAAACTTTTATTAGCGCCAGTTTCTTTTAACCCAGGAAAAAAGTTGGAGAATGATAACAAGTCTGCCTAGTCGACCGGTTGACGTGTAAATTATTGGGCGAAGAAATTTTATAAATTAAAAAACGTAAAGATATTTATTAAACAAATAACTAGCAAACTATATTTCTTTGTAAAGTGGCAAACGTTAATTTTGCCTCTAAACATATTTCGTAGGCGTCAATATTATGTGCACGTTTCAAGTAACGGAAACGAGAGTCTTTTGGCTTTGCTCATATATGTATGAAGTGCCTCTGTTTCTCTCATTTTACCTCATCATAACACGTTATTAAAACCAGTCTAAATTAAATGTTACACCGTTAAAGCGAGATAAGAGTCGCGCTTTAAATAACGTGGTGGTTTTCAATTAGTTTCTCAATTAATAGTTCTTAAGAAAACTGGTACTTTTAACATCGCCTTCTTGAAGTTCCCACAATGCTTGAGTGTTTTCGAATGTGTCCCTTTGTCCACGATCAACCGGTAGCAATTTAATCGTATATATAGCTATTGTGAATTCGTTAAATTGATGAAGAAGTGTAGAGAGCGAAAGAATTTTCAATTATTTCTTCCCATCAGGATCACCATCAACAACAACATCAACGAAATTGTATCTTATTTACAAGCACAGTAGTTGGTCTAAGATTTAATTTTCAATAGCGGTTGAGAGGATGGAAGGGAGTTTATATATTAATTATAAATTTATTTGTTGTACTAATTATGCGAAACGGCAGGTGGCTGTAATGGCTCTTATGGACTTTGACTCCTACCTTCTATTTGCTCTCCTCAAGTGTTATTATTGCTGTTTATTATTTTTTTACTCTGTTCGTAACAGTTCAAGGACGGTCGTTATTTTTTTTTTGCAAGGGAAATTTATGTACGAAATTTTAAGTGATTGTTGGTGTACCTTCGAGTTTCCTCAACATAAATTTCAATTAAAGTTGTCAACGAATTCTCTTTAATATCCTGTACTTTACCATACCAAATTTAAACGACAGTTGAACGTTCCCGAATGATTGACTTGACAAAATTTGCTTTCTTTGACTGATTGATGCAAAATGGAAATGTTATTTTATCCTGTTAAAATTACATCATACAAGGTGTACCAATTCCTATTCTAATTTCTTCCTTCCTAATTTTGTTAGGAACATTACGTAAATCTTGGTTGATTTTTTGGTCCTTCGAGCCGGATAAATTCGATTTAGATAGGTTGGTCGTTAGTGTTTTCTAATTACAACTGTTGTTTCGCAATTATTTCCCTCGTATTTTACTGAAACATTCGTCGCCAGTCGTTAATTAAATTAATATTAAACGCGATGACTTTTTAACGCGTCCATGATATTATCAGTAAGTTAATATCTTTCACCTTGGAAGTCAGCTAGTAGACTCGTTCCTCTCTTATTTATGGTTGCATCCCGCTGCAAGATTATTATCGACCATTTCGCTTCTTATTTTGCCGTGTAATTTAAATAATAAAATACACTTGACAATATAATGGATATTTAAGAAAAATAAAATAAAAGAGACGGCATCCGATTCGTTACGGAGAACGAGAAGTAAAAATCGCTTTTGTGCTATTTGCAATAATTCCTTCGCCATTATATAGCGATTCGTCTCATTAACAGTTTTCCATTCACTATTTCTGCGTTATTTTGTTTTTGCCATAGTGCAATTTATTATTATGGAGAATTAACTAAATTATTTATTTTGCCGTAATGGCGTGTAAAATTACTTTCGCGTTCGGGATTATTTGTTCGTAAAAAATGCTTTACAGTAGTATCAACTGCAATTTCAAACTCTCAGTAATTCGTAATAAAGAGGAATTATTCAGCTAAATGCAGATTGAAATTGTGTATCGTCGCCGGTTGTTGTTGCATATAACAAGATCGATTTATCAATAGATGATAAAGATAATAATTTATGGTCCATTATAGGATGATTTATGTTTGCGTTTTACAACTGATGCTGTTTGTGTTATTGTTGTAATTCAGCATCGCGAATGATGATGATGTTTTAAATGAAACGTGTTATACCAAACGAGACAGAATACAATCTGAAATTCGCGTAACTAACTGAAAAAAAAAAACTTTTATATAAATATAAACGCATCGTAAAAAGTCTTTGCCACTTGTTTTCCTATAAATTAAACTTTATTAAAATCCTGAAATGAACAAAATCGTTGAATAATTCAAATGGTTCTCAGGACGTTCATAGTTAAATAGATAAGATTAGAATGCAGCCTGTTATTGTATTTGCATTACTCCACCTTCATTTTTATTTCTTATTATTCCACAGGCTCAACTTCTTTACATTCTTTTCGCAATTTCTTTATTATTATTAGTTTTTTGTGTAACGACTGCTTTCTCTCTGATTATGAACGTTTTCTTTTATTTCGTTGAAATTGCAATTAAATTCCATTAAAGGGCGTGTATTTTATGGCTAATTTATTCGAATATCAAGTGTTAAATGTCAATAGGTTTCCGGTAAGTTTAATTATCTCATTATAACCTTTTCTCTTTATTAGCAAATTGTTTTGTCGAAAAAGTACTGCAAAAGCCAGAAGAAGAGGAAGTTTATAAATTGTTACCGATTTGCAGTTTCATTCAATTATTTTTGCTGACAATTTGATAATAATAAATTAAAGTACTACATGACTATTAACTTTCAGTCCATTACGTGCAGAATTAGGTTTTTCTTTGTCGAGTTTGGTAAGGTTGTGGAAAAAACTCATGTGGGTATGTAATATTCGTAATATTGCAAAATGCAATTTACAATTACTCCGTGCATATTGTTTTAATTTACGTTACAAAAACTGCATGTTACACAAGAAATTGCAAAAAAATCCAAACAATTTTCTGAGCAAATAAACAGTTTTTCGTTACTTTTATTGTCTTCTTGTTTATTATAGTAATTTATCACATTTCTACAACACAATTTCGCAAAAAAAGATGAAGAATGTCAATTAGAAATCATAAAATGTGTTTTTTTATGGGTGCTCCTATTTATCGTTAGCAATCCATTTTTCTAGACTATTTGTCTATCTCGTTGTATATATAGATCACCGGCATTAAAATCAATTCTCATTTCAGTTTGCTTTTTTCCCTTTGGCCCCACCAACTTGTAACAATCATCATTTCTAAGCTGCTTTTTTATTGTTAGTCAATTATTATAAAAAAATGTTGACCTACTTTTTCTCACTTGAATAATCGTTCGTTCCATCTACAAATTAAAAGGAACCAGAGAGAGAATGATGGGCAAACCGATGCAAAATGATTGTTTACATTTGGAACAAAAAAAAAACAAAATTAATCGATTTGTAAAAGTGTTCATTTCCCTTTTAAGTTGGTTAAATTGGTGATTGATTTTTAATTGAGAAGAAAAAATTAATTCGTTGGGAACGGAACATTCCTAAATTTTGATTTTCTCCATAAATAAAGGAGCAAAAAGAACGAAATGGAAATTGCTTGTTCGATTAATATAAAAGGGACCGAGAAAGTCTTTCAGGTGTATCCCCAGAAATATTCCATGAATGAATGAAATATTCCTGTTTTTTTTTCTTTTAACATATGTATCAATCCCATCGCGAATAGCATATAAGTACCAATATAAAATTGGATTTCCTTTATTTTTATGGTAACTTTATACGTGAAAAATAAACCTTCTCCTTCTTATACACACACACACACGTATTTATTTCGGTGGGCTCGAGTGAACGCCCATACGGTTTTCGCCGTAATATAATTGACATAAACATTGAATTTCATGTTGTTCTTTCCGCTATAAGTCACATTTAATCAATATCATTCCATTCTACTCTCTTATTTTTATTGGAAAACGTATATAAGATTGTTCAAATAAATCGTATTGACATGTCACTCGTGTATACCTACACCACGCCAATTTTTACTTTTTTGCTAATGAATAACCTTTTTAATAATTTATTGTATTTGTTTAAATAATTCATTCGATTGATGGGAGATAATAAGAGAAATTGAAAACTGTTGGCGCGAATTTGTGCTTACATAGCGACTAATTGCCAACTTGATGCCCGCGTACGTGTAATAAATACGTCCGGTTTGTAATAATAGCGGTCATTAATAATTTCTAACGTTGCTTTATTCGTTTTGGGGCATTTTTTCCATGAATTGTTTCATCATTTCCCATTGAAATCGAAGGATCGTCTGCGTGTTCTCTGGAAAGTCAGCAATGATTTCAAGAACGCGAAAAACTTTCCAAATTGTCAAATAATGCAGTCGATCATTAAACATATTGCAATAAGAGATAAGGAAAATCCTTATCTGATTTTCAATCAATTTTGATTACCATTCGAATTATAATTGTTGCTATCCGCGCGTGGAACTTTAAGGAAATTCATCAATTTTCATTTTGTTAATGAATTTCATTTCAACTGGATTATATTCGAGTTGAATTCACTTTTAAGTCGTCAGAAAGATTCTTTAGCATTCCTCCCTTGCTTATTTTAAAATTTGAACTGTTTTTATCATTTTTTCTTTTTCACCATTTTTTTGCTTCGCATCTCTTTTCTCTGTTCTTTGTTCCTGTTAATATTAGAAGAAAACATATGGTGCACTGGCCTGGTTGCAAGCAGTTCGCAGCTAAAAATATCGTCGACATTCTACATTTGATTCTCCAACAGTTTTCTAACGCATGTATTTGTATGATGAGGTTGGTAGGAAATAGTAGTGGCGATGTGAAAAGTTGGTCGAAAGATAAATGAGCGAGACGAAAATAATGAGAGAATTGCATACGTTTAAAAGAGTGAAGCGAAGGGGCGAAGTCTAGACCGTGCAAAAATTCCAAGGCCTATTATCTTGCTTTGTTTAATAAATTCATATTAAAAAATATTATTTTAATTAGCAAAAAAAAAAGTTTTAAAAAAAGTAACGAGACAGTTGCATATATTCTGTATTCGTGCGAAATGATTTATAAAGTTTCAGTGCGGTTCAATTTAGATTTCTATTATTTCTAATTAAAATAAATTTCAATTTATAAATCGGTTCCATTTATAGAAAACTTAATGAAACGAAATTATAAATTATTTATGCGTTTCTCTCGCTCGCACAAAGTTAAAAACACATCAATCATCGATTTATTTATCTATTGCTAAAGTAGTAGTGGAAGGAAATTGGTAAAACGAATCGCCAAGAAAGAGATTGATTAAATTAGAGAGGAGAGAGATGGTACGTGAAATCCTAATGTGAACAAATTCCTGTAAATTTGTTCCTATTTGTCAATCTTCTAAAGTCCATTTGGAAAAACCCTATTCATAGATTTTTTTTTGTAAAGCTAGTACTTGTTTTCGTTATTTTTATTTGCTCCTTTTTACAAAGTTTTCCTGTCGTACAATGTACAATTTTCAAATACGTCTTTAACACTTGCGCTATAATTAAACACATGAATATCATCCATCGTCCTTGAAATGTTATTTATTAAGTACAATAACCGATAATAATATAATCGATACCTCCTTCTTTAAATGACGTGCCTTTTTCCATTATTAATTAATTCCTTTTCTTAGCGTTTATCATTAATTGACGGCATTTTTTTAAATGTTTCATATCAATAATTATTCTTTGGAAAATTGTTTGTCGTACGACGTTCCAATTCCATTATTCCTTCAATTATTATTGCATCGACTAAATAATAACCTACAATAGAATAATTTATAATGATTACATGAAACGGTTCTGGGGATATTTTACAAGTTGACGAAAGTTATGACTCTTTAGTAAAGTTTTGAAATGATTAAATTGTGAAGTCTTAATTAAAAAAATTCGAATATGTTCGATTATTAAAAAAGTTACTTAACTTTTTCTGTAAGGGAAAGTCTTGCAAACTATACGGACGTCATTAAAGGAATTGTTTACAAGTTCACGCCATATTAAAATCGAGTTCAAAGGAAAGAGTACACGAATTAAAATCCAGTGCGATCAAGAAATTGTTGCGAGTTTGATAACAAAGTCATTGATTTTTCTAAATAACAGTTGACAACATAAATTACGATTCGGGTTGATGAAATTGTTTGATTGAATATTGAAGTTATTAAAAAAACCGTTCGGCGAATTACTATGATACATGCCAATAATTTCTAATTAATATTTCGTGTCGCCTTCTCATTCGTCCACTTCTTTAATAACATTTCACAATTTTAATTCGTTTTTAAAAATAAACTCGTTCGGCACGAAAAAGAGAAAAATGAAATTGACTTTTTGGCAAGACATTCAAAAGAATCTTGTTTTCCTTTTTTTCATAACGAACTGTTTCAACACTTTTAGAATCCTTTTTTTTGCGAAAAAGAAGAAATTCACGAGTGCTCTTAACTTGACCATTTTTTATTGCCATTATTTAAAATCGCTTTTTGATCAGTCATTATTATTATTACCATCGACCACTTTATTTTGAACTTAATGGCGACGTTTATGCTCGAAATGTATGTAAAATTCGTCATTGTCGTTAATTCATTGCCAACGAAGTTTTTTTTCGTTCTCTCACCTTTTTCCATTCTTATTTCTGTCGGTTTGTATTTTTAAACCGTAAAAGAAATGGTATGAAACTATTTAGTCGTGAATAGAGGTACAAACGTTTTACTTACATTTATAATATCTAAAATTAGTGTTAGAACGAAAAAAATAAAGGTTGGAGTTGGAGCACTTGGAGACAGAGATTCTCTATGCAGAAATAAACCTCTGACAATAGAAACTTGCATCGTTTCGATAGCGAAAATGTTTGCAAACTATGTAAAACTTAAATTAAAATCAATGTGAGAAAGTTGCTTTTTTATATCGTTTATTATCAGATTAATTTTATTACAGTTACCGGTTTGTTCTTAAAAAATATTTCTCAGCGTCTAAAAGTCGTTTCAGTATTTTAAACGGGATTGGAAAACGTTTATTTATACGAATGCATTATTATTATTATCGGTATTAAAATGAAGAAATTGAAGGTGGGGTTGGTACACGGCAACAATTTATTCCATCTGGCGCTGCCTCTTGCTTCGTTTTTTTATTTATATAATATATACATGCTGCATTTTAACCGGTTACTCTTACTCTTCGGCCGCACGGTTTTGACGTACTGACTCACTGACTGAACGACTCTCGTTCCATTTCGCCTTCTTCTTCTCGTTGTTATTATTATTCCGAATTGTATTTAAATAAATATTGAAACGGTTCCCTCTTTCGCGGCCACAATGCGAAGAAAAAGCAAATCGGGCCCCGTACTTAACCTACGACAATGTGATTCTTGTGAGACCGTTTCGAAGTGGATGCCAAAGGAAAGAAAAAGGAAGAATCGACAACGACGATAATCATAAAAGTCTTCAACATCTGCCATAATAACTTACTCGTTAATGATGTATATGTTTGCGTATGGCTGGTAATTACATTGTGTACAATAATTCTGGTTTTTCATTGCAACATTTTTTTTCTTTTTCGCGTTGTTATTGATGCTGCTTCGTCTTCTTTCACGGCGTCCCTCCATCCACATACGAATCTATTTTTGTGTATGTGCAATAATGTAATTTAAGAACGTGACAGTGACGTTGCGAATAGTAAAGAGGGACTGAAAAGTAATGCGAGGGACGCTGGTTAAGAGGATTTGTAAAAATTAATGACTTCTTGTTATGAAAGTTACATTTCGCACACCCTTTCTGAAAAGGGATGTGTAAGATTTTATCATACGATTATGGAAACGCGTGAAAATTTATAAAACCGAAAGCTTTGCTAGTAGGGCGTCATTTCGCAATAATCGCTTATCCAATTAGCAAGTTTAAATGTACGCATTTATTACCGAACGACTTTAATTAATTACAGCAACTTAATAATTGTCAATTCGCTTCTTTCTATTTTTCTCTCTCTATACGAAACTAATTAATGATGACGTTGCCGTAGTTCCTCCTCTTCTCGCCTACAGATATCGGCCCATTTTTGCACGTTTGATTCGGTTTTGGCTGAAACGATTTATAATGGCGATGTCTGCGAATTATACAATCGTTTATGAATTTTCGCGAGGGAATACTTACACATCCTTTCGAACTTGTAGAAAATGGGAATCGACACGATAATCCCGTAGAAGTAATATTTCCACATCCACATGTTGTTGTAATAGAATTTGAATGGAAATTGGGCAATTTTCGCTGAAAACGTGTATGGATATTTCATTCGCCTGGACGATGAAGAAGGCGTCGCATCCCCATCAAATGGCGATGTCGAACCCGATTTGCCTTTCATTTTTTCGACAAAGTTCACAATATCCGGTTTTTGAAACGTTTCCATTGCACCGGCAAGCGGTTTACTACTGTACTTCTTCGTGCCATTCTTCCCCCCTTCCTTGCTATTCTTTTTATCGTCCGGTAATTTATCTAACCCTCCCTCCGGCTTTTTGCTCGATATCTGTTGCACGAAATTCGCAACAAATTTTTTCACATCACCAATTAAATCTTTCTTATCGTCTCCCTTTAATTTCTCTTTGAGTTCTTGCAATTTCTCCGGTGCTTTCAATTGCACTTTATCCCCCGTTTTCTGCTCGCTTGCCTTCATTGTCATAGTTTCGATAGACTTTTTTATTTTTTTAATTTGATCCGGTGCAATCTTTTTTACATTATCGACAGCTTTCTTCAGGCTATCTGGCACTTTTTTCTCTTCCTTGAGGGCAGCGATGTTTTTCTTCGCATTTTCTAAATCACCTGGCGCCCGTTTCATGAGCTTGTTCGCAACATTTTGCATCGACTGCAGTATGTCTTTTAATTTGTCTGACATTGGTCTTTATGATTAAATCTCAATGTAAAACGTTGTAAAATGCAACAAGAACAACAAAAGTTAAAAGTAATCAGAAAATGTCACTTTATTTACGCATTTCCATTAGATAGTTTACTTGGTAACCAATGTAAGGGCAAATATTTAGCTCTTTTGTACACGTAGAATTGGCCATCTAGCAAGCAAATCGGAGGCTGTAATTGAAATGAATGATAATTAGGAACTTAACTAATAAGTTGATTGTGTTTACGATATATTTTTTTTGTTTCGAACTGCTTCAAAAGTAGCTTTCAAGGACGGCAGATAATTATGCACCGACGTGATTTTATATTTGATTGTTTTAGTGTCAAATTCAATTTTCAAAATATGTGTTTAATTTTCATGCAAAACATTCGCAATTAAAGTCTTTTCAATCACACCTTTGAATTATGTAGGCTAAATAAATTTGATAAACAGTTTAAGACTGAATATCTAATTGAATTGCAAATTGCAATATAATAAATTGGCGAATGGCTGTATGTCAAACCGGGGCCTAAAAGAATTTTACTGGTTCGTGCTTTGCAGCAGAGCCTTTTTTACAAAGAAGAAAAGTAATGTACGTTCATTATGATTATAATTTAGAACAAAAAAAACTTGACTTATTACCATTAAACGACCGCAATATTAATCATTTCTAATTCGAAAGACCATTTGGACTCAGCTTGTTGTTTCGTTTTTTCTTCTTCTTTTATGAGCTTGTTGCCGTTAGCTGTTGGTGGAGAGCGATCATTCTTCTTATTTTTCCATCGACCCATGCCACCATACAATAAATACTTTATTGGTTTTATTTTGCAATTTAACAATGCAGAATGAGTTGGCACACAATCAATCAAATGGAGAAATACAATAATAATAACGATATGACAGTGGAGATATGAGAGAATTTAATGTTGTGCAGTATCTGTGGTGGTACTTTGACTTTTCTTCTCCATTAGCGTTTAGGCTTCTTTTTTTCATTTTCATTTCTGCAATAAAAGAATTGAATTAATAAGAATTCCACTTACTTATTATACATATAAAGTTTTCGCGATATTTATGCTGTAAAACGTTTCAGCAACGAGCGAAATAGTGTGTAATATTCATAAATATTTATAAATACATTCATGCAACGTACGTAAGCCGTTCGATTTCTTTTAGAAATAATTACTTTTGAAATTTGCGTCGCTTTATTAGTTACGTTATTATTATTATTATTATTTCGTTTAAACGAAAAAAAAAAATTTTTTTTAACCTTGGATTGATGCATTGCCCCGCATATCCACACACACATATTTATATGGATATATTATTATAGTGTAATGTTTACTTCGTCTGACTGCAAAATAACATACAATACAAACACACACGCATACTATTCTTAATGGATACACAAGCACACATTTTAAAACGTGATTAACGTTCGCAGACGAAACGCAGAAATGCACGAGCAAAACGGATCAAGAGATTGGTTTGCGAATTGCGAAAAAAAGTTGCCTTTACAATGCGATTTAAATGCCGAATCGTTATTTATTAACGATTAATAAATGATATTCCTCGATAAATGCACTTAATCAATGCTATTTTTTGTACTGGCAATTCCTTTCACCGTTTGTGCGATATTAATGTTTTTTGGCATGAAGCGAATTCGTAAATTGGCTCTTTTGCAATTTGCCGTACGACACGAGAATCTTTAATTTGTCAAACGTGCGTTTGGGAACCTCTGATCGATTATGCATCATCAACACCGGCAGCCTTGCACTTTTTTTCGCAGTTAATAAGTGCACGACTTCAACAATCGCAATCTCGTTCGTATCGCGAGAAATTCTATATAATTTTCAGATTAAGGACAAAACGATCGTGATTATCGATGGTTAATTCGATATAAAAAAAAGATAACTTGACATTTCATACTTTTTTCCCTTTCATTACGATAATTGAGCATAAATAACTTTAAAGATCGTACGCGATTATTATTAAAGGATTAACTCTCTCGCTCATTCATAAACGGGTACAAGTGCAATTACGACACAGTTAATAACATTTAGAAAATTAAAGAAGAGAAAAATAACTGGCACACTTGTGTCGGTCTGTCTGTCTGCTCTTCGTTTGGTCGAATAAACAACATCAATTGAAACCGACAAATTCACGGCTCTAAATGATAATTAAGTGTACAGGGTCCAACCAACAAGGAGCAACCACTCGAATTGTACGATGTTTAAATCTCTGTTCAATAGTTTTATCATTTCTAAAGTACACATTTTTGGCGTCATTCAAACTTGATTACAACTATCTTGTTTTCCATGAAGGAATCCAGTTTGATGACGACAATTGCAAAAATTATTTTCTGTCCATCCACGTACAGTTACATCGAATAATATCCATCAACATTAGCGTATGTTGTGCATATAGGATGACTTACAGACACATAAAGCTCGAGATATATTGGTTTATGTATAGGGAAACACACATTAAAATGATCCCGTATGAAATGCATGCATGTTCGCTAAAAGATGTACGTGTATTCGTTTAAATGTGCACATAATGCATTAATATAGACTTTTACATAAACTACATGCAGCACATTGAAATAAATACGTATATAAAATGAACGCATATAATTTAATAAAAGTGTGTGTGTTTTAATTTGAAAATGAGCCTGTTCTATTGCACTCAACAACATCGTCTTCATCTATCCCCATCTTTATTCATTTGCACGTGTGTTTGTGCGTGAAATGAATAGACGTGTGTAAAGACTCTTCTTCGTGCTATGGATATGTTGAGGATTAGGAGCAAAGATGAAGGAGTAAAAGATGATGCGGTGGAAATGTATTATTATCATTGTTGCCAATGTACGTTTGAGTATTATTAAATGGTGGTAACGAAGAATATGGATGCATATGGTTTCAAGGACATTAACAATGAATTAGAAGAAGTATTTATATTTGTATTACGTTTGGCTGTGGAAGAGCGACTTATGTATATATGTAAAATAGCTCAGGATGTTTATGTTTGATGTATACTATTTATAATGTCAACATCGAAACGAAGACGAAGAACGGGGAGGAATTACAATAATAATACGAATGAAAGGAATTGAAGATGAGGCGAGGAAAATCTTTCTGCATGAAATTCATACGAAAGTAGTTTTCCACTGAAAATGGAGGAGGTGGTTGAAATTAATTCGATCCAAATGCAGCGACGATTGCTATTATACCAACTGTCACGTTTTAGACGAAAACAATTCGTTTTAAGAACCGAAATAATTCGAGTGCATTATATATTGTTTTTCGCCATGTAATCTTATCCGCATGTTTATACAAAGTCTGAGTAATTGCTATAGGCGATGCCCAAAATTGTAATTTTTTTGAATGCAACTTTGTTGCAATCCGATGCCAAATCTTCTCACCGCAAAATATAGAAGCTTATAGTGTTTATTTATTTTTCTTTTGATTACAGGATAACGAGTAAAACGTAGCGTGCACTAGGACGGTTTCATCCATTTTAAGACTGTTCAAAACGTAAGTGAAACAATCCGTTTTCTTAATATTGCAATTAGCCATTAGATGCATTTTGCCGATGATAGTTTTGTGGAAATTTTCCAGTATTTTGTAACAATAACAATTTTCTACGTAAACATTATGAAAAACGGGCAAAAACTCATTTATTTTCATCAAGTGAAATCATAAACAAAGTTGCATATTACAATTTGGCACATTAAACAATCAAAACAAAAATCTAATTAGCATTTGAATTTTGAATTGTATAAGACTTGAATCGATTATTAACACATTTTAGCAAAGCAACGACCTCGTGAAAATTGTTAAACTTCAATGAAAATTGAGAGTGAAAAACTACTTTCTCATTGTCAATGACAATGATACTCTGCAAAGGACCTTTAATTAGGACATTCTCCTATTGAATTATTAATTGTACACGTGCCAATTAAACTTTAACAAAAAGAAATTCTCACGATTTTTTTTTATCTTAAGAACATACACTTCATTCGCAATTAATTGGGTTACGCAGTGACAATTAATCTGTTCGCGAAATAATTACATTTTAATTGTTTCAAGATTAGACAAGATGATGATGGCAAATGGAATACTGTCGTGTTCTATCTCTTACTTATAGGTCGAATGATAGCAAAAAGAAGGAGAAAGACAAAAATAAATTTGCGAAATAATAATAATGGGACGAAGACGAATAAACAAATTAATTTCAATTCCTCTCCGCAGGCATTAAACTCAAATTAAATATTCCAATTAATTTCAATTGATTTTCGACGAAACGCGACGCGAACTAGTACTCGCTTTTTCATTTATTTAATTAGGACGTCTCAAAATAAATTTCCTCGTCGTTCTTTCGCCTCAAGAAAATAACGTCGAGTAAGAAAAATAAAATAAATACAAATATTGCTGCTGCTGTTGCTGTTCGTTTAGAAGGAAATTTGTTACAAACTTAAAAATTTATCTCTCTCTATCTTGGTCACACTTCTTCTTCCTTTTCTTATTTTTTATTCTCCTGCGTTTGTGTGTCTGTGCATCTGAATTTTGCTTTTATTTTTCGAGACTGTTGGGCACCGTTTAATATAATATGTCCTTGCTCTTTTTTAAATTTCATTAACCGTAATTGCAACCAAACGAAACATCATCATTGTACGGTTAACTGGCTACAGTTCGCTCTTTCACTCGCTCTTTTCATCTCTTCCATTCTCTCCCGTTTCTTTTTTTCTTTATTTCATTTTACTCTCTATTTCTTTCTCCGTTTCGTACTTTGCCTGGTGCGTGTGTATTATAACCACTCGACTTTTAAAATAAACGACCCAACAACCTCGAATGCCAACGTTTTTTTATATATGTCGCATGTTAAATTTAACCGTACTCGCAGAATATAAAGCCCTCGGTACCACAGTTAGATTTTACTGCATTATTGCATTATGATAAAACCTAGTCTTCTTTTTCGGTGGCAAAATCGGATTAACGATGAAAAATTCACGAACCCTCGTAGATTAATCCCATCCCGTACGATTTTCGTTTTCGAATTTGGAAAGTTGTTTACAATTTTTCACGCAGAACGAAGAGACGAGGAAAAATGATTTTTTTTTAGCGAAACATTTCTTTCATCTCGAATTTTAAAATTAATTTCAGTTATTTGCATGAAAAATAGGACGCCTACCAGCAAACACGAAACGGTAGTAACGATTCTTATTATTTTATGTATGAAACGGTTGTTAAAAGTGTTCTATCCATATGTAAAGCTGTTAGAGGGTAGGTGGGATTTATTTTTAACTTGAAACTAAATCCTCACCACAACTGTCTTATTTTTAAATTGTCGTTAGAGATAATTTTGTTAGATTACGAAAAGGTCGAGAGCAATTTTTGACGTTTTCAATAAGTTAGCAACATTCTTGTACACTGCAAATTTATCACATACCCAATACAAACACCAAGAAAACCAATTAATGTTTAGAAATAATCGATTCTTTCAATTTGTGTATTTTGCTTTACTTCTATAATACATAAATTTTAATTACTGTTTTGCTCAACGATAATTACTTTATTGTTTCAGTTTTTTAAACGTATTGCAAAATGGGTTTCATATAAAAAATTTATGAAATATTCTTCAGAAAGGAGAAACGTATAACCCTCGTTGCTTTTCAAATAGGCTCTATTACAAGAAAACAATAGGTAATATCGTTATTTTATGGGCTTGTTACGGTTAATGATAACGTAATAATTACAACAATATGTAAAGGCATACAAATAACTGACTTAATTTAATTACACCGAAATAAAATAAAAAAGTATTTGTAAAATGAGAAACAAAACCTATATCGTTATTGTTCTACGCGGTGCATCGAAGAGTCGTAAAATTGTTTTAATTCCAACGGACCTCGTATAGAGAAATAGAAAGGAATGATTCGCAAAATTCTAAATTGCGAACTCGTACTATTACTACCGCTGTTGCTTGCTACCTCTGCATTGAACTTGAACATTATTATTATACAAACAGCACATAATGCATTATTTTTATTGTTGGAAGAGCGGACGTTATTAGAGCGTTTTTGTCCCACGCGTTAACCATTATAAATTTCATTTTATTTTCTCGAAATTTACTTCGGCTATTAAATCATATCGGTATTCGGATTTAATAAAGGAAAATTTGGGAAATTCACAGAAACACACATTATATTGCACGCAATTAATTATGTCTTTGGCAACCGTTCGACCTCCAACATTTTGCCACAACAATTTTTGCTTATTTTCTCATTACGGCCATTTCCGAAATAATCGCCCAATTTAGACAGAAGGAAAAAAGAGCGGAACGCATCCTCTCCATTTTAATACATTCTTTCATACAAACTTCTATTCATCATCACTAATTTGTAATTGCATATGTTAAATGACGTCATCCACTTCACGAAATTCTCTGGAGAATAGAAAAAAGTAAAAGAAGAAAGACCGACGACAGTCTAATAACGAAAGCAGATACAGCAGCAGACAGCAGCAGTAACAGCAACAACAAACAATAACAACAAGGAGCAGCGGTTATTATTATTATTGTGGTGGTAACAGTGGCATTAATAACGAACGATCAAGGCCAAAAGCATCACCATCATCATCTTTCTTCTTTCAACTGCGGCGTCGAACCTCTCTTTCGCTCGACTCCGCTCTCTGTATACTCCTCTACAGCCCACTGCACTCGAACAATTATGTTATTGATGATGATCATCACCATGTGTGTGTTTTAAAAAACCATTAATTTTTATTTCATCCGAATTTCGTGTTATTAATATTTATCAGCGATAAAGGTTATCCTCTTTATCTCATTTAAAGTGCTTTTCCTTAGAATGAACAAAAATCGAACTTAAAGCTCATGAAAGTTAGTTTGAAATTTAAAAAGTGCTTAAATTTTCAAAAAATTCTTCTTTTTTAAACCTTTTTTAATGATAGAAAAGTATTAAGGAGCTTTCAAAGCACATAGACAATAATAAATACGTGTATCGCGTGCCTTCAAGCTTTTCCAACGCCGAATTTGTGACACAGACATCATGGATATAAACATTTACCCTCATCAGCAAAAAGGCATCTAATAATAACAACAAATGGAAAGAAAGTGTATAATGGTAACCCGAAAGTTTTATATAATGCCAGCCAGTAAATTATCGTTAGTGAAATTTTGTAACTTTTTCTTTCCTGTCTCACTCGCATGCATGCGTGGCACAAAAATTCTATTTCGAGTTGGGAAACAATCCAAAAAGAATCGAGCAAAAAACTATTCGCGAATACCGAACGGTTGCTGTTATTATTATTATTATTATTCAACAGAAAACATTGTGCCTGCGGTGTAATGTCACTTTTATGTGTATAATTCCTATGTAATTTTTTTAATAATGCGAAGAGAAAGAATGTTGACCGTTCAGAACAACAACATGAAAAATAAAATGTATAGAATAAACTGAACAAGTTAAAGTAATGGGATGACACAAAACGATGATGTCTAATGGTACAAAATTAGATTGACATTTTCGCAAACTATTAGGGATTTTGCGACTGCAAAGAAATTCGCAAATTGGTTAAAAACCGACCGTTTGTTCGTTCTTCTGTACACTTAATACCTCTTTACCCGAGTCCCTTTATTTTAATCGGTTTAAATGAAGCACAATAATAAGTTAATAAACTTGTTTTCGAAACGTGCATGTGTACGGGTGAAATCCAATTACTTTCGATTGAATGTAAGTGTATTTGCCAATCTCCAACTGTTATTTTGCTCTTTCTGCACGAACGTAAACCGAGAGAGAGAGAGCAAGAGAAATTGTAGACAAATTAAACATTAAACGATGACGTAACAATAAAACTTTTACCATTTAAAAAATTTCGTTACTCGTATTATTATTGTTGTTGTTGCAGTGACCTACTGTCATTATTATTGCTTTTTTTGCGAAAGCCAAACAAATAAGAATAAATTATTGTTATTATTGTACCACAGACACAGTACAATATGCTAAAATGAACGGAGTATGTGTGTATGTATAAGCGAAGAGACAGATGACCTCAGAGGAGTTATTGGTGTAGGTCGTGTGTATGTGTTATAATACACAAATAAAAAGTGTCTGGACTTCTGTTAAATTAATACCGCACCTCTTTATTACCATTATCATCATCATTATTATTAGCACAGTTGAAATTAATGTTATTCTCTACGCCGTTAAATTCGGTTAGTTGATCATTAATGGCAATTAAAGAGGTTCGTCCCGAAAAAAAATATCGCCATTACCGAGACGCTCCCAGTTTTTTATTCGCCGAAAGGATTATCTTATGATTAAATTACCCACAAAAAGAACCGAACGTACACCTCTGTAATGGTAGGTAGGTCGTAAATTAGAATGAAATATAGTTTCAAAAATAAAATGAATCAATATCTTCATCGTCCCGTTTGAAATCACGTTAATTGCAAAACAAAAATAACAGCCAAGTTCGATTGGTAAAATCAAGAAAACATCTTGAGATAACGACAATCATCACATTTCTTATTGCTTTGGGAATAGAAGCGTGAAATAATAAACGTTTCTCGTGATAGCGAACGCTAAATCTTGTTATGTTTTTTTTTTCTAATATTGTTTCGTTTGCAACAGCCTAATTCGCTCTTAAAAATTAAATGTGTTGGAAAGAAAGATAAGATTAAGATGATTTATAAAAAAGGAATCATAAAAAGGAAAAGGTTGTGAAACAGTAAAGAGTTGCATTTACTGAATGGAAGTGTAAAATTTATCCAATGGAAATCTTTAATGTTGAATTAGGTCAAACTCCAAAATCCCTCATAGACTAAAGTGTATGACAAATAACATGTGCAATAATAATAGAAAACTGATTGCATGGAAAAAGCATGCAAATTTCCCACGTGCACAGTACAAAATTGGATTTTACTACTCCAACATTTATTTCGTGCGTCCTTTTTTCTTTTTTATAATTACGCGCAACAAACGACACGGGATTTGAAACGTTCCCGAAGGATTTTTATAATCTAATTTTCCATTAAATTTCATCTTAAACGAATTAGAACTAAAGAGCTTTTCCCTCCCACCTCATTCGCAGCAGCCATCAACAGTGGTGTCCTTCGATAAAGAGAAAAAATTTAATTTTTAAGTTTAAACGAGCGGAAGAGAAGGACATCCAGAGACCGTTTTATTGTTATTAAAAGGACGAGATTAAATTATTCTTAATATTAAACAAATAAACAACGGTATAAATGCGAATTCATTAAATGTTTATTTTATATTTGCTGAAATAGAACCGTATTTAACCGTGTATGCAGGGATTTGCATCAAGGGCGAAACGGTAAAAAAGCTCGATGTTGATGATAAAATTGCATCCCTCTGATTTAATACGGTGCACGGTTTTATATGGTACACACACACACACACACACACACACACAACGTATTGACCTCGAAACCAAGGGTATTTTCCACAAATAAAATACACCGAAAATGTAGGTCAGATTTAAAACTAGAGCAAAATCTCATCATCATCAACAACAAATAACAACAACAACAACAACGTTATTGCCATCACGTTCATCAGCATAATCAACAGCAATAATAACAAGAAGAATAAACAACGTTATTAAACATTGGAAACGTGTTTATTAAATAATTCTTTTTATATGAAAATCAAAACAACTTTCTATTTGTTTTTCATACTTTTCCAAATGGAACTGTTAAGATGAAGTTATAAATCAGGAACGAGAAACATTCGTTATATTCGACTGATTATCTAATTGACCCACTTCAGGTTCACGGTCGGCGTTTGTAGAAGTTTTTATAAAAAATTCTTTAAACCTTTTTCGATATTCCTGATTAGAATCTTCTTAAAGTTTGTAGCCGAAAGAATAGCTACCAATTTTTTATCAAATCTTGGCGCCACTTCAAGAATCTACTGCTTGACTCGTTAATTAAAGAACAGCAGCAATCTACTTTTGACACAAGCAATGGTAACAAAACATCAGTAAAAGAAATGAAGAGAAAACGTGAAGATTCCTCTTGCATTTTAG
The DNA here is from genome assembly GCA_963695495.1 of Hololepta plana. Taxonomy (NCBI): domain Eukaryota; kingdom Metazoa; phylum Arthropoda; class Insecta; order Coleoptera; family Histeridae; genus Hololepta; species Hololepta plana. The sequence goes on along the minus strand of OY968832.1, from coordinate 8,912,497 downwards.
ATCGATCGATAATAATAATAAGCAAGAGAGCGTTCACTCCGATTATTATTGTTAACATTGTTGGAAGTTTATAAATTCCTTTCGATGATTATTATGGTTTAGTAATTCAGTTCGCATAAAATGCATCGGTGCATTTCTTTCGTTCCTTCCTTCCACCGCGATGCTATTTTAGAATAATCTCTTACGATCATCCATTTCCATTTTATAAATTATTAAGAAAACTTTCCATCGTACGTGAACTTCTCTTGCAAGAAAACGCAAAACGCCCTCTACAAATACCAAGGAACTGGAAGCAATTTTGTTGAGTAATTCGTTCTAACGCCAATAGAATAATTTTAAAGTTTGATAAAAGGCGACGATGTAAACGTTTCGTTCTCTTTATTGAACTCGATCTAACGCCAATTGACTAAAACAAACCCCGAATAAAAGAAAATAAGACGAAATTAAAACTCGATTAATCTTGGCGAAGAATTCCCGTTTCTCATTGGGAACGAACTGAATTCTGCACAATCTCCCGTTCGCATTTCGTCCTGGGAATATTTGACCTAAATCTTCTACCGCCCACTTTCCGTAACTCGCAGTCCTGTTGGGAAGGTGAAACTTCCTTCCGTTGGCTTCTCTTCCGTTCTTACATCTTTTCCTACCACAAAAAAATAAAATAAAGAGAAATACAAACTTCAAGTGGAAGGAAAGTAGGTCGACGCAATATTAATAATAATGATTGTTCTGAAAGAAAAAAGTATTCCAATTAAATCGATGAACGACTGAAAAATGAAAGTCACCAATAATAGATTAATTGCGGTGAATTAAAATTAAATGCTGCAAGAAAAAATATAATTCTAAACATAATTGCGCTCTTGTTGAATGCTTCTACTAAATCGCGGTTCTAATGGTTGCGTTTGAATGGAAGCGAAGAAGTTAAATTTAGTCGCGGTATCATCATCGACATTATTTCCTTCTGCTGTTCCAATGTTAAGAGCGCGAAAGGGGATTTTCAAGTCAATGGCAGACGGTTAGAATTTGTAGAGTCGTATCGTAGGCGTCGGTTGTAAAATAACGATTCCGTAAGCGCCCTCTTGTACAATCACCCTTCATCCCTTGTGTGTGTTATACGCATTCGAACAAATTCCATCACCACCATTAGGGCATTCGTCAGCCCCTCTTTACGTCTTCAACATACTACTACTACTATACCATCCCTACCCTTAACAACAACGGCAACCAGAACCATGGGCTCGAATTATCATCATCATCATCAAGATCCATCGGTCTCTTTTATAGTGCAGTCTGTGACCTGAATATTCCAACTGCAACGCGCCGTCGCGGCGCCGCCGACGCCTTCCTTCATCATCAACAACAACAGCTACAGCTACGTCCCATTATATACCGTCTTCCTCTTCAAGAGGACGTCTTTCATTCCTTCCATCAACATCTTCATCTTTTTTCTGTTGACTTCCTTTCCGAAAGTTGAAATAACTGAGACCGTTACTTTTCACCTTTCATTTTTCTCGATTCGATCGTTTCCTGTCGCTACAATCAGCCACACAAAAAGACGTTTTTCTTTTTTAATTTCATGTATTTATATATTACGCTAGAGGAGTTTTGTTTTTTAGAGGAACGTGACGTCTTCATTTTCCGCAATTTTTTTGGTGGATGATGAAGGGGAAACGAGGTCAAAATAATAATTATTAATAATAAAGTGCTTACGCGCTCCCAAAAAAAGTAAACACGCTTTGAACAAAAACCTCGTTTGCAAAATGCATGAAAATGTGCAAAAGTTTACGATTCTTTCTCGCTCTCCCCCAGTTTCTCTTTCTCTTAGTCTCTATCTCCTTTTCTTTGGCAATAAATTTCAAACAAACGACCTCGAAACGAGATTGCTTCTATCGCATTAATTTTCATGCACCAGAAATTTTCTCGTCGTTATCGATTTTTCGCGCGCGCTCTTTCCCGCGTTTTCCGCAAGCAACATCGACGAAAGAAGCGTCTTAAAGCTGAAGCGCTGTGTAGTTGTAGTTGTTGTTGTTGTTTCAGGATTTGGCTATTTTTACCTATTTAAATGGTATTTTTTGAGCGCTCGCAGAGCGTGGGAGTGAGCGGGAGAGAAATTTTACGAAAATTGTTAAACTATCGATAAAAATAGATCGTTTCGTAATCGCTCTCTAACACATTCTCTCTCGCTCCCGCTCCTTATTTAACCTTGCAACTGATAATATGGAAACATTGACCCCTTATTTATTTTACAGCCTCTTTTTTATTTATTTCGATTATCTCGAAAGAGAGAACATTCTCCAATAAACAAATGTGTGAGACAGTTAACAGAGAGAGAGACGACTGTGCAGGAAAATCTTGTTAGTTAATAATCCATGATTGTATCGCCGGTTTTCAATTAATTAAACGAATTGCAATTACCGTAATTACCCGCATATAAGAGGCGCTTTATCACATTTTGGTGTCTGAATTCATGGTACGTGTTTATATTCGATGACAACTTATTAGGGCAAAATTGCTGATGGGAAATTGGATGCAGCCACTTTCCTTTGACGTTTTAATAAAACTATAGCCATATTTTATTGATGGACATTATTCCTATATTTTCTGACTAAGAAATATAAGGGTGCGTCTTACAATCGATGGCTGCTTATACGCGAGTAAATATCGTAATTCGCGACCGAATTCAATGGTTCTTTTTGCGAATTGCAATAACAAATTGAATGTTACTGCAGAAGGATGACAGAAAACGAACCGTAACCCCATTCAACTAACAAAAATAACATTTATATCGACCGATCGATCCACTTATTAAACCCTCAAATATTGTGCCATTTGTTCTTTATTTAACAATTTCGCCCTTTAAGCGTTACCCTTTTGGCATTACCCCTCTTGCATATTCTCGAACTCACCCTTAACGTAGCTCTGTTGTTCGTCCATTTCTTCTATACAGGGTGGTTGGAAGAAAGTGTTACAAACTTGAAGGGGTGATAATACAGCCCAACATAAGCAGAAAAGTCTGAATGAACATGAATCCGGAAATGGACGGTTTCGAAGATACGGAGGATTATTAATTTTTGTAGCGTATCTTCATTTTTCGCCTTCTGTTTTGTCGACGAACCAATGTTGTCGAAGGACGACCGTTGTATTAACGGACTTGAATAATTTGTAGATATGATGCTTTATTTTACACTAATTACAAATTTAAAATGAATGGCGACAGTTATTCTTAAAAATGAAAATGGTTCTCTTTCGACGCTACGATGTAAGTGAATGATTTTACGTACAAAATAGTCCAGAGATGATTTTCTGGGTGGGGTGGAAAAGTAGAAAGTGACCTCGTGGACCGATTGGGTGGTTTATAGACCAGATGATGTTCTAAGAATTTTCGAAAAACCCTGTACCCACGAAGTGCACTTTCTCTTTTCCTTACACTCTTCTTGTTCAGTGAGGGTTGTTTTATTTAACGGCTGAGGGCAAAAAACAACTACCTGAATGAATAACAGAAGAAAAAATAGAAATAAAAACAAGTTGTAAACTTAGTTTAAGCGAGGCGACACCTTCTTCATTCTCAAAACTTGCATTTTCGTATCGTTAAGAGACGTTTTGTCATCCAAAGAGTTTGTAGTTGATATTAAGTCGTCTTTGAGAATTTTACGCATTTTCGCTATGTCTTTTTGCTGTAGGTCTGAATTAGCCGACATGCAGTTCATCTATGGTCATGCTAAGAGAAAATACCAGAGATACCTTCAGACTTTATGTTGAAGCTGCACCCAATCGTCAGATTCCTTCAGTTGGTCCTTTTGGAGAACATTTACACAACAGACGCCAGATTTAAAGCCTCAAGATTTCTTTCTGTGCGAAGATTTGAAAAGCTTAGTTTATGCTACACTTGTAAAAGCTCTCGAGGAACTGAAACAATGAATTGATTAAAGATGCCGTTAAATTTACCCAATATTTGATTGCCAATGATTTTCGTAAGAATTCGAAGGCTGTTGCGGCAAAGATGTCTTGGCTGCCCTAGAATGGAAGAAGGGCACTTTGAACATCTTTTCTGAGTTATTCTTTCTTCATAGTTTGCATTGTTTGTACATAATTTAAAAGTTGCAAAATTGATTGTATCTCCGAAACCATCCGTTTCTGGACCCATGTTAATTAAGACTTTTCTGCGCATGTTCGGCCACATTTATCGCCCCTTAAAGTTATTTTTGAACGCCCTGTATATTTTTAGTGCAGCTGAATCAGCAGCCAGCCAGTAGGCAGGCAGCTACGCCGTGACCTCTGAACCCTGCTGAAGGCTGCGACCTAGATAAAATGCGCATGGTGGTTGAAGAGTGATTGCGAGAGGTAGCGAATGAAAGAGAGACACATTACTTTTTTTTTGTTATTGGTTCCTCTTTGTTCTTTAATATGCTAGGAAAAAGGAGAAAACGTAAGGACGATGGTACCGAAATGTACAGGAAAACGAGGCGATGCTCTCTCGCTCTTTTTTGCAGTCGGTTCTATCAATTCGTACATATAAAAATTGAGCAGTCAGCAGACACAGCAGAACGAACGGAACCCCCTGCTAAAGTAGGGCTCTATCGATTTTGTCTGTATCATTGTTATTATTATTATTACTACTACTATTAAAATAATACATACGGTATGTAAACGGTGACATTTTCCTATTGTCATGCTGGCAAAATAAAGTTGAGGCAAAATATAGCAGAATATATCGGTTGGAAATTATTATGTTTCGTGACAAAGAAAAAAATTGTTTTCTTGATATACCTATAATTTTTTCTTCTTGTCTCGTACACACTCTTCTGTGTTATTAATTTGAAATGAGTATATTTTGTCTCGTGTCAACGGATCATTTTTTTTTTCTTTCTGGCAAATTGCCATTTAGACATGTATCGTGTTACGCCAATACAACAAACATTTATATGGGATATAATTTTCAAATGGATCTAAACGAAAGAAGCGATGGCAGAAGAAAGTGATGGAAAAGGCCAAAAGAAAGTAAAGGAAAAAGGCAAAAAATAGAAGGGACAGACAACAGTCGAGTTCTTTTGATAAAAAACTCCTTTCCCCAATATTTGTCGCTTCTTTCATCCCACCCAGGGACTCGCTTCTTCTTCGGCTAGTTGGAGAAGGAAAGTAAACAAAATAAAAGGCCAAACACTTTTTTGAATTTAATGTCTCTGCAGACAAAATCAACGGAAAACATCGCAGGAAAGGCTTACAAAAGCAAAACGGCGTTCATTTGAATGAAGCGAGAAAGTGGTTGGTGTCCTCATAAAAGCTAATTCATCGTTATTATTTTCCTTCCCTTCTGTTTCTAATTAATGCTGCTAATTGAAAAAAGAAATACCGCCGCCTTAGCCATAAAGTAAAACTGTGTTTTTTTTTTGCGTTCGGTTTGTTAGCAAAAAATTGTAACAAAGGAGCCTTCGGCAAATTAAAAACCAACGCAGACTGTTATGCAGCAGTAAAAGGAGACGCCAAAACAAACAAACGCGAACAGGTTTTTATGAAACCGGGAAAGTGAAATTCGCGACTTGTATTATACGTATAAAATAAAAGTTGCAAAAAAGGAGGTGGAAGGAAATACGAGAAAAACGTTGAAAAGTGCCTTCGAGTACTTGCTCGTTCGCCTGCCTCATACCAAAACCGTCTGGGTAATATTCCTGGCTCCTTCGCTCCACAAATAGGTAGAGAACCCATTCTCTCTGTCTCTCTCGTTTCGCGTATTATACCACCGCGTCTCAGCTTCGTTTACCATACAGTTTCCAACGATGGAAAGTGATTGTACCCGTATTATTTATTATTATGGGCACGAAACGTTCTCCGGCACTTTCGGTGCGGATGGCGTTTCGTTCCTTTTAATATACAAGTTCCCGACAGCATCCCGTTCCGTCGTCGACGCTTGCTGGTGCAATGACTATCTCTCCCTTTTCTGTCTGTGTTGCGAGATGAGAAAAAGCTTTATTTTAATGAAAGAGGGAGAAATGAGATCATCCCCGACAAACGGAGCAAAATAGTAGTAGTAGTCTCTACACATATAGTAGAATGGAGGGTTTGGATATTATTAAGTGAGTGGTATGAGAGCGAACCCCCCCCTCTCTCTCTCTCTCTCTCTTCCACGCCGTGACGCCCTCGCATTTCGGCGGCGTCGGCAGTCAGTTTGGGATCGATAACACCAGACAAAACATTACTACACTACCGTTCCCCATTTTATTTCATCGACAAACAGTCTGTCCTCTTTTTTGCGCTGCTTTTGCTACAGTTACCAACGGCGTCGTCATCGTCGTTTCTTTTTTATTATTACAATAATTGTCACAAGGGGATCGACCCGGTTTTGTGATTGTAATACCACACACACACACGAAGGTACAAGAACATGTGCGATTCGATATGATTCTCTCTTAATTATTGCATAAAATTTAATGGAAACAAAATTAAGGACAACTGATTGCAAATCGCCATAACCACATGAAAACCATTCATTTCCTACGCACAGAATTTTCCCGGATTAGATGTCATTTTGGAGAGAATGACATTATTTTGCATTTTCAAACGGGCTTTCGTTAAGTGGTAACAAAGATAACATATTGGATTGATGCATAATTTTGTGCGTTTTTTAAGTTTCAAATTTGCACTAATTTTTTTTAAATAGCAACTTGTTATATGCTATTCAATACAGGTTTTTCGCTTTATAAGACTGTGTTCTTGTTTCTTTGTACGATTTAATTTTCCGTTGATTTGTAAATTATTAAAATCTAACGTCAAGTGGATAAAAATGCACACTTCCGACACCTGCTTCCTTTCCATTTTAATCAGGGTTCTAAAGCAGTTCGGGACATTTGTGCTGTATGTCCCGATGATGCCATAGCGGAAATAACGGCTCAGAAATAGTTTTTGTGTTTTAAAGAGGGTGATTTCGACGTCCTAGACCAGCCCCATACTTGTCGACCATCTGAGATTGATGAAGAGTGATTAAATCATCTTAACCACGAAAATGCGCGTCAAGAAACAACAAAGTTGGTTAAGCAAATGGTTTGTGACCAATCAACGGTGGTTCGCCACTTGCAATAAATGGGTAAGGTCCATAGATTCAGTTCATGGGTACTGACATTTGTAGAACCAAAACAACAAAGCAAGCAAGCTCTACACTTGCTGCCGGTTTCCTTGCTCGACATTGCTCAACACACGGTCACAAGCAACTTTCTCTTCATCGGATAGTCACCGCCGCTGCAAACTGGTTCCTGTACGTCTATATGAAGCAACGCAAACAAATGATTTACCCCTACCGAGCAAGCAAAAGCGCAAGCAAAACAAAATCTTCACCAGCCTAAAGCGATGTTATGCGTATGATGGGACTAGGAAAGTATTACACAGTAAATGCGGAATTTTACGTCCGACAAATGTAACGACTCAACAATGTTATTCAGCAAAAACAAAATCTTCACCAGCCTAAAACGATGTTATGCGTATGATGGGACTGGGAAAGCATCACACAGTAAATGCGGAATTTTACGTCCAACAAATGTAACGACTCAACAATGTTATTCAGCAAAAACAAAATCTTCACCAGCCTAAAACAATGTTATGCGTATGATGGGACTGGGAAAGCATCACACAGTAAATGCGGAATTTTACGTCCAACAAATGTAACGACTCAACAATGTTATTCAGCAAAAACAAAATCTTCACCAGCCTAAAACGATGTTATGCGTATGATGGGACTGGGAAAGCATCACACAGTAAATGCGGAATTTTACGTCCAACAAATGTAACGACTCAACAATGTTATTCAGCAAAAACAAAATCTTCACCAGCCTAAAACAATGTTATGCGTATGATGGGACTGGGAAAGCATCACACAGTAAATGCGGAATTTTACGTCCAACAAATGTAACGACTCAACAATGTTATTCAGCAAAAACAAAATCTTCACCAGCCTAAAACGATGTTATGCGTATGATGGGACTGGGAAAGCATCACACAGTAAATGCGGAATTTTACGTCCAACAAATGTAACGACTCAACAATGTTATTCAGCAAAAACAAAATCTTCACCAGCCTAAAACAATGTTATGCGTATGATGGGACTGGGAAAGCATCACACAGTAAATGCGGAATTTTACGTCCGACAAATGTAACGACTCAACAATGTTATTCAGCAAAAACAAAATCTTCACCAGCCTAAAATGATGTTATGCGTATGATGGGACTGGGAAAGCATCACACAGTAAATGCGGAATTTTACGTCCGACAAATGTAACGACTCAACAATGTTATTCAGCAAAAACAAAATCTTCACCAGCCTAAAACAATGTTATGCGTATGATGGGACTGGGAAAGCATCACACAGTAAATGCGGAATTTTACGTCCGACAAATGTAACGACTCAACAATGTTATTCAGCAAAAACAAAATCTTCACCAGCCTAAAACGATGTTATGCGTATGATGGGACTGGGAAAGCATCACACAGTAAATGCGGAATTTTACGTCCGACAAATGTAACGACTCAACAATGTTATTCAGCAAAAACAAAATCTTCACCAGCCTAAAACAATGTTATGCGTATGATGGGACTGGGAAAGCATCACACAGTAAATGCGGAATTTTACGTCCGACAAATGTAACGACTCAACAATGTTATTCAGCAAAAACAAAATCTTCACCAGCCTAAAACGATGTTATGCGTATGATGGGACTGGGAAAGTATCACACAGTAAATGCGGAATTTTACGCCCGACAAATGTAACGACTCAACAATGTTATTCAGCAAAAACAAAATCTTCACCAGCCTAAAACGATGTTATGCGTATGATGGGACTGGGAAAGCATCACACAGTAAATGCGGAATTTTACGTCCGACAAATGTAACGACTCAACAATGTTATTCAGCAAAAACAAAATCTTCACCAGCCTAAAACAATGTTATGCGTATGATGGGACTGGGAAAGCATCACACAGTAAATGCGGAATTTTACGTCCAACAAATGTAACGACTCAACAATGTTATTCAGCAAAAACAAAATCTTCACCAGCCTAAAACAATGTTATGTGTATGATGGGACTGGGAAAGCATCACACAGTAAATGCGGAATTTTACGCCCGACAAATGTAACGACTCAACAATGTTATTCAGCAAAAACAAAATCTTCACCAGCCTAAAACGATGTTATGCGTATGATGGGACTGGGAAAGCATCACACAGTAAATGCGGAATTTTACGTCCGACAAATGTAACGACTCAACAATGTTATTCAGCAAAAACAAAATCTTCACCAGCCTAAAACAATGTTATGCGTATGATGGGACTGGGAAAGCATCACACAGTAAATGCGGAATTTTACGTCCAACAAATGTAACGACTCAACAATGTTATTCAGCAAAAACAAAATCTTCACCAGCCTAAAACAATGTTATGCGTATGATGGGACTGGGAAAGCATCACACAGTAAATGCGGAATTTTACGTCCGACAAATGTAACGACTCAACAATGTTATTCAGCAAAAACAAAATCTTCACCAGCCTAAAACAATGTTATGCGTATGATGGGACTGGGAAAGCATCACACAGTAAATGCGGAATTTTACGTCCGACAAATGTAACGACTCAACAATGTTATTCAGCAAAAACAAAATCTTCACCAGCCTAAAACGATGTTATGCGTATGATGGGACTGGGAAAGCATCACAAAGTAAATGCGGAATTTTACGTCCAACAAATCGTCCAACGCATTGCGCGACATTTCATTCTATAATGACGTGGAATTGCGCTCTTCGTTGGAGGACTTTTTCAAGCTCAAGCCGGGCGATTCTTGTCGCTGATGCATCGAGAAAGTTATCGAACGTTGGAAGGAAGTCGGTAACAATGATGTAGAATATATCATTGATTAATTCCTGTTGTTTTTGGTTAATTTTTTTTTTATCTTAAAAGCCGCACGAAATTATGCATCAACTTAATACATACACGAAATCTTAAAAGTTGTAGAATTTGCTCTTAAAAACCAGAAATACGTAAATAAAATTATAAAATTATTAGTGAGTAATATTTCCTTTATACTTAATATTATGTAATTAAAAACGTCATTGGAATTGATTCGATAATATTGTCCAATGAAATTTTGATCTTACCTTTTTTTGGCTTTCTCGAATTTCTGCTTCCAAATGTTGAATTGAGTTTCTATTTGAGTTCTCGGACGATCTTTGAATGCATTTTAGATAATTATATACTAACCAAAGACCTACGTTCAAAATGAAATGTTCGTTTGACGCCACATTTCTTAGTTAATTTTTAACTTTTTAACTTATTGTGTAAACGTGCTACGTAAGAAACTCAATATTATTGTATGCATTTGCAATTTGCAGCAATATGCTTCATTAACGCATCCTCCTCTTTTTATATTTTTTTGCTTAGTCTTAATTTTACTCAAAAGGGATGGTGCATTAGAGAAGAGTGGCACTTTTAACTCGAGTGCTCCTTTGTAAGCTCAAATCTGGTCGATAATGGCTAGAGTTTTGTGATAACGAAGCAAATTTTATCCAATCTTAATGTCGCATAAAAATGCATCAAGTAAAGGAAAAGTGAAAAAGTTGATTAGAATCTGATGATTACAAAATACAAGAAGAGTTTTTCTTTTATAAATGAAATATTCTTATTTAGTTTAAAGTAGCTTATTACAAAAAGAAAGAAAAATATTGAAACGAGGAATGAAGAAATTATACGAAAGTCTGCCCCGGAGGCATCGGCAAATGTCGCATATTATATTCGTATCCATCATAATCTATCTTATATAATAAATATCGTAGAATCAACGAACCAAACCATTTTACAACAACTACTAACTACCACCGCGATTAAACAGATCATAAAATAAAAAAAGAACAGGAAAATACGTTCAAGTACATCAAATTTAAAATATCAGAAAAAAAAACTCGACTTCAGCCATAATAACAACATCGAGTTTATCCATTCGACCATGAAAACTGAATAATTTTACATTTAAAACCGCGATCCCATTCAATCGTGGCACTAATGCCAGTTCTTCAGCATTTGTTTTTGCAGTTTGATTGCGTCTTTCAAGCCGTTCGCGAAGCAAATTATTATGCTTAAATATGTATTTCTTCGGTTTTCTCATCGACTTCTTATTGTTACTGTTGTTCTATCTAAATACACATACAAGATCGTTGTAATTCTTCAATTTTTTCATTCTTAATAATAATCACATAACGACGTGTACTATTAATCATTAGGAACGATCTAACGATCATCTTTGAATAATAAAATCCGTACAAAAGAGGCGAAGAACAGCAACAAAAAGAAGCAAAAACACTTACAAGGAATAAAATGATGGATAATGAACCGAACAGTACAAATCGATGATTCCGTATCAAAATAATTATTCTTTTCGAGAGAAACGTGTAAAGAATGATGATTCTGTATCAAGATCATTGTACCGCTCCTATTATTAGAGGGTCACGATAATTATCTATCGTTTTAGCAGATACTTGACTTCAGGGATCCATATACTAAAAGTTATTAATGTTTTTTCCCCAAAGGCTCCCCCATACAGTTATAAAAGCAATCTTTTTATTAATTGGTTTAAGACCTACTTATATATCTTTATGTTGCATATTTTTAATTCTTGGATTTCGTTCATTTTGGCAACACAAATTAAAACAAAACCGGCCGTAGTAAATAAATCTAAAGCAATATTTTTTGCTCTTCTTCAATAATAATAGCAACACCAAACAAAAAAAGTCAAGAAGACAGCGTAAACAAATACTTTGCTAGTATTAAAAAGTAATAATAAATAATATTTAATTGTCTTGTTAAGAATTATTTGGCAATCAACCGTTTCGTAAACACACTCTGCACAACTTCTTATTTATTATATTGTTTTCACAATTTTTCTTTAACTTCTCAGTTTAGCATAAATATGTGTAATATTTGTTTTTTTGGAAATAGGTTGTGAATTGAATCAAAATGGAAAGAATTCCAAACGATGCTTTGAAGGACAACGTGTCAATAGGCCAAGATCAATAGTCTATTTATAACGAGTTTCGCTATAGAGAATAAAAAAGCTGCTTCAAATACAGGAAACGTTAATAAAATCATAGAATCTAGCGCATAAAACCTATATAATAATAATGGTAGTAGTAGAAACGGTGATATCTTTAATAGAACTTAATGGCCGGAAATCGAGATTGCGAAATGGCAATCAAATTAATTTCGCGAACGTTATATTTGTAAGAAAAAGCGGCGTTTGATAAAAGTCGAAAAATGAGTAGAAACCGTTAACATTAAAGAGAATTCTTCACTGAAACCGTTTGAAATCGATTTAATTTTGAATCCTTTTAATAAAATGATAGATCACGACTTTTTTACTCCACTCCACTGAATCTCGATTAATGAGAAACCGATTAATTAATTGATGGTAAATTATTTCCTTCCAGATTGTGATAGTAATATGAAACGTCATCCGGATCAACGTCGGTAACAATAGGCGGAAGAGAGTGCGCGAGAAGGAAAATCGAATCGTCTCGAATGCCACCGAATTAAATAAATGCATCATCAACCGATTTTAATTACTAGCCATAATAGACGACGAAGATGGACCTGAAACACGAACTGATGTTTCGCGACGACGTGTCGTCGTTGGTGAAAACGGAACCGCGTCTGCATTCGCCAACGGCCACGGCGAACAACAACAATGGTCTGCAAACGGCCGCGACCGTTGTGCTAACCGGTGGCAACAATAACAGCTTGAACGTCGGTACCAACAATGGCCTTCAAGTAAACGGCCTCCTCACGTCGATACCGAGCGGTTCCTCGAACGGTTTGCAACAAAACAACGGCACGCTACCGACGAACGGATCGTTTGGCGCGATAGTGACGAGTACCGGTACGAAAAGACCTAGACCCGACGATTTTTTTAGTTCGCCAAGTCCCGGTACCGTTAGTGCTAGTGCGCCACCTTTGACGCCGTCGCCCGGACCGCCGTCTCACACCTACACCGTTATCAGTAATGGTTACTCGTCGCCGATGTCCTCCGGTAGTTACGATCCGTACAGTCCGAACGGTAAAATAGGTGAGTCTCAATTCTTTTTTTTTTCTGTTCCACTCTGTCTTCCATTGGGGCAAAGAAAGAACGCCTGCGAGCTTTTAAGGTATTAACTTTCACCACTTGCGGAACAGAAGAGCAAGCAGAAGCAGCGTTAATGGCCTAAAGTTTTGTATTTCGACCTTAAAACACGTCTAACAACATTAAATTATTGCCTCTTTATCAACCCGTTTCTTTTGTCGTTTATTTCTAAGAGTTTAATGAAAAAATATTTTCAGTTTGCCAGTTCACGGAAATCTGCTACTTCTTCTTGCTACTGAAATGTGTGTTGAATGAAGGTGGCGCACATAAAAGTGAAGCTTGTAAATAAATTCCATTTCTTCGCGGTATAATTTACCTTAAGACAATAAATATCCTCCTTTTATTTTGTATTTAACAACAAAGCATGTCACTGACAACGATATTTCATTAAATTTTGCTTACGTCCAAAACGGTTTCAGCAAAATTGTATATATTGAAGTGAAAGTGTATTTTTTCTCTATCTCGCTTACAAAAAAAAACTTTATATTTATAGAATTAAATTTAAAAATAAATTAAAAGTAAAGTAATGCCAAAATAATAATTTTAACAATCACAACAAGAAGAGAATATATCAGAAAAAATGTGCAATTATTTTTAGGTACGTAACAAAAAAGTTTCTTTTTCTTGCCGGAATCTTTGTCTCATCAAACCCGACAAAAAAAATCTCATTTTCGTCTCTTGATTTCAATCATCGATCATTGTTTTAATGTGCGACCTTGCAGCAATTTATAGCCGCAGCAAAAAAAAGTTAAAGAGACCGGCAAAAAATTGAGTGCGCTTTAAATTACATTTATGGAATGTTTTGGTTACATTTACGTCAACCGAACGTATCAACAGTTTCTTAATTTATTTTTAAAAACGAAAATCCTCCAACATTTGTTTTAAAATCCGGTTTGTGCAATATGCAAAGAGAAAAAAGTTACAATGCAATCCCGTCTACCAACCGATTGATTGAATCGATTATATTGATCCTACCTTCTTTGGGAATTGTTCGTACTTATATCGAATTGATTCGTTAATCGAATTAATAATAAATATCGAAGGGAAAGTCGGTGCACGTCCGTGAGCTTTTTTTTATTGTTCGATCTCTTTCGGTTGCATTAATTTAAACTCTTATCGTTTAAACAATATAAAAGTTTATCTTCGATTTGTTGTTATTTGTTGCTATTCAAACAATTATTTGTTGTGTACAAGACGTTGTGTACAATTACGAAATGGACGCCTTTCGTAATAAATCAATCACTCTTGTAATCCAATTTATTATTTCAAGTTAAGCATTGTTTCTAATTTTTGTTTTTCTATTTGATTAAATCCATTTTGCCTATTCGATTCAGGTAAATGAAGAGGCGACTCTCTACAACGTTATTTTATTATTGATAATTTGAGGATAAATAGCTAAAGGCATGTCTTTGATTTCATCATTATTACAAAATTAAAAAAAAAAAAAGATTATTATTTAAAATTATTGATTTCGAATCGTGAATACAATATTATCGTGATATTTCAATAAAATAGAGCCACAATAAATTGTATATTGGTTCTTCCTTTGCCTTGAACTAGCCAAAGAAACCGATCATTTTAATATTTCAACAAGCAGATATTAATCGTTCCTTGTACTGTGGCATTTTAAAACAGAATATTTTTTAAATTTATTTCACGTTCTCTTATACGAAATTAAACACAATTGTGTGGGAGTATAGAATTGACTAAAACCCATCATTTTGGTGGAAGGTGGACGGCTTAATTTATAGGAAATTCCCCCAACGTAAATTTGAATGCGTTCATGTCGGATGCAAGTGTTCCTGTGTTGATTTTGTTCGTTAACCTTGGTTCACTGGCGTGAAATGTATATTTCATGTGACCCAATTTGCATCTGCACTCTCACAGGAAATTTCAAAAAAAGATTATATGACACGGCGAACGAAAGTTCTACGATGAAATTATTTAATCCTTTTGTTGGAATTAAATCAAATTTGCGAACTGTTGTTGAACAAAGGGAACCAATTTGAACTGATTCTTTTTTTTATTTCGTTTGCGCTCCTTATCATCGGCAAAGCTTTAAATTCCATCTCATATAGTTTGACGATGAATCGTCTTTTTAATTTTTGTCCTATTTAAGGATGGATGAAAGAAACGGATATATCTACTGAACCACATACGCAAAAGTACCCTACATATACGACATTCTCATGTGCATTTCTTTATGGTCGTTTTCCTTCAATTGCGAATGTAAAATCCATAATAATAATAATAGTAGTGAGGCTTTGTCGTTGGCAATTCAGAATCCTTTGTGGTGGTTAGTACAGTGCCTTCGTCTCTTCTCTTTAAGAACCATTTAAAGATTTAGGTCAAAGAGACGCTTTTGTTCGTATTATACATATATTTATATCCTTATTGTTCTTCTCTTACCTTTATATTATTACCATTTAAACCGCTACCTATCGCAATAATAATGCTATAAGTATATGTGTACGATAGGAGAAAGGAAAAAAAAACAAAGATATAAAGGGAATTCTCTTTTATGTCAAAATCAATAGAAATTTTATGGGCATTCGTCTAAAATATTGTCTTTTGCATTTATATCCAAGCCACGAGAGCAGGAAACTATTTCACGTTATTACTATGGAAGTTATGAAAAATATGCATTCTTACGAGCATTTTATAAGGGGTTTTAATAGGCAAGAGTAAATATCAACGAAGAAAAGAATCATTTAAAAGAAATAATTCTTGAGAGAATAGTAGATTCTGTCCAGTTCATTGAAATAAATGTATGAAGGTAGTATTCGAAACGACTGAAATAAATCATCGTGGTAGACCACCTGCTGCCCTCGCATTATTTTTATTTCTTTTGCTTGATTTCTTACATTTCCTCCTCGAAATAATTTGATACATTTCATAAAACTTCCAATCCATCCGCGACGGAGATTTATTTCTTAAACTTATAATCACCGAGCTTAAACTCCGAACGTTACAAATTGTTAATGATTTCCTACCGACAATGATTTTAGTTTTATTTGATGCGCCATTAATTAACGTAAATACGCTCCATTTACATTTCGTGTCGTTTATAGTTTTGCAAATAATTGCGCAAGAATTACGGTTTTACGGGCTCGTGACATTTCGAAATTAATCGAACGGGGAAAACCGCAAATCACTAAACAATTTTTCACTTGCTCCATGATGGTAGCACAGTTTGTGAAATCAACTTATTTATTGATAGAAGAAACTGATAATAATGATGATGCAATAGACAAATTTTGATTTACAATTTCATCATCATCGTCATTATAACTTCATTTCCTACTTATGCTATAAACAAGCGCAAATTCTGTTGGGTATGTAATTCATGTCTCGATTTGCATTCGTTCTATCATTATTAATTTCTATTTAAATAATAATCGAGCCGACACTCGATGTTAGAGAAAACGTTAGAGCTGAATTTATTAGTAACGAAATAATAAAAAGTTGCCCTCCGGGCTTAATAATAATAACGTGAATAACGCAATTTGCAATCCATTAATAATGATAATGATAATAAATAAACGAAATAACAAGTTCTATATAAATTAAAGACAAATAGAATTAATTCAAGAACAGTTGAAATTGCGAATTTTAAATTTCAACTACAACATACACATCATAATATAACAAGGTTTTTTGATTACAAAAGAAACGTCGTTGGTTGAATAATTAAAGGAGAACGATAGAGAACGTGATAGAGTGAGACGTACATTTGGAAGACACGAGACCTTATTAGCAGAATACCTAAACTTTTATGTTTGATTTTCTTTTTCTTTACAGGTAGTTACACTCACTCACATTATTTGCCTTGAACATTAACACGTAGCAGAAAAAAATTAATACAAAAGAAACGAGCCAAAATAAACAGTTGCCACTGTAAATATTTTCTTCGTAGATAATGTGAAGTATAATAAAAAAATAATAATTAAAAAAATACAGCAAATTAATAATATCAACATTAATCATTCGCTTATTACTTTTTTAAATTCTGTCGCCAGTTTCCATTTCGATTATGCAACACACACCAAACTGTGTCACGATTAAAGTGAAAATTAATCTATCAAAGTGTACTAAAAAAACTTTGCAACATTGTTCAATAATACAATGATTATTGATGCGAATTTATCGAATATTGCGAAAACAGTTAACGGTAATCATTAACAATGAGGCAGGTGACTGAAAAACGACCCGCATGATACACGAATGTGCGGTTTATTTTAGCACGTATTAGTCAGTCCGCAATTATGAGTAAAGGTAGAGGAGGAAGCGAAGGAACAACATCGAACGTGTTTATATAACGCCGGCATTTCCGTTCTTAATTTAATTACTCTTTCCATTTATTGCCTTTGTCGAAGGATTTAACCGTGAAAAGGTTAATTTTTTAGAAACTGGTGTTCAGAAAGCTAATAATCCATTTCTTATTCATAGTTTGCGAAGAAGAGAGCAATCCCATTCAATTCTTTTTATCAATGTGAACTACGCTCGAGTTTCCTGTCTAGACGAATTAATTGTACCTCTTCCTCGATTACGATTCTGGTCTCCATTAGAAATTTAAATCATTCTCGTGTTGATAAAGAATAAAAGATTGTTGAAACGAGCTGAATGCTCTCGAAAAATAAAAACTTTTCCTGAAGTTTTTAGTTATCGATTTTAACAATAACTCAATGTACAATGTGCATTAGCTTAAAATGGCATTAACATTAAATATGTTGACCGTACGACAATTATTATTGCATATATTGTAGTCTAGCCGTATTTATTATCGATAACAATGAGTAATAATTTTTTGTTTCGTACAATTATAAATATTCATGGTCCTATTCATAATTTATGGTGCCCTTTTTTTCGTTTAGTGGAATAATTAACGATAAGACTAAGTCGATTTGAAGAACTGAATTCATACGAAAACATTTTTCGCTTGTGTTTTATTTAATTCAAGTATTTTAAACGTATTGAAATTAGCGCCCCAAATATTTTATTTAGAGCTCATTTGTAATAATTTACACTTAACAAAGAATTTGAACTATTGCAATAATTTAAAGTGAAATTGTTATTGGTGTTTAATAAAGTAGAAAATATGCGAATGCGATTGCGATTTTATGCACTTTTGTCCTCGTTTTGGCAAAACATTTCATAATTCCCCTCATATAAGAGTCTAATCGTTGGACGAAGGAAACCAATCGGTTGGACGTAATGAAATATTAACGTCATTAATGAATCGATTGTAAGTATCAGTATAAGAAAACTTGAAAAGAAATAGGAAAACGTTTCCTACAAGTAAAAGTAAATAAATTATTATGAGGGTAATTAGAGGTAATAAGTATCATAAAACATATTGATTATTTCCTTTTACAACAATGGAATAAGTACGACTACAAAGAAAAGTAAAATCCACCACAAGCCGTTCGACAGGACTTATAGTACTAGCAGAAGAAGTGTTTCAGCTTATCGTCGATATAATAAACCTTTATTTACAGTTGTTTAACGATTAAAGAAACGTAGATAAAATTAAAAATTGGCTTGATGCTGCTGATCTTTCGTGATCCTTGAATTAATGCACAAATCAAATAAGAGTCAGTTTCAAGAGGAGCGAAAAAAAAATTACTGTGTGCAAGAAAGGAAAATATAATTTACTTGTTTAACATAATCTTAGTGATACGAGCCCGAATTTATTTTTATAAATATGTAATCAAATATCGTTAAAACGGGAGCAACAACGATAGAATGAGATGGCGAGAGAGAGCAAATGAACGATAGAGTTCGAACGGTTGATAAACTTGCAAGTTCAAGGCCCAATATATCATAATAATCACATGTATTAAATGGAACGCTAGCGAAAAGACTAATAATTTTTTTTTACTGCGACGAGTGGTTGATGATATTATTTAACTTTTTGTTATTAACAAAATTTTTTTGTTGGCACTCGAACTTTAATATTATTTTGCGGTGATTTATTATAAAATAACCTTGCGCACCATCGTCCTTATTATTTCAAATAAACATTTAGATTTTCATCTTGAGAAAAATCTATTGAATAACAAACATGCAGAGGAATGGTCTGAATCACGGAGCGTTTCTCACCTTAAACTTGGTGATACAAGAATTTAGTAATAGCAAAAATAATTTTCTAATTTAATGATTGTTGCCTGCTCCCTGCCAAATCTTATTAATCATTTGAATATTATTAATTACGATTTGCAATATGGACAAACGTCACTTTCCGCTACGACTATTTTTGTTGCCTTAACTTTTATTTTTAAATTTCAATGCAAAATCTCAATAACCTAGTGAGGAAACGTATTAATTATGAATATTTATTTTTATTACGCACCTTTTCTCTCTATTATTTTTTCAAAACTAATTTTTTTTTTCGCATACGTAATAAGGACAAGTTTTATGTAACTAAAATAATGTTAGTCCGAGTTGAAGGTTGGACAAACTCGAGAAACTATTTTTAAATTCATCATAATGAATTGCTTGTTTATTTCATTTGAAACGGATTTATTATTGTTAGGACTTCTCGCTCGCTCCATTGCACTGAAATAATCTATTTCCATTTACAAATTCTCGTTAGAATAGTGGATCTTCTTCTATGCGTGTGTTTTTTTTAAATCCTGTTCTTCTAGCTTTTTTATTATTTTTTGATGGCCCATAAAATATTTTATTGCAGACTTTGTTGATATTCATAAAAATTCTCGTTTTAATATCGGTCAAATACTTTCCGTTCCGATCGACTTTGTGTATTAATAAAATTCAAAAAGAAACGCCCGAAACACACACCGTTCCCGAATAAATGTTTATGTAGACTAGTTTGCTCTGGGTTTCCTCTTTTATTGTTATAAGTGGCTGCAACACTTAACATTTTTTCAGCTACATTCTCGTCCCGTTTTCTTTTTGTATTTTTCACTCTTCAAAAATCATCTCAAGGTCCATGTTAACGTGGAAATCGTACATATATTATTATTAATCTAATCCCAACAATTAGTTTAAACGTCTATTAAAATTTAAATTGATTAACGCTTAATTAAAATCCCGGATTTTGTCTGTCGCATACCTGTTTCTGTATCAATAATTAAATCGAGTACACTAATTATTAAGAAACTTCCACTCTTCATTTTGCCGTTTGAATAAACATGTTTACTATAAGCAATATTTGAATAGTTAATTTAAAAAATTGACTAATAATATAATGATAATAACGCCATTTAATTTGCATGTTCATTTATTTGCAGTAATTATTAATAATAAATATAAACGTTTTACCATTTTGATATTGTTAATTAATAAATGTTAATCTATTTTAATTGCACGTGCGTTTATTTAATAATAAATAAACTGAATCGCTGAAAATTAATACGAAATTAGCAAAAGATTCGTTTCATTAGATTCCCCGGCATTTAATAATAAATCTTTTCGAATGAATGCCATAATTGTAATTCATACTGCAGCTTAGAGTAGTAATGAGTACGTTGCAGATTTTTAATTGATTTCCATTTTTCCCGTTTTTTTTTTAGCCAATCTATTAAATTCCCATTCGACTTACGTAACGTTTATTTTAATTGATACAAATAAACTCATTTAATTCAGTTTTCCATGGGATATATTTTTTTCGAAATTTTGTCCAAAAAATGTTTGTGATAAATTTCCAGTTGCTTCTGCCATCTACTTTCGAACAGACACGACGTGCCGCTCTTCGTTCACCGGCAAACAGGTGGCCGGCCGGTAAATAATAAATTCGAACGTACAAGTTGAAGATTTGAAATTCGAATATCGTCCTCTCGATGGTAATTAGTTTGTTAAAAAAAACACTCATCATGGCATGCAAGAGTTCTAATTTGAATTCAATGCAACCGTCTCGAAATTTCGATAGGCCGACAGCGATACCGGACGATCCATACAAAAAGAAACGTGTATTAAAAACGTGGGCAAGCATACCAACCTACATATTATGCTTATGCCATCGATAATATGCTTTCAATGAGTTGATAGAGGCGCAGAAGAAGAAGTTTAAGAACACGACTTTCACCTGCACCATTATCATTATTACAATAAAGAGATGTTGTACGGAAAATAAAGGGAGACGAAGAAAACAGAAAAGAAGATTCCTCGTTGTTGGGACACATCATAACGTTTGTTCGTTGTTACATTGGTGGAATGTCAATGCCATTAAAGAGAAAGAATATGTGGCAACAT
This sequence comes from Hololepta plana, assembly GCA_963695495.1. Taxonomy (NCBI): domain Eukaryota; kingdom Metazoa; phylum Arthropoda; class Insecta; order Coleoptera; family Histeridae; genus Hololepta; species Hololepta plana. The sequence goes on along the minus strand of OY968832.1, from coordinate 8,891,145 downwards.
TGCGGTTGTAATAATAATAATAATAGAGTAGTAGTACCACCGTTTAAAAGCGAAAAACTCACATAATTGCTCGCTCGTACTCGCACAAAACGGCAGACTTACAATAATCAAAATCCCCAGCGTTTAATCCAATCACGATTTTAATTAACTTCTTTTTTGTTTAAATTCTAATCGATACCTTCGAAGAAATCAGTAATTAATTACGACAATAGGATCTCTTCGAGATTCTTCAAATAATTAACTTATGTTTTTTTTTCATTTAATCGTTTAACATTTGAAACATTCTTGTTTGTATGTTTGTTTCTTGATGGCTCCACATTTCGACGTACAATTTTTATTATTTGAAATAACGAGATGACGTAACGATTTATGTACCTCTTGTAATTAATCCACGGCGTAAGTTTAAATGTTCGTAAAAATGACTAAAACAACGTACAAGGTGCGTACGTTAAGTGAGCTCTATTAAATTCGCCACGTTTAACATGATGTGGCTGAAACATGTAAAAATATTTATAAAAATAATATTTATTAATAATAAGTGACGTACATATTAAGAGTTGTAAAGTTTTGCAACAACATTTCATGACGGTAACAGATGCGAGATTGGTTCGTATTACAATTTAATAATAATAAGAACGCTAGATAATCTATTGCGGTTATCCTTGAATGAAGTGCAAGTTCTTGTGGTTATTGGCCACAAACGCTCTCTTATAAAATGTAAAAAGACAAGAGAGAAGGAAATATACGTTTTAAATCCAACTAGTTTCCCGAAAACAAAAAATTATATTCATCAGCATCATTATAGTAATTATTAATTATTTTATTCATTATTAAAGATCAAAGTTGAAATTAATCACGTTTCTTTTTTCTGATTCTTCGAGGAAACAAATTAAACAAAAATATTTAATTTAATTATAATTCGAAAAAGGTACGGTTTATTAGGGCGTTCCTCCACTTACTTGCAGCCCGGCGATTCTCCAACAAAACGTTATGGAAATTCACGTGAAGGAAAACGAATGCGTTCTTATATAATAATGATAATAACGAGAACTTAAATGGATAGATGGAAGGAGACAAAGAGATAGAGACTTCCTTTTGGTTATTATTACCATACTAATTTCCATTATTTTTTTTCATTTTATAATCGTCTTCCACTTTATATTTATAATAACAACCAACAGACGTAGATGGAGATTGTTAAAGTGAAAGAGACGTCGAGAAGAAACTGGATTCCAGCTCTTTTTTTATGATTTTTCTTTATTTTATTTTACATATATATCTCTCTCTCTTTCTCACTCTCTCTCTGTCTCTGTGTGTTTGTAAAGTTAGCGAGTTGTATCTCCGCAATGGTGGTCAACGGAGCGTCACTTGACATGGTCACAGAACTGGTTTAGTAAATTAGAACCATCCGCGACCACTCTCTTCTTCCATTTTTATTATTATTATACAGCAAGAGACTCGCTCATCTTTCTCCTCTAACCTCCGACTAGGTTGAACCTTCTTCTTGTTAGTTGACCAAAAACTAGCAATTATTATACCATCTTCTTCCTCCTCATCTTTTATTATTCCATTTCTTGGTAGTACATTAAGAGAAAGATAATAAAACTGTCCGCGAAATGTTTGCAACCTCTTGTCTGCGTTTTACGATTTTTCTGGGAAGTAGCTGTGAATATGACGAATTTGGTCGTTTTGAAAATATTTGCCAAATGACGATGATTGCAAAATAATTTTCTACGTAAACGAGTAAACCGTTCAGGCCAAAAACTTCTCTATATATGAAGTAGGGCAATTAAATTAGTCTTTCCATTGAAAGGAATTGAAATTAACAAAGTTTCACTGGCATTGATTTTTTTTATTAGCAATTTAACATTTACTTGTATGCATTTATATCGTTCTGTTTGGTTGATTTTCATTCATTTACGCGAATTAATGAAAGCAAAATGCAAATTGATTCGGTTAATTTTTTGTACGTTTCGTTTAAAGCAAATTCCTTCTTAAGCGGCGATGGAAACGATACGCAAAAATAAACAAAGAAGTAAGTAACCCTCTTCTTTAATTACCTTTAAAGGTATTTCCTTGTAAAGGTGTTTCGCCTCGTTTATCTTTTTTGTTTCATTATTCCGGTTTTCTTCGGTCCCTTTTTTGCACGCAGTTCCTCCGCGTACTTCTTGTGCAATTGCATTAAGTGCACTCGATTTATTAACATGTGCAGAAATGTGTGACGAAACTCGTATAAGTTTACGATATGATAATAATAGCGGACCTATCCCAATAAACATGTGTTCGCAAAATTGTCCTACTTGCATTTCGGCGAGATGATGTTGATGATGAGTCCTGAGGGCCGGCATTTAATATATTGGTGTAGGTCATGTGCTTTCACGAAAACCGGGTCAAGGTACTTTAAAAAGCTTCCTTCCTACATCCATCTTTCTCATTCGCCATTCTGCAACCACTCACTACTACTACGGCTTTCTCTGCGAATAATAATAATAAAAGGGGGTTGTTATAATAGCACTGCGTAAATGAGAAAGAAAGAGTGAATGAATGTTGTGGTCGGTTTTGGTTGTTGAACGTGCAAACACAGAGAATTATAAAAAAAAAATTAATATAACATTCCCTCTCTTGAAACTTTCGTGTTAAAAACTTCCTCGTTTAATTTGGAACTGGCCCAGTTTCTTTTTCAGTCTCCTTGCGTTTCAATGAAAAGTAAAGGCGTATCGTGTTTATTGCTATAATAAAGAAAAAGAAATTCATTAAAATTATGTAATTTCGTCAAAATTAAATATCAGCAACAATCGTAATACTTCCTTTTATCCTACGTCACACTTTGATAATAAACAGGAGACACGAGAGCGAGACAAAAATTTCAAGGTACAAAATCTTAAAAGAATCGTGTGATTTGCCAAAAATGAAAAATGGTTCCTACGGATTACAAAACCGAGAAAAAAATTATTAATTAGCACCGGACTTATTACTACTATCGTGGCAAAATGTCACATGTCAGAAAGGAGCAGAAAAAAAGAAACAAACGAAAAGTTTAACGAGTTCAACAATCTATTAGCAGCAGTAAACTTGAGGTCCTTGATTTAAAATTAAATCATTAATCCAATGAACTTTCAACGTGTACACAAACACACGGCCAAACGTTCTCTTATACTGTACAGATACATGTATTTATTTTTGCGAAAAATAAATATATGTAATATCAACCTTACGTTGAAGTTAGCTTGCTTATTTTTCATAATTAATACACGTGAAAGACGTTCAAGGCCCATACAAAAAAATAATATTCTATAAATAATTTGCCAACACGTCTTTCATTAACCACTACAATTTTTTTTTTTTGCTTTCGCCCAAGTCTATTTGGTTACGTAACGATGAGAGAAATAACGTTTGGAAACGGACAAAAATTCGATCCTTAGAAAGAAGCATCTGAAAAGAGTCCAGATAACGTTATCCTTGTAAATAGATGACGGAATTAGAGGAAGAGTTCTCGAGAGCATCATCAATTATTCTGATTTAATGGTTATTATACTGTTGATGATGGTTCTCTCGGTCGTAACAATGACATTAAACTTGTAAATACACACATATTAAATAAAAAGAGCGAAATAACATTCTACTTTTAATTCCCTCGACCTGTTGTTGTTGTTTGCTGTTCGGTCGAGTTACGCTCTGCTGGAGCACGGCGCCGGAGATCTACTAGAGGATGTGACGTTCTTCGAAAAAAAAGTTGTACACGTAACAACAACAGTGGCGTTACCTATGCAAAAAATATATATTAACAAATCGTTCGTTTTCCAACTAATGTAGAGCAAACTTTGGTCGTTAATTGGAACACTCTCGGAACGGTTTTCAAGTTCGCGATGGAAATAGTCTTTTCGATGACTTTGACAAATTTTGGTTTCTCTTTCACGTTCATTTTAATGAATGCAAGCAAAAATAAACTTGATGCCATACGTTTCTCACAAGAAACGATTATCTCTTCGCTTTTAAAGCCTTTGTTGTAAGCAAAGATAAATCCGTTTGCTACTTTAAAGTTTAAATAATCAAAGTAACGTCTATGTGTCTTCGACACGAGCAACGCTAGCATATTTTCTTTGAATCTAGTGGAATAGTAGATCGCAGCAAAAATAATTAAATCTACCGTCTTCAAATAAATGAGATAGATTCGTATTTATAACAAGCGATGTTTCTCACATCTTCATTAACAATTTCTTCAAGGTTCTTCTTCATCTTTTTTTAATGAAATTTAGTACAAATTTGCTTTTACCCACAGTTATCAGATGGATCAAACTTAGAACATCTGTTGGAGATGACGGTATCCTTTGCTTCTTCTATTTTTTTTTAAATTAAATTCACACCATATTATCTGCTATGATTAATTGCATAATTGCCTATCGGAAAAAGAGTTTTTTATTGTGATGGTGACTTAATTATTTCAGCTGGATGGATGTAAACAAGGATCGACTAGTCGTTAGGTAGGAAATAGCGTTCTATTAAAAAAAAATAGAAAACTGATTCACCATAAACGGTTGTGGCCATATGTTCTATAAGGTATCAAGTTTAGAATACCTGTAAGATTTGATGAAATATTATCCAAAACCTCAAAGAAAAACACTCTTTTTTTTTCAAATTAATTTCTACCTGTCTGCCTCTTTGTCTGTCTGATTATGTTGCCTCTCGTTTTTTCTTATTGCGTCATCTTTCTTCCTCTCATCGCATATCTTTTACATTTATTATTGTAGGCTTGTCTGCTCTATGCCATTTTTTAACGGTACTTTTTGATGAAGCACCTCGTATCTAATGACCCATCGAATAAAGTTACACCCTCAATTCGGTACGTTTATATTACCAATAGTCTTCTTATTACTTATATGTAGGTAACACTGCCAGAGTGGAAAGCGAATAAAAAGAGTGATTTTATTCTCTGTATTATATTAATACATATTTCCATATAAAGGAACGAGATGAAATTTCCGGGTAACGGTAAAACGTTCATTTTTCTTCTGCAATTAATTTCTCCCTCGTTTCTCTTTCGACGTCAATTCGTATGCGTCGCCCAAGAATATCTGGAATCAGTCTATTGGGAAATGGATGCTCAATTAAACGTGTTCGTTAATTGAAATTGATAAAAGTCAAACGACAAAGTGTTGTCTTCGCATGTTAACTAATTTATTGCTCATCAACTCAAAAAGAACTTGTTTCAAATTCTAATAACCATTATTTTGTTTCAGGTAAGTGCCAATGTCTCGGTCTCATCGTCTTGGCTAACGTTTTAACATTGTAAGTGATCTTTTTCACTCTCTTCTTCAACGGCTAAAAGAATAATTCATCGTTCGTAAAATTTAAATGCTTCTCATCGTACGTGTGAGTCATTTACTAAATCAATTTGGGTAATAGTTTACATTAAATAAAGAATGATACTATAAATAATAGGCTGTCTTAAATATTTGAATGACCGTATGTTGCTGTTGTTTTGGCCTTTTTCCTTTCAACCGCAGACACACCTGTTCAAACGGTGTTACAAATGACCTAAAAATTATACGCAATTTCAATAATGATATATCGTGTATCTATGCTCAAGAATTGTGATTTATATTTCGTTACGTAATAGAATTATTTTAATTGATGCCCCATTAACTTGATTAATTAATTAACGTTCAATTTGATTTATTCGAAAATTGTTTAATTGCCACTCCAAAAAACTGTTAAATTAAGCGATATGAAGAAGACGATCACAGAAAAATATTGTTTTTGTAAATCCAACGAAACATTAATTATCGCTATTATTTTGAAGTTCTGTTTGCGGTTTGTTCGTTCCTATTGTTTAGCGTGCACGTATTATTAACTACAAAAAAAAGAGGAATTCAAATATTTAATTTTCAAGGTCTGTAGAGCATTCATTAACCTTTAAAGGTCACGTAAACACCATTTTCAAAGCGATAAAACGAAACCGAAATTTATGCGGACGGGTAAACTGAAAAAAAAATCTATTTAGTTTTCGCTATAGGTACGTGTATGTGCGAGTTGCTAATTTATTTTCATAAATTACCACTAAGAAAATCGTTATAATAACGAATTAATTATCGGCACGTTTTTAAAGAATAGATTGTCGTTCTGTCGAACGAAACTACTGCGTTTGCTAATATTACAGCAACAGCAATAATAATAGTTGCGAAGAAAAAAAAAATTATTAAGTGTACAGTCACGGAAATTCTTGAACAATTATCATTTTTCTTCTCATTAATATTTCATTATTTCCATTTATATATAAAATCGGACGAAATTAATGCACGACGTTCAAGAACGCCTACTTCTTTCGCATACAGAACGCCTTTAAAAGGATGCATTATTTTTTAATTAGATTCCCTATTTTGTTATTTCTTTCGTATAGGATTAATTCCCTAGATAGTATTTGGGGAGAAACGAGAACGACGGTTTGTTCAATGGGAAGATCTTAGCTTTTCAGATTTGTGTAATCTGGCAAATGTAGCAAAAAGGCAACCTTATCACAATTATTCTTCGCTTTAGAGGACTCATTTCCTCAACCACGAACAACAAAATGATAATATTAATCGTCGTCATCATCGTTTTTTCTTTATTTTCAATTTTCTCACGAATTTAAAACGAATAAAATGACAAAGTGCGATAAGACCCTCTTTCCTTGATAAAGTATTCACAACGTAAACGAGTCACCTACATTATTATTATTACCCACTACCTTTTAATAACAATTCATTCAGAATAAATTTGAATAGAACCAAACGAAAGAAAAAAAAAGGGATTATTTAATACATAGATCACGATAATAACAGGAAGTATGTACGCACATACACTTAAATTGAATAAGTTTTAACCGGAAACTGAAATACATATGCAACAAAAAGAAGAGAACTAAAAACGTATGATACAAGTCCAACTACCTTGACTTTGTACACATTCATTATACTACCCATTGTTTGCTTGGTCTTGTTAATTTTTATATTCCTCTTGTTCTCTCCACATTTTTTTTACGTAATACATTCAAATTCTGATTTCAATTTATTTGCACGTCCACTTAATTCACTATCTCGCTCACTCTAATTTGAGAGGAAATATTTGTGAGGAATTTAGCCATTAAAAGAAAGCTCGAATCACGATATGATTCATCCATTCTAATTAAAACCCAACAAAGTTTTCTCATATTCCTCTGGAAGCCTTGACTGACAAACAATAGTAGTCTTCCGGAGTTTCAAGAATTTCTTTGGAAAATGCATTCGCTTATTACACGATAGAGATTCAGTTTCATGAATGCAGTCGCATCCGGCAGTTAGCAACAACAGAGAGTTAAGCGATGAAACTTTTAGGAAATTCCATTAAATTGCAAACGTCATTTAGCTTGGGCATTCAAACGTTGCACTGACTCTCAATTAAACCGAATTACGTAACCTTTTTTTGCATTCATTATAAACGAATTGATCAAGATTAGGCCGAATACGGAATGAGATTCGTCGAAACCAAAAGTCTTTAAAGTGGAATACCGACGAATAATAATAATTCTATTAGGAACGTGGTCGTTGGGTGAAGAAGAAGGTCTCTAGAACGCGAACGCAGCGACAGCATATTAATGAAGGAAACGTTAATAATACCGTTTCTGTATAAGTTGCAATCGAGCGAGAGAGACGCGAAGAAGAAAAAGGTAGTTTTTTAGAAGAACAAACAAAAAATCTGGTAGTCAGTCCAAATGTACGTTAAATAAACGTGAGTCATTGATTATGGAGGTACAACGTAACGAAAAGTCGGTACGATTGTTTACAATAAAATTCGCAATTAATTCGCCAACTTTTAACTCGCCGAAAGAGATAGAAAATAATGCTGCATCTCTGTGTGTGCGTACGTACGTGTGTTTGTAGCAATGAACGTTCAAGTAGAATTGTTACGTCCCTGACAGTGTTCTGTGCTGTTGTGTCGTACGTTATTAGCGAGAGAGATACGAAAAAAAGGAGAGAACATCGTCGGATTCAGGTAAGAAAATAGGTGCTCGGATATAAAGTGGGAAAGAACGCGGCGCGCGAGAGAGTGAGTTAAAAAGTGTATGATACTCGAAGTAGTAGCGAGTCCTGAGACATTGGAATTTTTCGATACTGGTGGGGATCTCTACAAGGTAACAACCTGTTGTGACGTCAACGTAGCCATCGCGACCCCTCTTTTATATTATATTGTTTGGAAAAGAGTTTTTCAGTATTTTTAGTGCGGTTTTAGTGCCAGTGGCCGACACCGAGAGTGAGCAAACAAACACACTTTCGTTTGCCTCAATGTTTATCGTATATAGGTGTTTCATACACATACACACGTATTCTAATACGTAGAGGTGCAAAGTAAAAAAAAAGAAGCGAACGAAAGAAATTAAATAACAGTAATTGTAAAAAAGGATTCCAATAAGAAAGTAAAAAGAAAGAGGAGTTTCTTCAGTGCGTTGTTGTTGTTGTTGATTTTTTTGTTTTTGTTGATCGTTCTTCAATGTTGTTCTTGTTGTTGATGTTCGTATATTGCATCGAGTGATAAGACTGCAAGTGAATTCGTGATTCGTTGGGATCGATTAAGGGATCTCCCTCGCGAAAGATATCAACGGACGGTGAAGAGACAAAACCGAGCTTTTCTCCTCGTGATTCGAATGTGCGTGTACAATGCGTTGATGCTACCCTCCATCGTCGATTAATCAAAGTCGAAAGAAATGAAACGTAGATGGTCGGGTCTTCAAGCCGTACGCGTAACGCCTGAGGAAAGCTCGTCGGAGGTGACCTCATCGTCGGCGACGATTTCGGTGATGAGTCCGGCCACTTCGTTGGCATCGACCGATATTGGCGACGTCGATTTAGAGTTTTGGGACTTGGATCTGAACGCGCAAAACAATCACGTCAGAGGAATGACAATAATGCCCGGTTTTAATTCGCACGGCCAAACGATCATCACGACGACGACGAACGCGAACAATAACTCTAATCATCATCAACACCATAACAGTCAGCACGCCGCCAAATCTGACACTAGTTCCATGTCAGGTGAGGAATATCGTTTCCTATTTTGTTTTTCGCGAACGGCATGGAAAACCGTCACTCGATAACGTTTATTATAGACGTTTGTTTAGCGAACGTTTCGACTTCTTTCTATTTTTCTGTAAAGAAGTTTCATTGCCAGTTACATAACAATATTTAATCATACCCACATTGCCAATAATAACAATGTAAAGAGAACGAATCACGCTCGACGTATAATTAAGTTTGTTTTTATATCGATAGGAGGGCAAAATAAACGCAAACGCACAATGTACCATCATCATCGGTCCCATTTAATTTATTGTCAATAATTTTCAGGACGAATAAGGGTTATTTAAAATTCCGTTGTATTTACGATATAAATTGACTGAATAATGCAAGAGATACGAGAATACTATAAATGACAATAAGTAATGAGCGAATATAGTTAACGAAAACATTGAGTAAGAGTGACCTGAAAATTTTGGACAAATCCTCCACTATCATTCATTTATTTTAAATATAAAGTGACCATCATCATCTTTCGAGTTTCATCAAAGCTATTTTGTCAAATCCATCAGATGACACCAAACCGAAAGAAATAACAATTTTTTTCTGTAAAAGGTTCTTGGATCGATTCGTGGTTACATATAATGAAGGCTGCTGGTATGTATCCAGCGTATTATTATTTATTTTATATTATTATATAACAATCAATTAATCACGCACACTAACTTTGCTTTATAATTTTACACTCTCTCTCTTTTTTTTTATTTATCGTTATCAATCGTAAGAAATCGATGCTTTCATTAACTTTCAAGGCAATATAAAGTTATATATTAAACCCAACAAAGTACTCGAATCTAAATTAAATTATTGTCTGCCCACCGGGAGAGATCCGAAAGTCAGATTAAAAGTGAGACCGATAAAAATCTTGAGGATTTGTAAAAGGACCGTTTAACAGTATTGTTAAAGAATTTTCGTATGAAATAATAACGTTTGAATAAATTTCATTTCGACGTTAATGGGGAATTATATAATTAATTTTTTATTATGTGTTCGTATCGATGCCCTCTACTTTTTTCTTGTCGTTTTCGACTAAAAAAAGATTCCTGGTAATTTATTTATAACAATAGTACTTTGTTAACGTACCAAATAATCAATAAAAGGTATTAAGAAATGGAAAAAGACCACCAACACCACCGGAATTTCACTGGAACGACCGAAAGAAAAAAACATAATTAGGCGCCATTAAAGGTTATTATCTACCATTTCCATAATCTAATGGGCATTAAAATACCACAATTCCATTGGCATTTTCGTCAACAGCAAAATTGGAATCGATTATTATTATTTGGTAATTTAAATTTTCATCAATGAATCGAATCTAATATTGTGAAACTCATAATGAGAAGAGGAACTCGTTAAGAATTGAGTAGAGGAAAAAAGTTCTTTCATCAAAATTCGTGTAGTTAATTTTTATTATGGAATATTTCACCATTAAAGACCTTGAATGCCACAAAAAGCGTCCATAAAGAAAAGGACTACCTTTCACGCGGCCGAAAAAAGGAGAACCGCGCAGAAACCTATAAAAAAAAATGGTATTGCACAATATCGCGGTTTTTTAAATAATTAACGCAACAACAATTATTTGGTATTTGGTATGAGCGAGGTTCGGTAAATGATTTAAGCTTAGGCGGTAATTAAAATGAGGCATCGTATTCGTTCTTCGAAGAAGAAGAAGAGGAGGAATTTTGTGGGTTTACGTAAGAACAAAAAGAACGATAAAAGTGAAACACACGCATTTAATGACCTAAATTGTATTACAAATTAATTTCTACGGAAAATTAATATAGGAGCCACATTTCGAAACGTTTAAATGTTAAATTTTGCGGTTTACCCAAATACGAGCGAAAGAAATGATTGTTGAAGGCTACCTTGCCCTTTTGTTTTAAACTTTTGATTAAAAAAAGGAAAAGAGGATTTCATTCAGGTGAAAGAAACTGATTATTCGATTCTTATTTTATGGGTTCATTTAACGGACGAACGAAGGAGAGAAAGAAAAACCTTGAAAACTAAAAACGCTTTTCTTTTTCAAAAAGAAAGTTTTCTCTCTCGATTGTGTAATAATCGTTCTTGACTGGAAAGTGACACCGATTCCGATGTGTAATGTATACGAACACACAAACACACTCGTGCACCAAGTAGGCCAACAACAGCAACGACAAACAACCAGCAGCAATAAGCTAAAAGAACGTTTTTCTGACGACTGACTGCCTTTTGCTCTTGTTCGCTTCATTCTAAATTATTGCCTTACCTTCTCTATATGCCATGATTTTTTTTATTATTTATTCATTTCATTATTTAAATATAATACCGGCGATATTATAATAAACTTAATAGTATTAATACAGCCATTCACAATTTAGTTTCATCAATTCATTATCATCGTACGGATTATCATTATTAATTAATGGGTATTTTAATCAGTCGAATGATATTTACTGTATACCGAGCGATCAATTTCTCATAGCGGACGCAAATTGTGTGGCAACTCTGAGAAAAACAATCTAATTGAGCGGCATGTCAGTTAGTTTGATGGTATTTAAACTGCATCTGATCTCGCGGTATTCACGCATTTCCTTCATTACTTTAATTTAATTTTAATTAACTGTCTAATTATAACTTAATTTTATTTTCTTAACATTCATTCAGTTTTTCTTCTTCGCCAAAGTTAATATTCATTCAGTGAGTTTGAATAACAATAATTTGCGTTTCATTATATTTTTATCAAATTATTAAAATTTGAGCAAAAAATGTGATTGTAATTATTATTTGGAAGGGCCTTCCATCTGCTTACGTAGCTTTGCAGAAGATTTTGGTAACAAATGTTCATTAAAGCAATTCGTTGTGGTTATTATTATTGTTGTTGTTCCTCTGGTCTTTATTATTTATTCGTTTCGGTTAATATCAGAAAATTGATTTTAATAATTCCAACCTTGGCATATATAATAATAGGATTAATTTTTTTCCAGCCGAAACTAATTATTTATTTAAATCGATCCTGGTGGAATTGAGAAATGATAACCATATTGCTGCCATTAAAAATTCATTTAGTATTCCTAACAATGAAACGTCTAAAACTTATTAGACATTTCGTATTGAGGTAAAAAGTTTGCAAAAATATTTACTTAAAAATAAGAGTGAAAGTTCGTTGAACTAATTTTTCATCTAAACGTAATTAAAAGCTCTTTATTCATTTTTTTTTGCTGATTAGAATCGTATTATTATTTTTTATGCGATTATTGCAAATTGCTTTTTCGTATCGTTTGCAAAAAGGAATTAATACTATAACGTAACAATCTTAGAACTAATAACAATAATTAGTTATACTTATTTCACATTAATTTGACCGATAATTAAAAAGTGGATTAATTTATTTAATAAATAAATGTATATTATTATTTAAAAGAAAGAAATAGGTTTAATTAATTATTAAATTCAATAAATTGAATTAGTGACGCCGAATTCGTTGTAAATATATATATTTTTTCCTGCAATTATTGAATCGAGAGCTAGCGTGTTTTCTCTGAAGATATTAATAGAGTCTTACCGACAGTAATTAACCGATACTAATGTCTAATTAATTGATCGTTTAAAACTTTGAATCAACACCCTCGGACCTCATTAACATAAAGATTATTTTGATGATTGACAAACAATGATGCCATTATTATCGTTATTAATTGTGATGATTCCCATAATCGTAGAGTTTCTTTTTTAGTCGCTTCGTCATAAAACAATAATTGTTTATTACTTAAACCATGAATATACTAGGAGTTTATTGATACATCTTTTTAAGGTTACAAACACGAAAACAAAAAATGAATAATGAGAGGAATTATAAAAATAAAATAATTCAATTAAATCATCCACGGTTATGACTTGTGGCCATAAAAATAATCATTAGTAGTGGCAAATACTTGCAATAATAGTTATACGGGGTTTTGGATATACGATTTAATTTTACGATATTGGTTGGTTACTTTAATTTGTCCAAATGAAAACAGAAAACCAACGCTAGTAGATTAACGTTTATTGCCACTCGGTATTTACAAAGAGATCATTAATTATAATTTGATCGTTTCTCATTATGATGATGATGACTTAAAAAAAAGAGAAATATTTTTATTTTTTGTGGGTTAGTCAATGTCAGCGCGAATTAAAAAAAATACACATTGTCTATAGTTACTACCTACCTACTACCAGTTAACATAACAATTTTGCAAGAAAAAATATAAAAATAATATATAATGATAATAACAAAGTGTAATGTTGATGATTTTTTTATTAGAAAAACGTGTGTGTTGTCGTTAATCAACGTTCAAAAATCCTCAAAAAATATTGCTAAAGAGATAAAAAATAAATGTGCGATGGCAAAAATTCCTGTTCATCTCGTGCCAGGAGGTAATTAGTTTAGTTTAAGAGCGAAATCGTGGGAAATACGACGGTGATGATGTTTGTTGTTGTTGTTGCTGCTGTATGCTTAGTACTAAATTTAAATGAGTTCCTCAATTTAGTTTTTTTTGAGCAACGATCTAAAAAGGATTCCTCCACGAACCACTTAAAAAGTGGCTTACGTAAAGCACCTGCTTCTTGTAAAATACGTTGCATTTCTTATTCTAAGAAGGAACGTTGGCCCGGACAAAAAATGAGAAATAAGTAAAGAACAAGAGGATGAAGTGGCACTGTACTAATGCCTACATAAGGCAGATGTGGAAGAAAGGATAATAATAGTTTAACTAATTTTTCCCCCTGACCTATATTCGACCTCGTGTGTCTGTCTAGACTTTTTTCATCTCCTTCCTTTCCATCAGTATTTATAAATATACCACGAATCATCGCCATCATCATACCAAAAAGCTGTCTCTGTAATTGATTTAATCGCATAATCGACGTCACTTTTTATGACGGTGTTCTGGTTTCGATTGAATTAGCCAACATCCAATGAAGGGAGAAAAACAGAGAGAGCTTCTTTTACGTTTCATCGCCACAACTTTTCTAAGGCGTCTAGCGGAACGTCGACGACGAATTGCCAAATGGAATTAATTTCCGCACGGTTTCCCGCCTAATTGATAAATCCGATTTTCTTCCATCTTCCCCAAATTCGATTTTTCACCTCTCTCAAGCCACCCAGAGACGGTTCGTTTGTTCGAACAGAATTAAAACGCAATTCGCAGAAACGTAACAACAGAAGATTCGATTTAAATAATAATTATTGGATCGTTACGCAAGAATAATGTTAAACAGCTCTCTGGTATATATTTTCTAATGCTTGTTATTTATTGTGGTACCATCCAAGGCAAATCGGAGGAAGTGGCACTGTTAAGAAAACTTTAAAAAAATTATTTTATTCTGTCTTGAAAGAAACGGAGAGAAATAACGACACAAAAGAAGGAAATTGATTCGATCGTGATCGAAATATGAACATAATTAAACTGGATGACCCGACAGAAATCGAATTAAATTTCAAACTAACAATAATCGTTTGTCGTAAAGTTAATCGGCAAAAATCAAAAGAAACGGTTTTTAAACCATTAGCTACCTAACTTTGCTGCCAATTAACGTTTTATCTAACAATGTTGCGAAATTTTGCATAAATTGCTAGTAAACTAGCGGCGTAGAGAGAGAGTGTGATGTGTTTGTGGAGAGAGAAAGAATTTAAAATAGTTTCACGCTTTAATGCAAGCGATGCTGAAATTGTGCGCTTATCATTGCGATTTTCATCAGATAGATTGTAATGAATCGAATTATTGTGCGATCAGGAGAGGAAGGAAGAGATAAGCGGATGAGCGGGGAAGAATTAAGAAAAGATGAGAGGAAGAACGAGTTTGATTATTACTGTAACAAATAAATAAAGATAACCGTCGTGCAAAAATTTTAATACGACTCTCTCTCTCTCTCCCTCTCTCGCTATAATCTTCCTTCTATTTAATCGTTTCGTTTTCTTCCTTTCTATCTCGCTCTCCCGTGCGCTCTATTTGCCCTAGTAGAATTTGCACCTGCCTCGTTAGAGGTCAATACAATGTCATGGTCAGGGACAACAAGATCGACATCTGCAATATGCAAGCAAGCAAGCGACTTGCATAGATATTATTTTATGAAGAAGAAAAAAAAAACCGTTTTAGCAATCCTTTTCACTCTTCTATCTCATTTGGATCTTTCAGAAAACCTCCTCCCTTCTCTTAAATACTCACCACTTTTATTTTTGGACACCAGGAAAAAACGCGAACCTTTTCCTTTTGCAATGTTGCATAACATTATTTTTTTACATTGTAAGGCGCACGAAATGTTTTTGCAAGAAAGAAGCAACTTCAAGGTTGCCGCTTCGTGATGATGTTGTTGTTATTGTTGTTGCATATTAAATAATGCAACGATTATTCACTGCACTCACCCAACCTCTCTTTCCTGTGCATCATCATCATCTTATTAGTTGCCTTGACACAAGCAACTCCTTTTTATCGAGGCACACATACACACATGGAATAAAACGCGGCTGCCTTTTTCAAATTGTTGCCAACAATCAATTAATTATTTGCAAATTATTTCATTGAGTACGTAGAAAGAAAGTATCGAAGTGTATGTTTCGTTTAATTAGTTTGCGAAAACGTGGGAAACGTAACACTTTTTTAATTAATCGAAAGCAACAAACTAAAAACGATTAAATTAATTATTTATTATTGGGACAAGAAAAAAACTTTCTTTTGCTTTTTGTATTTGTTGTACCTTTTATCGATAACTTCTCTCTCGCTGAATTTCTATTAATTAAAAAGCAAAAAGTAGGCAGGATATTAATTGGCAAAAGTCCCTTTTGAAAGCAAGCAAACCCATTTAATTGCAAATTCTATTTCGTATCGTCATTACTTCATATTATCGATCATTATTCCGATTGTATGAGATAAAGTTACCATCTGGTCCATATTAAATTACCATTCTTTTACAATTGCGCTTAAGTAACGCCTATAACAACGATTATTATTACTTAAAGCACCATGTGCTTGAGAACATGTTACGTAATAAAATTTGCATATTCGGTGTGCTGGAAGCTACCACGTTAAATTAAAAAAGAACTAAAGTTTCTTTTGTAACAAACAAAAGATCATCTACGAAATAAATAACCTTCATGTTTCCGCTTATTACTTTTAAATAATGACAGAGCTTTTATTTCTACGACCACAATTTTGGACGAGAACGTTCATTAAATTTTGAGGAAGTTGATGATTAGTTTTGCCTCTTTTTTGTGACTAAAAATGCTAAAGAATTCTTATAATTTTCGAATGGAAATAATAGTGGAAAACGAGAAGGTTTAGACTTAATTTTAAAGCGTTCGTGTGCGAACACATAAGTTATTGTTTACCACTTTAGTTATTGTTATTCAACATCACGTCTATTGATGAAAAGTGAGTCGCAATTCGTTCTTATGCGAATAAAATAGCGACAATACAAGATGCCATCGTTTTAAAATTAATTTGGCGAAAATAAACGAAACATTTTTGTGGTTTTTCTTTCCTTTTTATTGTTGTTGTTATTTTCAATTGCAATGAAAATGAAAAACAGTTCAAGTTCAATGTTAGCAATTGATTTATTATTGATTTGTTCTTTATCATGATGGAATCGAAAACTGGAGGAGGTGGAAGAAGAAAGCCCACGTACGAGACGTTTGTGCTCGATGTGGCAAATATTGGAATTTTTAATTGGATTGCAGAAAAAAATCAGCAAAGAACGAAGACATATTTAAATGTTATTGACGATTGACGAACTCGTTAAACGAGTTTCGCCTACGTACAACTTGATCAGAATAATTTGACCTAAAAAAAAACAAACAAAACTAAGGAATTCATATTTAGTTAGGAATAAGATAATGAATTCAAATGCAAAAAGGAAAATTGCATAACCTTCTGGAAATTAACGCGAATAAATCACTAAAAAATTACCATTTTTTTACGTATATGTTACAATAACAGTAGGAAGTGTTATGTCGGTAACAAAAAGAGAAAGATGGAGGATAAGAAACTTTATATCTTAATTAGCCGTTCAATTACCTTAGCATGTCAACTGACGAAAAGAAAAAAAAACAATTTTTCCTTGAACGTACACACACACGACATTTTCCAAGTCCATTATTATTTTTTTCCGCATTTTTACCTTCGAATTGTTAAGAATATGAGAGACAAAAATTGTATTATAAATTGAAACCCATTAGATATCTGGCAAAAGGAAAATTTTTATTTTCGTTTCTTTTCTGTTGTTGTTTTATCCTTGCGCGATGGCATTTGATAGTAATCAGTCATTTTTACATAATTCGCTATTAATACCATTAATCTTGTCGTTAATAATAATAGATTCTTTGTTCTGTTTTTTTGTTGGGAAAATGTTAAGTTGTTTTCGAATAAAATAAAGCAATAGTTTTTAGTGAATGATATTTTTGAAAAAAATACCTAACACATGTGAATCGTTTGGGTATGTTGGCTAGATGGACGTTAAGACTAATAATAAAAATGAACGACAACGTACAAGTTGTAAGTAGTTTTCGTTTAATACATTTCATGATTTTTAATTTTCCTTTTTTTAACATTGGGAAGCTAATTTTAAACAGGCAACGTTGCCCGGTAGATCTTCACTCATTTTTTTTTTCGTGACAACCAAGAATTTTCAACCCGTTCCTCGCTCACTCTTCTGTGTTCTTCAAGTTAGGTATCTTCTCTTCTTGTTGTTTGGGTCATTAAAAACCGGATACAACTTATATATTGTATATGTGTGTATGTGTTTTTTACATATAGGTGTAGTATGTACAGTATAAACGCAGCAATAGTAAAGTTGTGGCATTATTATTATATTGTTTTTTGTTGTGTGGATGGATGATTTTAGAATTCATTGCACGCTCTCACTATCTATCTCCCTTTGTTGCTAGCTTCTCACGATTGTTCTTCCATCGACCGTGATGGCCATACATAAAGAAACCAATCTTCTTCAACTTGTTCCTCTACTTCTTCTCCATAGGTACCCACTTATATTTATTATTACTTAACCGCTTTTTACTCTTTACCACAGCGACGATTAGATCCACTCTCATCTTTCGTTCACTTCAATTTCACCTTTATTCACTTTTCTTTCTTTCTCGAGATTCATTTAGAAGTTCGGTTCTGTTTTTCTTTTTTGTCTGTCAATTTTAATCGTTACGATTAGATCGTAAAACGTTTGATATTAGACGCAATTTGCATACGACTATCAACTGGTGACTTAACAAAAAATTTGCATGCAATTTAATTCTCGTTGTTTTCTTCTTCGTCTTCGGTTCTGTATATTAAAACAGACAGTTTGATTGAAAATGACGGATTATTATTCGGTTTAATTGTCTATAAAACGTTAAATCAGTTTCCTCCTATCCATTTTTAAGGACGAATTCGCGTTGTAATTGCCGTTAAATAACGCGCACTCTGAAAGATGAAAAATGAAAGGGAAGACGCAGAGGTTGAAGTGAGAAAGGGAAACGAAAGAAAAAGTTCAGGATCAATGTCAATAATCCATGTCTGTACTGCGTCTTTTTTAATGCTGTACGTTGCTCTGCTCTTGAATCGCTTTTATACCATTTATAGAAAGTCGTCTAACGTTCTTTCTTTTCTTACCAATCGATTACTTATAAACGACAAAGTGTAATAAATATTTTGGAACTCGATGATGAGATAATGGAGTGGGTAGAGAGAAATCGAAAATTTCAAAGTGATAGCGTTTCATTATTTACAAGAATTTCCATATTTTCATTAATAGACGATTACATCATTGAAAGCAATAGATCGATTTTTAATGGCTACGAAGAGCTTACCTTTACCGGGCGTTCAAAAATTCTGTGGAACAAAATTTATTTCTTTATGTAGGCATTGAAATTTATTTTCGGGCAAACGAAATAATAAAATCCGGGTTTAAAGAATATCGCAATAATAATATTATAAATAATTCTCATTGTTAACAAAAAAAAACGAAATTAATGAATTATGCAACAGTCTTATCAATTTTTTTCCAATCCGCGAAATAATTTCACGAACAAAACAGGAAAGATGTTTTTTTATTAAGGTTTGTTGCTGCCACAAAATATTAAAGTGTGTGCCATGTTTATTTCATAGAGTGGTAAAGGTTACCGATTTTCCTGCCTCAGTTTCGATTTACTCCTTGTTCTTGCACACGGTTAAATGTTAGATAACGCGGTACCGTTAATTAAAATTTCACACGTGCAAACAATGGAAGGTATTTCTCTTTAACTCTTCTTCTTTACCTTTTTATCCTTCGCACACGGTTCCTTGCGCGATCGAAATCTGACGCATCCGTCTAAATATTTCTCCCTCCGAGTACGTGGCCGAAAATATTTCCATTTTAGGCACGTGAATTAATAAAAGGACTGACACTGAAAGGAGATATGATAATAAACATATATTTATTTATCTCCGCCTCTGTATAACAATCGTATATACATTTTAGGGATTCCGCTTGAATGGGCCACGTGTCCTATTTTTTTGAGATACCTTTCTTTAATTTTTTTTGTTCGTCTTCAATGTTGTATTTAATTTAAAAATTTTATTATACCTAATAATATTCCTTTCAAAAAATGAAAACGAGAGACTCTTCTTCGATCTTGATCTTTTGAACGAAACGGAAAGCTGTTCTTCGTTGTCGTTTCTCATCAATAACCGGAGGAAGAACGGGTTATTCATATTCTCTCCGTCTTCTATCATGATCATCAGTTATTGTCGCTTTCAATTCCAGAAAATTGTTTTTAATTATGGACACGTAATTAAATGCGCGGAGGAAGAAGGTCACTGCCGTCGTATTGTCTTTATTTTATTTTTTTCCATTAAACATTTTTCATTCTTATTCGACTTTTGAATAATGGTGTTTTTTTTTTTGAAAAAAAAATTGTTTATTTACATACATATTTATTTTGGCCGTTTTATGAGTTTTTATTTTAGGCAGAAAATTATTATATTCATGAAATATGTACGTCTTCATAATGATGATAATAATGTAACTTCCCATCGTAATAGAATTCAATTCGAATATTATTATAAATAGCACGTGAATTGTGCGCGGCGCGTTCCTTTATTCGGCCGAAGGTTCCTTTGCTCACGAACGCGACCTAGAAGTCGAAAATGTTTAAGACGATTGCGTAATTTATTTACGACAGAAGAAAAACGCTTACCAGATCCCGTTTACCACATATTGTTCACTTTATGATCATTTTGAAAAGAAAGTGCTTAATATCATTATGTAATTATATTGATGAACTTCTTTTGAAATAATGATTCTCTCTCTCGCTCTGTCTCTATTGTCTATTTTAATTGTTAAAACTCACGGTCGACGCGTAATACTATTCATTAAAAAAAAAACACGATGATTAATGTCTATCTCATTTTATCTCTCTCATTATTTTTTCCTGTTCTCTACAATAATTATCTTTTACGGCCTTCAACCTGAACTTTGCGAAAAAAGAGGCAATAAAAAAGAAACGAGAAGCCATTGTTTTATCCATTCACTCAAGTTGACGACACAAGAACAACAACAAACAAGACTACGTTGATGGTGAAGAAGAACAATATCTTACATGGAACAACCAGTTATTAAATATTACTCGCATACAAGCAAAGCACCTTCACTAGGAAATGAGTTAACATCGAATTCTGCCATCTTTTTCTGTGCAGAAGACAAATGTTTGCTACCACTTTATGATACGTTGAGAAATGAAAGAACCATTTAAACAGACCACCATCACACCTTCTTTTTTGCGCTCTTTCGCTCGAAACTCCTGGAAAGTAATTTAAAACGTGCCAAAACGAAGGGAAACATATTGATAACTCATTATGACCGTAGATTGCCAAGATAAAGTTTAATAATTTTTTCCAACAAGAATCATCAAAACAGAATACATTTTCGCCCTCTGCTTGATAACTTTCTTCGCCTCTTTTAAATTGCTAATGATGAAATGTAAAAGAAATTGGACGAGGAAAGAAAGGAACAAGACGGTACCGAACGAAAGGAGGAGGGAAAAGAAAATAAAACCGTTCGTGTTTCTTTAATAACGTATATGGGAATGTTACACTTTCAAAATGGCTCGAGGCTACCTTGAAAACCGGTGTGGTTGGTTATAAGAAGGAATATATGTCGGTGATGTCAGAGACATTTTATGTGTAAACATTAAAGTTCACCGAGACCATCACCATCGCGCCGCGACTATAAACTCGACCGAATAATGGATGGAAAGAGCGAAGAAAAGGACGAAGAAGAACAAGCAAAAGTAGGAGATTTCAAATAGATTTTGGCGTTAATAGTTCTTTACATCGGTTAGCTAATTAATTAAAAGTTAATTAATAAATCGAAAGGGGGAACGGGATTAAATTAATGTAAAAGTGGCTACCTGAAATGGTAAAATGGAAGAATCGAACAATAATAAGCTCAATTTAAACCCTCTTCTCTTCATCTTACTTTGGTCCCACTCCTATTCGGGCTTTAATTTGATTATTTATAAGACACACATTAAACCGGATTCCCGTATTTCGTTGCCAAGTAGTCGAACCATTCTTGTGATTCTTATTCCTTTCTCTTCTCATCCTTTAAGATATTTTTCAGACCACAACAAAAAAGCAGTTACCGGCTTCTTATATTCTCATCTTAAACGTGTTTGACTTTTAAGCTACTTACCAACGAATATAATAAAGTAAGAAGCTTTCGATGTTGCTTTCTTACTTTTCCAGTGAGAGTGTTTAAAATAGAAATGATTCGCATTTTGTGGCAAAAGTTTTACTTGTTTATTAGTATTTTTGGCCAATTCGAACGTGATTCGGTTCGCTAATTAAGTTTTTTTTTTCGCTACCATACACGATCGAATTAATAAGCGAATGTCATCGACTTTTTAATGAAAAAACTTTATCCGTTTGATGATGATTATCATCAACATCATCGCCCAAAAAACGGATGGGACAATTTGCTTCTCTCTCTTTCCCATTTTTTAATTTCTTTGCTAATTTCGCCGGGCGAAAGTGCGAAGTCCCAGAAGGAAAAAAGATGAAGAAAAATCCATTTCTTTACATGGAAACGAATTTTGTCGCTGTTGTTGAGTATTCAAAAATGGAAGAATTTGTTAAATTAGAAGGGACGATGAGATGGAGAAAAGGAAAAAATGGTTCTTTTAAAACGATTTATTTGTCTAACATCCGTGACCTTAACATCCATCCCACATACGTACGTTATACACAATGGCCGGTTTAAACTTCTTCATATTTTGAAGTTAGAAACTAATCACTGTGAGATTATGTTTATTGGCGACCCCGTTTATCTCTTCTTCGTCCTCTATCTTTAAGTGTTTTGTTCCCTTTTTATTAATGAGCTTTTGGGGCAATAATCCAAGTATTTTGTAAACTAACTTTTAATTCTATAGTTAAACAAGGGCCGTTTCTCCTTAGTCGATATCAATTATTTATGTTACAATTTGCACAGGTGTTTGCAACTTGTTCATAAATTAAAATCTTATTAATTATTAATTGGCAAACAATAATTGTACCAATATATTTTTATTTTTCATCTAAATGAATATTAATGCTGACACGTTATTATGAGATAAAAGGGAAAAGTTATTATGAATCAAATTCGTTTAACGAATAGTTTCTGCTGACAATAAAAATGAAAATCATAATAATAAACCTACACGTGTTAGATATGTAAATTTGTTCGATAATCATCGAAAATTTACAATTAATTTAGACCGCTTCCTCCATTTGGGATGCCATTGATATTGCAAAACAGTTTATAACGATATCGATTTGAATATAATCTGATGATCGTGATTTAATTAACGTTTTTTTTATTCCAAGATGTTCGCATCAAACACAAAGGTTTGGGATTTTAAAAGTTTATATTAATTCAAATTTAATGCGTCCAATTTCTCTACATGTTCGTAGTAGAAAACTAATCCTCTTTGGGCGAGAATTGTCACAATGTGACAATGAAAAATCCTCTAAAAGTTACTTAAGAGTTTAATAGTCTTAAACATTAAAGTAAGAGATTTATTGTATCATTTTTTTTTCTTCTTCAACTTTGAAGAACCAGTTTTGTGAGGAACATAAAATTTTAGTTGTGAACTTTGAAATTCCACAATTTTTGCATTTGTACGGTATAATAAATATTAATAGCGAGCTCTTCGAATAAAAAAATATATTTCGTTTCTTGAAACTTGGAAATAAGAAAACAAAAATATCGAATTCGAAACGAATTCTAAAATGTTTAGATTTCGAACAAAATCAAGCTTTAACATTCGGTACGGAATATTAAGTTATGTAGATCAATGTGTTGTTGTCCTCGACGAGAAATACTTTTTTGTTATTTTCACTATAAAAGAAGTTGATACCCATTTCAATTTTATTACTATAATGTTGTTGTTGATGAAGGGGCAAAAAAGGAGGAACGAAAAAGAGGTAATAGTAGCAACAAGAAGAAGATGTAGAAGTGGAGGAAGGTGGGGCATTAAAATATACATTATTATTATTGTTATACAGGTAGATGTTGTTTAGTTGAATAGTAGAATAACCAGGGGCAGTGCGCGACCTTGACTCTTCGTGACGCTGCCCACCATTATATAAATAAAGAGGAAAAAAGACGCTTCGCCGTGAACGGTTTAGAAATAAATAATAATAATGAAAGAGCGAGAAAGGATAAATGAAACCAGCCAAGAACTCCTCCAATAATAACAATACTTACACCATGAAAAAAATGAGAAAATGAAATAACCGATCCTACGATCTTCAAATAACTCTTGTACGTCCGAGAAGCCTCGAGCCTCCTTTCTTATATTATACAGCCTCCTTATTATACTCGATAATTCCATCCGATCCATCCTTACGCACTGTTAAAGATAATAATAATTAATACTCTTCCGTTTTTCCTTTTTTCGAATCCAAGATAAATTTAATTATCCAGTTCACGTGAGAGAATCTTCGGGATTGAATAATAATCATTGAAAGACGTTCCTCTATCTCTCTCTTTAAATTTAATTAAACGAGAGTAACACCACGGACAGATGGTAAATGTATCTCTTTCACTTGAACCAGAAAAAAAGAGGTCTGTTTTGTCTTCGCTTTCATCGTACTGTTATAGTACACGGCAACGTTAGATTCTTTCGCTTAATTGAAATTTAATGATATTGTTCACTCTTTTGTTTGATTAATTTTTCTTAAATTCTTCTCTTTCAAATTTTCAGGACGTGAAGACTTATCACCGCCAAGCAGCCTGAACGGTTACAGTGCGGACAGTTGCGATGCGAAAAAGAAGAAAGGACCTACGCCCAGGCAACAGGAAGAGTTGTGCTTAGTTTGCGGCGATAGAGCTTCCGGTTACCATTATAATGCGCTCACTTGCGAAGGTTGTAAAGGTACGCGCGATGATTTGCTTTAATTTTTATCATTTCCCGATCGATTCATCTACCTTCGATTCAACGATTAATTGCAATGCCAAGTGGGAACCTTTTCTTCCTTCGTTTCCCTCGACCGTTCGTATAAGGAGAAACCAATTAGTTGACACCGTATAATTTAGTTTAATCGGTCGAATCGATCGATCGATCGCAACCAGTTACTTCATCCTGTTTGCTATTACTAATAACGAACGGATTTTAGCAAACGATCGCATCGAAATAAAACGACGATTACAAATTGTCCGAAGAAACGTGTACCTATTTCGCTATGCAAATAATCAATACTGAACTTTATTTATATCTGACCGTTTCTCCTTTTATTTCTTCTCGTTTAGGTTTCTTCAGACGGAGCATAACGAAGAACGCGGTCTATCAGTGTAAATACGGCAACAATTGCGAGATCGACATGTACATGAGACGGAAATGTCAGGAGTGTCGTCTGAAGAAATGTCTGAGCGTCGGAATGAGGCCGGAATGCGTGGTGCCGGAGGTGCAATGCGCGGTGAAGCGCAAAGAGAAGAAGGCGCAAAAGGAGAAGGATAAACCGAACAGTACGACGAACGGATCGCCCGAAATGATTAAATTAGAACCGGATGTAAGGGAATCGGTGATTTTTTGCCAATTGACCGTACAATTAATTACTTCAATTGATTTTAGTTATCGGATTCGGAAAAACTGCCCGCGCTCAACGGCATCAAGCAGCTGTCGCCCGAACAAGAGGAACTCATACAGAGGCTTGTCTATTTCCAAAACGAATACGAGCATCCATCAGAAGAAGACGTCAAACGAATCATTGTGAGTTCATTTCCAACTGCAAAAAGGATTTTTTGTTGAAGTTTCGTATAATAATGTGTCGTGCTCTTCGCCGATTATTACTCACTATTCGATAACGATCATCGTTAACAAAATTATGCCGGATAAGGCGAACAGGAAGACGAAGAAGAAATGTTGGCTTCGGTCCTTTAGCCTAATCGCTTCCCGTATCACGTCCTCGTTCATCCTATACCGAGGATTGTAATAACACACCAGAAAAATCTTGTTAGAAACGACTTTTTAAACAAAATGACAATGACATTAATCGCATGTTTGTCGTTATCAATCTCTCATCAAAATCCCATAGCAAGAGTCGCCGTCAGCGAAAAGCACCTGCTTTTCGTTGTTGCTTTTTTAATTGCCAATAATCTATTAACTACGATTATTGTTAATAAACGAAATGGAATCGTTTAATTATATTATATGTAAATATTTCAATAATATTTTTTAATGTTTATTACAATCAAGGTCTAGACATTTATGTTATTATTGAAACTTCTTAATAGCATGCTTAAACTGCGCCATAAAGCAATAATTTTCAAAAAAAGAAAACAAAGTAATGGCTTTTAATTCGATAATAAAACGTCGCTTATCATGCGTAATCCAGAATTGAAAGGATTTTATATTGCACGAATCGACGTTTTTTTTCTGTTGCGAATTGAAGATTTAAGTATATCATAACTTTTTTGTTGTGCAGAACACGCCGATGGAAGGAGAGGATCAGTGCGACGTTCGGTTTCGTCACATAACTGAAATCACGATACTAACCGTTCAATTAATAGTGGAATTCGCGAAACGACTTCCCGGCTTCGACAAGCTGCTGCGAGAGGATCAAATTGCGTTACTGAAAGTGAGTGTTTTCCTTCCAACTTGAATAATAAAAGTTGTTGTTGTTGTTAGTAAAGTTCGGTGTTGAATTGATTCTTATTGATTTGCAGGCGTGTTCTAGTGAAGTGATGATGTTCAGGATGGCCCGTCGTTACGACGTGCAATCGGACTCGATACTGTTCGTCAACAATCAGCCATACTCGAGGGACAGTTACAATTTGGCCGGAATGGGCGAGACGATCGAAGATCTGTTACATTTCTGCCGGAGCATGTACTCAATGAAAGTGGATAATGCCGAGTACGCCTTACTCACCGCCATCGTCATATTCTCAGGTATGTACAAGGCAATCGATTCCTGGTACAAAAGAGTAGCTTCATTGTTTGGTCGAATTTGTAGAGAGACCAGCACTGATCGAAGGTTGGAAGGTGGAGAAGATCCAGGAGATTTACTTGGAAGCGTTACGGGCTTACGTGGACAACAGGCGGAAACCGCGACCCGGTACGATATTCGCCAAATTGCTATCCGTACTAACCGAATTACGAACGCTCGGCAATCAGAATTCGGAGATGTGCTTCTCGTTGAAACTGAAGAACAAGAAATTACCGCCATTCCTAATCGAAATATGGGATGTCGACATGAAAACATAGTCGTCGTGTTCAACGTGAAAACATGATTATTATTATATATATAAAATATATTTAAAATGAAGAAGAAAACTAATGAAGATGAATGGATAACGTTGAGGAAAACTCTAAAACGAGAGAACCCGATTTAATTAGGCGGGACGACGGGTCGGTCGAATGAAGCAGCAAAAAGTGAAACTTTATGAAAGAGAAAGATGGCAAATATCGATTTCGTTCGGTTGTTAAAAATTGATTATCATCAATATTCAATTTTCGGTTTATCCATTCAATTAATTAATTAACAAAAAAACCGGAGGACCGCGCGACACCCTCGGCCGAGAGACAGTTTTTAATTTTTGTTGCTTTCGATTCGCCACCAAATTTGTAGGCTGTGAAAACAAATAAAAACATTATTGAAAAAATGAACATAATAATAATTATAAAGATAATTATTGTATAATTATTAAAAACAATTTTTTTACTAACCGTAAAGAAGCATATTGAGACGGCATCTAGAATCCTGTTATTAATTATTATTATTAATTAATTATTATTATTGAGTAATAGATTTTATTTTAGACGATTAGAGATGATCAACAGAGAGAAAATAAAATTAAAAAATAAAAATGCTCGACTAAGTATATTATATGAAATATGACTAGTTCTAAAACGAAAAAAATGAAAGTAATTTAAAAAGAAAAGGTAAAACTGAAAAAAAATTAAAAAAAGTAATTATGTAATAATTAAAATATCTATACATATATATTATATATACGTAGATTTTATATGCGTGTATAAACGGCGTTCTTTTATATAACTTTATCTGGCGATAAGCTTACTTAAAAGAAAGTAAGACTGGACTGGACTGACTTAAAAAAAAAACAGGTGCCTTCACACGAAACGGTATGATCAGACTGAGGGCAGGTGCAAATTGGGGGATTATAAAAATACATTGTAATACAATTAAATAGGAAAGAATTTAAAGCGAGAATTTGGGAAATTATTTAACAGAAGATGATATAGAACACATACACAACACAGACCGGCCGGAATTTTATTAGGATACACGAAGAAAACTGACGATGAATCTGATTCCAAATTCTTTACATTTTGATTGTAATTTTTCTTTGATTAAAGTGCAATTTAGACTAATGAAAGAGAACCAGATGGAAATTATTATTTTTTTACGTTGATGAAGCTTTAAAATTTAATTCAAATTTAAATACAATTAAATCAATAGAGGATGCGAGAAAATTGATTATCGTTTGTTGTACGTACTTTTTGTAAATCGATATAGAGTTAGAAACGATATTATTATTAAATACGAACCGGGAAATATGTTGTTTTTAAATTGATATAATATGAAGCAGTAGCCGTCCGTTTGAAAAACTACCATAATTCGAAAATAAAATGTTTAAATTAATGTTGTGCGGAAATTTCCGAATGCACGAAAGAAAGAAAAATGTTAGGGAATGATGTTGGGACGAAAACAGAAAATGTTTCGAAAGCGAATCCGAAACACATACACACAATTATTAATATTATTACCTACACGTATAATTAATATACACGAAGAAAGTGAATACAAAGTAAAATAACACAAAATACACACGCAATTAAAATAAAAACAGAGATATACTGAATGTACATTGAAAATACACGATTAATCGATTTGCGAAATATTATTACAATTGTATGTGTCGTTTTTACGGACTATCCTGCCTTTTTTCCAATGAAAAAAATTACTATTATAAAGATTTAATACAGAACAGAATCAGTGTTTCAAGGAAGAGAAAAAGAAAACGTGAATAATGATTAAGAGAACATTTTAAGAATGATGAATACTTATTATTATTATAACGAGAAAATAATTTTACGAGAATAAATAATAATAAAACTCTTGATGTGTATGTAGGTGTAGTTTACTCATTTTTTATACTGTATAGTTTAATCGCTGAACATTTTTAGCGTTTCTGCTGCTAGAAAAAACAAAAGAAAAAACCTTATTCGAAAAATAATTATTATAAGGGATTTTAAATATGATGAGAAACTAATTGATTAACAATTTTACATTAATATTCACATTGATAATTCATTCATTTTCATTCAGCGAATAAAAATAAATCATCCAATTTGTAGATAAATAGTTAGAAATCATTCGAAACGCATATACATACATATACATGCCATATTTTTCATAAATTCTAATGACAAAGTTCAAGAATACCAAGCATTTGCATTAATAAAAAGGAGACAGATCTGTATATTTTCGGTTAATGAGCGTTTTCTGTTCTTTAGTCATTTATCCACTATTTTCCTTTTGTGTGCGCATTTCTTAAACGATAATTATTAAATGAGATGAACAACAATACAACAACAAACAACAACTAAAGAAGCATTAAAAACAAGATAACAATTAAATGATATACACAGATGATAGATTATTTGCGTCATCTTTGCCTTACTTACTCGGGAAAAGCACATAATTTTTTAATTAACTAGTGAAAATGTTATAAAAATGAAGAAAATACATTTTAGAAAAAGGGTTCGGCCATAAAAAAGAGACTTAATTTTGTACAGATTCCACATTAATAATCTTGTTTTTACAATGGAAAAGAGATAAAAAATTATTAACGTGCATGAAATGTGTGGAAATTTGCGAACGTTTTTCTTATTGTTGTTTCTTTAAATGAATCCTTTTTTTTCTTCAAAACTCTGTTAACGTCAAAATTTCCAAGCATTTCTGCCGAATTGTGAAAAACTTGTTAAAGAATGAAGATTTGTTATTGAGAAAAGTGCATGAGTAACGTGTAGAAAAGGAAGTTTTAGCTCTATATAACTGTAACGCAATAATCAGGGATTTATTTTGAATACTAATACCCGATTCGCCTGAAACACAGAGTATTATTTTGAAAATGAAATTAAATGAAAATGTTTGAAAGTATTTTAAAATGTTAAACCTCTCTCTCTCTCTTTGGACAACCTACAGAAAAGAAATATGTTAATAATGCATAATAAAGTATATTTTCAAGAGAAAAAGAAGTAAAAAATGATCAGGTGATTATGTACAAAAGTTAATTAAAGGTACAAAAATGCTTCAGGAATTCAATAAGTGTGTTGTAATAAAAAGAATATTTTTATTAGAAAAAAAAGATGATGATGAAGATGAAGAAGATTAAATTGAAAGCAGTTGTTTAATTAAAAAGAGTCTTAAGTGAGAAAAAATAACTAAGTGCATGAAATAAATTTACAAGAAATGGTCGACCCCTAAGTTCACTGCCAGCAGTGGCTCTGTCTCTAATATCACACTCATTGTGTATATTTAACAAAAAAATGAATCATCCTCTTAATATAATAACATATTATACATAAAGAAAATAATTATTAATGATAAATATTAAAGAAAAATATTAAATGTGTACGGGCATTCCGCAGTCCATTGAGCAACGATTCCCTGAGTTTTTTATTTGTAATGGAAAGCGTTGCAGAAATCTGATGTTTGATAAAAACAATAAAGATCATTTCATGAATGGAAAAAAACTGGCACAAAATATGATATACAAATTTACACTGCCAATTGTATAAAAAAAAGAAATCATCGGACTGCCATTCACACACAATTAACTATTAAGATTTAATTTAAATAAAAACGAGAACGAAGCGAAATTAAAGAAATGAATGTACTTGAACCGATTTGATAATAATTGTTAATGATGATGCTCATTGGAGAATTTTTGGAATTAACGACTGCGCGAATGCCAATAATGAAAATTTCATTTTCTTTTCCCCAATTTTCTTTAATTTCATTATGTAATTATCGTTACGTCTTTACATTTTTCACCCCACGAACTTACTCTACACTTGTACTGTTAATTGTGTACATGTTGATCTGATTGATGATGATGATGGTCTCTGTTCCGAAATTTTGTATTCGATGTGAAAAAAAGAACAAAAACGGCACCGCGTTTAATGAAAAATGATGAGCTGAAGAAAGCATCTTTGTAAAAATTTGTAAATTGTTCGTTGCATTCTGTTCACTTTTTTATTGAAAAAAAATTAGGAGCGAAGAATAAAATCACGTAAATTTCCATGATCGATAAGATGCAACGGATACAAAAAGTCCGGACACTCTTCTTTTTTATTATCATATAATAACGACGACGACGAAAATATTTAAAAAGAGAAAAATTGTGGGTGTTGTACACGGAAAATTAAAATTAAACTGGTTGTAAGTGTGTATGATAATGTAAATAAAACAAAAAAACGTGGTAAAGTTAGTCATAAAAAAAACTATTTTTTTTTTTTTGAAAATGATTACATTGTACCAACAAACGAGAGATCCTCAGTTCTGTTATTAATTAATTAATTTAATTGTAATGTTATTACAATGTCTTTTGTGTGAGTAGAAGCGGCTCCTTGTTTTTTTTTGTAACTTTGATATGAAATTTCCGTAATCAATTTAATTCTAATTCTGTAAATTAAAAAATCGATTAAAATGGTAGGACGGGTATTCTGCTTACACAAGGGAAACCATTCCTACAAAAGATGTTTTCTTTTTCTTTTTTTTAAATAATTTAATTATTTACAATTTCTTTTCTCGAGAGGAAATTAAAAAAATTTAAATTTATTGAAGTGCAATATGTACAAATTAACTAATTATGCTTTTTTATATTATATTACTGTTTTAATTAATATTGTATATCGAAGAAGATTATTATATAATTATTGAATATGTTAATTTTATACTGAGCATACTGAGTGGCAGTATTATGTAAGTTTAAAACAAATAAATCCTTTTTTTTTGAGAAATGAAATTAGCTTATTAATTTACGAATACCCTCAAATTCCTGATAATATTTTGGAAAATTTGATGCAGTTTCCTCTTTCACTTTCATGGTTTAAAACTTTTTAATTTAGTGGGAAACGGATACGGTGCCTCCAAGTTTCAAGTACCACACTCAGAGTTCAGCACAGTCTCCGACAGATGGTGGCAACCAATCTTGTTTGAAATTTTCCTGAAAGAAAAAACCAATATCACAATTTTTGTGTCAATTGAAGATTATGATTTATAACATACCTTTTGAACTTTTATCAAACATCCCGAAAGAAGTCAGGATAATTAATTATTTCTTAAAATCAAAACTGAATTAATGATTTAGCTACTCAAGAGCAATTTAATGTTGCCCATTGTCTTATCAATTTCTGTAATAAGAAAGGAATGAATTATGAAAAAGCTCAATGTTTCCCGTATTGCTAACGATTGAAAGAAATTGCTTCAGTCCCTCCAATACCAAAGTAAACATAATTAAATTACCTTCCGTTTCAAGTACCACCTAGCGAATGGTAATAATGAACAAAGAAAGAAAAAGGAAAAAATAGGAAATTGATGTCCAATCCCACAATTCAAACTGTTCGCACACACACACACTTACAGAGAAAGTTGTAATTGATTCAATAATGTAAGTTTACATCGAAGACGTAGCCATAACAACCCTTATTATTAAAAACATTCGATATTTGCGTATACATTTGTATTAAACCCCTGAGGATTATTATGAAGTTTTTTTTTTGTCGAAGAGGCTTCACTTGAAACCTCACAAATGGTCGGTTTTATAAGTATTATTTGAGTCTTCGAGGGCCAGAAATGATGAGGAGACTTAATAAACGTTATTTGATTAGGCGAAGTAAAAGGAACAACTTGAGGACAATAGCGAAAAGTGAGTGAGTAAACTGAATTATTGATCAAACATGAAATAATATTAGTTTTTTAAATTCTCGATACGATCCTTTGTAGATCCTGTTCCGATGAAATGTCGCACGTTGCCGCAATCGTTTTGGCAACAGCCTAATAAAATTGCGAATGCCGCGAAAGGAAACGGCCGAGAACAAGAGAACGTTAGGACTTCAGGTAATGGTAGCAGTAATTGATTACACTATCATATATTAGAATGTTAATTTCTGATTTCTTTTGCTTTCGGTTATGTAGAAAAATCGTTAAAAAACTGGTAAAAATGGCATTTTATTTCGAAAACGATTTATCATACGAACTGGGTCAATCGTATTTACTTATTAACCACTTTTCTCGCTTTGATTTTTCTCTCGCTATCGATTATTAAAATGTAAATTAATTAATGCATTCTATTAATAATTATACAGTTCGACTCTTGTCAACTTCAATCCTATCTCGATCTTTTCTCGCTCGTTTCGTTCTATCTAATTTATTAAATTTATAATTTTTAGATGCAAAGCCTGAAATCAAGAATGAAGAAATTATAAGCGACGCAAATACCGACCTGTTATTTAGTTTATTCAAATCGGTGGAAAACGAGCAGATGTCCGACGACGAGCGCAATAATAAAAAGAATAATATGGAGATTATGATGAAAAGGTATTAACACTATAATAACGCCATTTTTCTACTCTTTGGAAAAAAATGTTTCTTAAAAAAATCATTTACAGTTAAATATAAAATTATTTTCTTTCTTCCTAGCAGAAAACGAGCGAGACGTTTGAGACGAAAGATTCTTAAGAATAATAATAACAACGACGATCCATATTTAGTAAATGATAATATAAGAGAGAATTTATTATTGTTACTTCTACCTGTTAAGAATAAGATGAAAAATTTTCAGAGACAGCGAGCACAACAACAGCAACAACAGGAACAGGTAATTTCTAATTACCACCTGTCCTAAGGTAGTAGTCGTAGAGAGAGAATGTTATAGGTAGGAATGAGAAAGAGGGCAAACCAAGAAAAGAAAATACGGCCTTTTCTTATGAAATGATTATAGTAGCAGTTGACTAATATTTCTAGGTACGACAACGACACTTTGATCATGTCACTACCACCGATAATTGCAAGGATAAATCGCTTTCGGCGGCAAATCTCGATTATAATCAATACTTTAACAATTGCTGTTCGCAAATTTTATCGCAATTAGTTGTACAGCTTTAATTAATTATGGCAACGCTAAAGTAGCAGTAAATAGACAAAATGTTACTAATCATCATGTTAAATTAGTACCTGTTATAAGTTAATTAGTGTGTAAGAAGAAACGATTGCTCTTATCGATCCGTCCATAAAGTAATTAGATGATAAGATTAATATTCTTAAATTACCAATTAATTAACGTAACGGTTAATCAGAATAAAAGTGTCACCTTACGCAAGACTGTTGAATAATAATAACTTTCGGTGTAAATCTTTTAGTTCCTAATTAGCGACTAGTTTGGTAATTAAACAGACGGAGAAATTCTAATTTCGTCGTATCAATGGCAAATAACAATTATCAAAGCTAATTAAAATTAAACGAACGTTTTTACATTACTTTAAGCGTAAGAATGTTTAATTATAACATTAACGTAATTCTCTCTATCTCGCTCAACTAGCATACACACACGCATAACTGCATAATTAATTTATATATTTATTAATAAAATGTAACAATAAAACATTTTTTAGCAAAAAAATTAGAGAGTGACAAAGTATGTGCAAATGGGAAAGAGTGTGCAATAGGAACAATTTGTTTATGTGTAACACCATAATAATAATAACTGTAAAGAATATTATAATTTATGTAGAATAAAACATTTAACAAAAAATATATGGAAACAATTTGTTACTGTTCTTATAATTTATGTTTAGCAAAGGAAAAAAGAGCGTTTCGGTACGAGCAGAAACGGCATCCAAACGAGATATTAATGTCGGTACAAGGCCAAAATGCAAATTTTAATTTTGTGAAAAATAATGTTACTCTTGATTGTTAATTACGATGATGGTATATTGCAAATCAGCATGGTTTAGGTATGATGAACCTGCAAAACTTGTATGGATGATCAATTATATCATATATATCTTTAAAGCTTCAACATTCAAGTTGGATATATGGAAAGTTAAACTTAAGATCCATTACGAGAAAAGATATCATGGCCCAAAAATTAACTTCATTTCCAAGAAAGGACAACATCAACGCTGACGGTACAATTTGAATCTATAACGTTTGATTAATTTTGATTAGGGTCTTTGGATGGATCATGAAGGTATCATTAGAGCTTGAGAATACAATTTGGATGAATGCAACGTTGAAGTTAAACGATTCCTTGGCGAAAAAGAATCATAATTCCTACAGGGTATGATTAATTCGGATGAAGATCAAACTTTGGATGGACCTTATAGTTTAAGCATACTATTTGGATTTGTGATAACTTAAAGTTAAGCAAATCCCTTACGACCAAGGATCAGCATGACCCAAATTGTCCGTTTCGTTTGTTTTAAAGTGCCCAAAAAAGAAACGGTCGCACAGTCGGAGAGTGTTTCGCTGCTCTTTTATGCGCTTGCCTTCCTCGCTTAATATCCGTTTGAATTTACCGGCAACCGTCGACACGAACGTTTCTTACCTGTGTATTTTATCGAGAAGGTAATTTAAAATTCCTGAGTTAGTTCGTACGTGATCCGTCGTGCGATGGAGACCCATATCATTGGTCGTTTAAAGTACATAATGGTTAGGTAGAGAGAGGGGAAAAACTCGTTTGAAAATTTTTAGTTTGTAAAATGCCAGTAAATACGAAACTCTGTACGTTTAGCATGTCGTAATTAAAGCATAGGAGTTTCTCTTTACTCGCTTTAATTCCTTTTTCTTTCGGTCATTTTCATTCATCGAAAAGGTGTGTGATCCGGGGAAAATTGAAAACGATGACGATAACAACGTCGTCGTATCATCATCATCGAACGATCGGCATTGATAATTGTGATAACTATAAATAACAACAAGAAGGAATCGATCATTAAAATAATGTAATTGTTATTGCATCAAAACGTAAACGAATAAAATTTAAACGACATCGACATAGTTAAAAAACCGCGTTCGTTCCGAAACTGAAAACGACGTCTTCAATGTTTAATCTTAATCGATTCGATAATAATTAATCGATTACTTATTTCTTAGTTTTCTTAAGAAAAATTAACGTGCGTGCTTTCTACCGTTAGCAGGTGTTCATAAACATACCTTGTGATGATTGTTGTTTAGTATGGCGTCATTATTATTATTATCATTATTATTTGTGTACTTTTAACTATTTTATTATTTAAAATAATCAACTCACGTGAAAATAATCGATAAGTGTAATAATAATACAATCGTGAATTAACTTACACTAAAAATACAAAAAAAAAACTGATTAAATAATAAGATGAAGGTGACTGTATGTTTTGGGAATGTACGTGTTGTTGTTCCATGTGGAGATGGCGATATTTTAGTTAAAGATCTTATACGCGAGGCAACGTTACGTTACAAAAAAGCCACCGGAAAGGTAAGAATCGCATTTAATTTCTGCTAATATTTAAAAAACGTAATGGAAAACATTATTAGAACCCACATGAAAACCTTTTCCATGCATACACACATTCTAACATAATTACAACATAGATCGTTTAGAGAAGTTGTGTAAATAAGCGAGAAGGAGATACTTAATGCAAAAAGAAAACGAGAGGAAAACAATTTTGCCAAGATAGCGGTAGTAATAATAATGCAGTTGGTTAATCATAATTAATTACCTGAACTGGATTTGGTTCACTTCGATTAATTAATCTGCGGCTTGTATCTTAAAATCTAACATCGACAAGATACGCAACACACTAAATGGAAATAGGCACGAATTTCCTTTAATTTGTCGTAAACCAAGTGACTCATTTCGTGTGTTTACTACGTATACTACTACAAGTAATAATGCCGCACTAAAAGAGATTTTTTTTCTTCGGCGCAACAAAAAAGTATAATCATTCTTATTCGCATAATTACACATAGACGCCGAGCATTTTTAATGTGAACACAGTTTAAATTTTATTAAACATTAAAAATTACTTCGATCCAGTTGATTGTTTACGTTAATTATAATATTGTGACAATAATAATTATTTACATTTGCACTGGATTATGTAATTGAGCAGCATCTAATTGTTTAAATTAATTGTTTGGAAAACACTAACTTTGTTTTTTTTTAATTCTGTTTATAAGAGGACAAAATCCATACTATACTTATCAAACACATTTGAAATCAATGCAATTATGGCAATTTAATTTTAAATTTTCAAATTTGATTATTCACTTTATCGTTTCAATTAATGAGATTTTTTAATGAAGGGAAACCAACACCTCGACTTCCTAGTGTTAACGCCTGAGTATTGCAATATAACCACTTATCAGTGCGATGTAGTAACGTTTGCATTGTTAGATAAGCGGTTAAATACACAATATGAAAGTGGAGCGACATCGTCGATAGGACTAAATGAATTTATTTGTTGATAAACGAACTTTTCAGCCCATAAAATCTGCCAATGCGAGAAACGAAACGTTTAGCTTACTCACACCGTGTTGATGACGATAAAAGTATTTTAAACGGCTCCGAATACTAAGAAATTTACATCATTATTTTTTATATTATAAAATCTGAGATGAAGAATTGTCGGTTTCTTTTTCAGCGTTCACTCGCTTGCTTTTGATTCGACAAAACAAAAAGAAAATCTTCCTCTAACGGTTCAATAAGATTCAATATAATAGGAAGAAACAATTTATATTTTTTTACGAACATTCCACACTGATCGTATTACTCTTCGATCTTTCGTTGTGTGGGATTCGTTTGGCGTTTGTTGTAACTGAATGGAGCACGAAATGAAAATTGCAAATAGCAAATTGCACTTGCCATAAATGGTATTATTGCTCAGCTTCGTGTGTTCGTATGGATAATGGCGAGGAATTTAGGATTTCGTGATAATCATTTTCCCGTAGACTACAATATAAAATGGGTCGTTTAGACAGGTTTAACAACACCAAGTTACGAAAGAAAATGCTAGACAGCACACACAAAGTTCGTGCTCTAAATCGATAAACACCAGACTGAAAATGGTAATAATTTATATATTTTCTTTGTCGTTAGAACAAATTATCCAGTATGAGTTTTAGTACAAATACGACAAAATTGGATGATACTCAATGACAAAAAAGAAAACGTTTCGAGTCAAATTGAGAAAGCAATAAACTCGAAGGCGTTTAAATTTCCTATTTCCTGGAAGTTTTTTTGCCTTTCCTTCATCTCAATTTCGTTTCAATTATAAGTCCATGATTGGAAAACACCAAGAACATCACACCGGAGGCATTTAAAGGAAACAAGGCTATAAAAACCAATTAAATTTACTTTTTTTTTTCTAAGTCTTCTACTTCGGTGTAATATGCAGATATTTAAAAATCTACCTCGTCGTCGCCGGCTTTCACTATTCTTATCCTCTCTTATATCATTATTATTCTTACCACTTTCTCCATGGAATTTGTTATGGCGCTTTTTGTTTTTCAAGCCTCTCCCCGTTATGTTTCTTTCTAAGTTTCCTCTTTGAAAACAGCGGATGATTTATTTTCACCAATATGTTAATCGATCACAATTGCATTCCACGACGCCCATTCGAAATTAACAAATGAGAAATTTAATTCAGAGTAATTTGAATGAATCTTATTCCATTGCTTCTTCTATTTTGTTGTTTTTCTTATTCGAAGAATTATTAATTTCAACAATTTGCATTCTACATGAAAACACACGTGGTGGTAATAAGAGATGAAAAGAGAAAAACGATTTTTATTGGTATTTCATTTCATTCCACTCGATGTTACTTATGGAATATGTAAGCAAACTCATTTTACTGTCATTATTATTCCACATTGTCACATACCGAAGTGACTAATTCTCGAGTAGCTACAAGTATGTATTTATTATTTTGTCTATATGGCACTCTCTCTCTCTCTCTCTCTCTCTGCGAAGAATTTTATTGTAGTCCATAACAATTACGGAAGCGATTCAATTGTACGGATAATTGTTTAAAGTTACACGATCGGAGTCTACCAAGTTTTTTTTAATTTACTAAATCGGTTTCGAACTTTGTTTCTTCGACATTTTAACACAATTTCTTTCCTAATTAATCGAAAAGAATTGAATAGATCTTCATTATTGTTTTTTTTTAATTCTTTGTGTATTGTTTATTGTATTTCCATGTAAATGTGCTAATGCACTATTGGCATACTTCGTTGCCACTTTTATTTATAACAAAGAAAATGCCTTTTCCAATCTCTCAACTAGAACACGATGTTAATAACCAAATACAATCGAAGCAGATTATTATTGAAATTGTTGCTGGATTATCATTAACATGTTTCGCTCATGGGAAAGAGAGGTAGAGGGAAAAAAGAAGGGAATTTTTCCCAATAACAATCTCATGCATAATGTTATAGAATAAAACAATTTACCTTGTTCTATGAACCTGCATAACTAATTTAATTAATTGTAAAGGTGTATTTGACGATGATGTATTATTGTATTGATAATAATAACTTTTGCCTTATTTTTCTTTTTTCCAACATGTTAGACTGGGCGAACAACAACAGCAGTAGACGAATATTAATTAAAATGTACAAAAAAAATCAAATACGTGAGCGTATTCATTCAATTGAAGGCTAAATAATTTCATTTCAGAAACGCACGTTGCCATTCAGCTTTTGACTTGTAGGTTTTTCAACAATTTATGTTAAAGAACGGCCTTAATAAATATGAAAATTTTGCTTTACTACCAAGAAAAGAATTCCTGTTGAAGTTTAACAAGCAGGCAACCACTAACTGAGAGGCCCTCGTAGCTCGTTTGTTAAAGCATTCGACTAGCGCATTTTAAAATAACCGTAGGCGTGGGTTCGAACCCAGTCAAAGTTTTTCTTAAAGGCCCCTGTCTAATTTCAATTCATACTTCCTTTAATACAACTAAATTAATTTCACTGTTAATCTTTACCAATAAGTTATCAGTCTATAAAGGAAGGATATCAATAGGATTACAGGGTGAGGACGAAGTGTATAATATGCCTAACTTGCGTCCACAATCGTAGTCTTTACATTAACGTTTTGCTTTGTACATTTTTTTCTTATGTGAATAATGCCATTCGATGTATGAATCAATGAATTTTAATCATATTAGGCAATAGAATAAAATTAATTAATGCTTGATTAAAAAAAAAGAGACGTATAAATATTTATCGGAATTTAATTAGGTTTGTGCCATAGATGTAACACTTATTGTTTTTTCTTCTGCGTCATAATAACTAGTTTTCAATTGTGCAAAATTCAAGGTTTTGTTTGTCTTCGTTTTTCATAGTTATTAAGTTTCCTTTAAGTAGAACATTTTTTACATAAAACACCCGCACGCATCGAATTTTTTAATATTATCGCTAATTTACTATTGCAAAATGTAAAAATAAATAAAAAGAAAGGTGTGATTTAAACAAAATTATTTGCCTAATAAATACCTCAAAAATACTCAACTCAGGAAGAGCCAGGGAAAGCTTTCGCAATAGGAATTTAAAGAAAATATTGTTTGTCGGTAATCAAAATCTGTGTATTTTTTATCTAAGCCTTTGACATATCAACGATTTGGATGCTGGAAGATTTCAATGCAAAGTAGGCATTCAAGTGTCAAATTACGAACTGCCATTGCTTTAGGAAGAGGATAAAGAGATTTTTGGTGGTTCCAATAAAATTGAGTCCACTTGAGGACAAAAAACCTCTTAAAAGAATGCATTTCATAATAAAATGGACCGAGAACTAAAAGGAATCTTGATGAAAAACAAAACAGGGCCAGAACATTTAGCCCTTTGATGATTAATAATCGAAGAAAAGGCTTGTTTCTCAAAGGGCAATTCAATATACCATATTGTACTTGGTGGATGAAAAGTAAATTGAAATAAAAGTTTGATGGTATAGATTACATTAAAAAATTGTAGATTATCAAATGGAAAAGAAGCATGATATTATACACAAAGGTAGAAAGAATAAATTTGTTGGAGTTTAATATGGGCTGTGGTGTTATTTAATAAGCACGAATCCATAAAAGCTACTACCACACTTTTATACTCATATGTACATATCTCTTTGTATTGAATTGTTTTGGAATGAGAACGAATTATTATTTTGCTTTCGTTGCACTAAACGGATTTCGTTTAAATTCAATTACTGTCGATTAAAATATTTCTCTTTAAATAAAACTGATACGAAATTGAAAGGTAATTGAATTTAAAATGTAAGCGCATG
Source organism: Hololepta plana (assembly GCA_963695495.1). Taxonomy (NCBI): domain Eukaryota; kingdom Metazoa; phylum Arthropoda; class Insecta; order Coleoptera; family Histeridae; genus Hololepta; species Hololepta plana. The sequence continues at coordinate 8,850,244 of OY968832.1, read as the reverse complement.
AATGCCCTTAATCTTAATCTAAAAAAATGGAATCTGTGTAACGGCGAGTTAGTAGAAGTATTATCGTTGCTCTTAATAAATAACTAAATCTAAAGGCTTGTTATTTACAATGGAACAAATTTCCATTAGATGAATCATTTCACGTTTTACTTGGAACGAGAGTCGTAATATTATTGTTATTCCATAATCTCTCATACAATTTTATACCGTACAAGAATTACATTTGTCGAGTTTTACTCTCATATTCAATTTAAACATTCCATTTTTTCCTTTCCTATTATTACTATTTTTCTCTCTCGTTTCATACACATTCCATCTGTGCATTTGCATACATATTGTTAAATAATAATCTCGGAAAAGAAAATTATCATTTTCATGTTCGACAGACGAGAAAAATGTTAGAATTAAAACATCTGTACCGATTCAGTGTGAACAAAACCAGCAGCAGAAAGAATTCTAAAAGAACCTTTAATTTAATTAAAGTTTCATCCAAATGTTCATAAGTCAAAATCATTTTCATCAAAGATCAAATTGATGGAGTAACCTAATTAAACACGTGACTTGACTTCTTCCGATCACTATCTCTTTCCAAAGTTGAAAAAGTTTGACAGGTCGCATTTTCCTTTTCTCATAAAATATGACAAAAACTGTAGCAAACTTGTAGTTTTTAGACAAAAAAGAATCTCGTTTTTTTCAATTTTTCGAAGCATTAAACAAAATTCACTTTGTATCTGCGCTAGGATAATAATATGTATATCAATATCTCGCTTGGAGATGCTGTTAAGCTCTTTATTTCGAATTATGTTCAAAACGGTTACTCCTACGAATATAAGTCAGAATAACCTTTTTGTTCGAAATTTCTTCATCTACAATTTCGATAACGTATATGTTTGCTGTAAAAGTGATCCTTAACGAGATATTCACGAAGAAACATTATTGGCCGTCTTTGACACAGTATAAAATATTTAGCTCAACTTGGATCGATGGAGACTTTTTAAATGTTCTCAAGGACCATATTATAAAGGTTCATTCAAAAATTCACCTTTTCGGTAATTTTTCCGAAGTGAAGGCCTTTTGCTGGATTAAATAATATATTCTTATCGAACGATGATGATAGTCGTTTTAGGTGGAATCCTTTGTTTTGAATCATCAAGGGCGTGTGATTTAAAGCGGATGGTAACTATTTTTTTGCGATTCTGATTTGCAAATTCGTGCGACAATTTGTTGAAAATTTAACGAAGGTTATCTACTTTTTCTGTCGTGTATGATAGCAATAAAATCGATTCAATGACGAAGAGACTAATTAAATAACAATTAACAAACTGATAAGAATTTAAAATGATCCTCTACAAAGAAAAGCGAAAATATACCAACCCATATACATAAATAAGTAGTTTATGATGCCATAATAAATTAGATTGCTAAGCTTTGAAGGAATTAAAAAGAAGTTGCGCAATTTTCGCAAATATCGTCAATAAAAGATAAAAATTTGCGGCCTACAGATAGAATAAGCTCGATTACTATAAAGGTATCATCATCCTGTTTATTATTAACGTGTTTAGGATATGACATCAGTTTACTTTTTTCTAATAACAATGATTTGGAATGAATTATGCAATTACCTGGCGGAAATCATATTAATTAAGAATCACGGTCGTATACCAAAAAAAAAAAAACAACATCCAAAACTAGAATTCAAAAAATGCGAACCTAAAAAAATAAAAGAACGAGATTCCAAGAAAGTCTAATTATATTTTAGTGAAAAGAATGATTGAAACATTCAAATTAATGCCTGACCGACAATGATGATGATATTGCCGAATGTAAAAAGATCAATATTTCCCTGTTAATCATGATTTAAAATTTCCCATGTTTCAATCGAAAATGTTACCAACTGAATTGAATTAGATAAGAAGAAAATGTTAATAAAATAATGAATAATTTACAAGTGACTATAATTGAATCGAACAAAGGAAATGTGAGAATCCCACGCTACTGAATTATAATCTTCATCAACGACCACAATGTCTGTACCTGCGTACAATAATAAGCAATAAAGAAAAAACAAATAACCAAGAAGAAGTGACCGTGATTCATGACCTAGTGCTACCGTGTTACCAAACAAATTTTTGTTCCTCTTATTCCCTTTAAATTTTGTTGTTGCTTTCAAATTAAATTAATCTCATTTTCCTTTCAACGATGATGATGATGATGATTTGATCTTCTTGCTTTGTTGTGTTTGTTGTTAGTGATCGTTCTTGTTGTTTCTTTCGAAACGTAAAAGAATCCATCTAAATTACAACTGCACGAACGACCTTCTAAGAAGTCAGTGACGTATTAACCATTACATTCCATTAAATCTGAATTGCAATCTATATTACTTTGTTTTACCTATAAGGTATTCTTATATTACACACATACACGAGAAATTTGTTCACGTCACAGTTAAAACGTTTTTCCTTCTTCATCATCATCATCCTCACCATCGCCATCATCAACATTGTCTGTCTTCTTCTACTTTTATTCCTTATAATGTAAGGCCATTGGTATTGCTTGTTGTAAGTCGTCTTCTTCTTTTGTAATAATATTTTTCCCTCCTTTTTTCCCTTCTATCTATTTAATTTCACGTCACATTTATGTAGGTAACATGTATTTATTACAGGTACTAAATAAGAATTCGAAAATAAAAACAAACAGGATTAAGAAAAAATGAGTGGAAGTAAGACTAAAAATAGTATTGGAAAGATTTTTTATTGTTGAATTAATTTCGCGGAGAACTGTTTTGGAATTCATTTCTTTTGCAAGTTTAACACGTGCAAATGAGGAGGTGTTCGTTTCTATCTGTTTTTAGGTATTAATGCCAAAGTGTGCATAAAACTAAATTTCATAATTTCAATAGTTTGAATTTATTCTCATTCGAATCGTAATCAAAATAATATTGTTGGACAGACCCCAACTGACTCATGGAAAGGGGGCGAAATACAAATAAAAAACGCGCGTGCAGAACACGTGGTGAATGTACCTTTTTATTCGGTACCTTCGAGTAACGGTCGCAAACATCTGTTTGAAAGTACAATTACTACAATAAAATGTACTCCAATAGTATTTGAATTGATCAAATGCAAGACTTTATGTGATTACGTGTTTGCAATTTCCTTTTAATAAACGGATTTCAATTTTTTTGCAAATTGAAAAATGCCACTTGTAAAATAATACGAAACTTTAAACCTGCAACATCCGCCCCCTTTTTTGCCAGTCTGGCTTTGGCAGATTTTGAAACGAACAACAACACAACCACTAGAAACAGACATTAAATCTCTAATCCATCACATTAATGGAGCCAAATCTTTTCGCTCTCCAGTCACATGTTCAAGTTCCAGTTTCATTCAGAATTGTTTTTTGGTACAAAATTCTTCTCTCCGTCTCCGTTTAGTTTTCGGTTCGGTGTCTTTTATTACTTCTTTTTCCTTACAATTTGTAGACCGGATGAAAGTCATTTACATTTTTGTTTTTGGAAAGAGTAGGTCGATTTCGTTACGTGCACTTCCAATATTTATTATTTCTATCTAACAAGTGCCTTTCCAATGGCTCTTAGCGAGAGATACTTTTTCTCCAAATTATTGCTTACAGCCTAGTAATAAATTTAATTTCAAATAACTTGCGTTTCACTTGATCCTTACATGTGGTTGGCCTTTTTCTCAAGGAATTTTTAATACAAATTTGTTGAGGCGTACGTAAATAAATATTGATAAAACGCACGTTGATAACGTGTCGTTGCGTTTACGTAATAGAAGAATCTCCCTGTAAAAGTAGACTTTTTACTTTTGGGAGGGAAAGTAAAGGAATCATTATTATTTTTATTAAGGTTGGTAACAGTGACGTCGAGAGAGAGGATATACGCAGGTAGATTTTACGAAGGAAGCAGGTGTATATAATGGGAAATAGCCCCAGTTTGTAGGCAGTCATGCATCAATGCTATGGGAATTGTTTTTAAAAAGTTATCATAAGAACAATGAAAAAATAAAACTACCCTCTATCTTCGACTCATCGTTACATTTAAGCTCCTTCTTTAATCGACTTGTTATTCGCAGTCTGAGTGGTATCCCGGTAATAATTTTGCATATGCAAATAATTATGAAAGCACCTCTGAGAAAACCGAAACTGACACCAGCGAACTGAAGTTTGAAGAATATTACATACGATTGTAATAAAAGTTTCGAGAACTGCTTCTCGTTTACGATTTCTTCAAAAGGTATCAATAAATCACGAGGAATCGAATTTTTTTTTTGTTCTCTCTCTTTCTTTCTCAGTGGCGTTCATAAATCGTTTCTTGAGTCAGTTTGCTATTAACCTTTGTTTTCTACCAAAACGACTTCTAGTCTTTTCACAATAGGTAAAGCGATACCCCTTTCTGCTTTATTAAACAAGTATGACAGGAAGGAAAGATATATTAAAAATTGCGTCCGAAAATATGATTGATGCCGTATTGGGTAACAGCAAACAACCAGCTGAAACTCTTTTGGAACGAGAGTTCAATTTAATGCAAGGTAACTTTTTCTTTGGGAAAAAGAATAAAACGTGCGAGTTGTAAAGAGAGAATTAACAATAAATACAAACACTCCACCCTGCGTTTAATTTAATGTATTCTCAATCATTTTTTTTTTTATTGTGTCTCCTCATCATCACAAATGCTGCAAACTTATTGTTGTTGGCATTAACGTTTCGTTGGGCTTGGAATTGTTTGAATTAGAGGTGGTGGTATATAGTTGGTGAAAAGATATTCCATCCTTTAAATGGGCACACGCCTACACGTGCGTTTCTACTTAGCCAAATTTCCGAGTAAAGTGCCATTGTTCCATGAACACGGGACACCACGATTCTCTCTCTGTTTCGCTCTCTCCTCTGCCATAGGAGATCGAGTTTCGTAAAAGTAAAAATGAGAAAAAGAAAAATTATAATTTTTCATGTAGTCGTTGTTGTGGTACGGTGGGATGCCAACTCGAGCATTATCATCGTTATTCCATGGCAAGGGTCACGGTCAAAAGATTTTCACATTTATTTTCTCTCTAGCCAATGTGTGTAATGCTTTTTTGTTGGACTATTACATTGGCGAAAATTACATACACATAACAATTTGCAAAAGTGATTTGCATAGAATACCGAATCGTTATTCTTCTGCGTCTCCTTTGTTTATTTATTTTTTTTGCCAACACTTCAGTGCAACAAATAATATAAGAGTCTTAAGCATGCGAAATGGTATCCGTACCTATGCCTTTTATCGGTCCGTTGTAATGTGCGCGCATTTACATTAGCATTACGAATGTAATCTAAAATTTACAATAAACTCTCGTACTTTAATGTTTATTACATTTCAAAAAGGGAGAAGAAAAGAGCGAACGAGTCGTTTTTCTCAGCGAGGAGAGTCACACTCCTCTTTTTCCACATTTTCACGTTTGAAACGTACGTGCGCTCACTATTAAGCATTTTTCATGCGTATTAAACGAATTTATTTATGCATTCGTTTTCGAAACGTATTTAAAAGACTACTTAAAATGCCATATTCATTTATATCAATTCCCTTTCTTTTTCTTTTTCCCTTTACATTATTATTTCATTCCAATACCAACTTATACTAAAATTCCAACGCTACAACTTTTATTTGCTTTTCCCCTCTGATTTGCTTTGCACAGAATTTATGTTTGCACATTAGTGCATACATTCATATTTCAGATCTCTTATGGCAAATTAGCACTTTTTAATACAATCATTGGATTTTAATAATCACCATCTGTCTAAAAAGTAATGAAACAGTCATAATTACTCGTAAACTGTTAGTGCCCTTCATTAAAATTCGGTGCTTCGGCGAAGTTCAATTTGTTGTTGTTGTGTCAAAATTTCGTGAAGTTTTCAATGTTAATGTTAGCACAAAAACTAATAGTAATAAGAATCAATATTAAATTCTGTTTCAAATTCGGAAAAAGCATTTTCCAAGACATTTCAAATTGTGAAATATGTTCATGGCGATTGCTGTGTATGGCATACTGCTTGAAGGGCGACTGTGAAGACATTGATCATGGCCATCGATCCGGAAAATATCCGCTATCGAAAGGAACATTTAAAAAGTGCGCGAATTCATCAAGTATCACCAAAAATCTTCATTGACTGACGCTGAAATGAAATTGGGAATAACGAAAGATTCAGTTTAAATTGTTTTGGACTTGAAAGAAAATACATCCTATTCAAGCTTTATTTTAAACTACCGAATCTGATTCACAACATTTTGTATTTTAGCGTTGCGGTACGTTTAATACAAGTGTTGAACGAATGAGAAAGAAGCGTACAAAAAAATAACCGAAAAGTGGGTGTTGAATAACTTTGGAATTTTATCTAAATTGTATATCTGAGTATAATTTATCCGTTCTCTATAACACGTGAGAGACTTTACGTAAGAGGAACCCTTTCTTCTTCGAGTGGTTCACGCTTTAAAATTCTTCCTTCTTATGAAACTTATATTAACAAATAAATAAAAAATTAGCCGTTGAAAATGATACTTCAAAACTGAGAATAAATTGCGTTTAAAGCGTCATTAAATTGGCGAAAATATTATGTTACATATTTAGTTACACGTCTTCACATAAAGAAATTCAATTTGCGATGAAGGTGAATTTTCTTTTAAAGATTTTCGCTCTTTTTGCGGTCAGTTTTGCGGTCGTTATATATTGTGTCACTCAAAGAGATTCATTCGCATCAAACTAATTTGAATTAATCGATTAATACTAGTCCAATCGAAGAAATTAAACATTCCATCTCACCATCATATCGGTTTCATTTCTTACATTCTGGTGTATTTATGAAATGGATAGAAACGTTTGTTTTCGTTATGTAATATTAACAACAATATCGATCGAATCTAAATATAAATTGCAAAATGCCTGGTACGATGATAGCAAACGATAATAACGCACATAGATTAAAATATTTGTTTTCGATCAAGTTTTATTTAATTAATAAATCGATTCGAAACTAATGAAAAATTAAATAAAGTTCCATCGAGTAATGCTTCTTTAAAAACCACGTTGATACGTTGGTTGCCTATAATACGACAACATTTCAACCAATACTCACGACTAATAAACGACTTAATTACTTTTTAATTGCTTTCTACCATACGTATAGATAAAATTACATGCATGTTTCATTTTTTGTTTGGAAAAATGAATAATTAACAACATCATTTACTGCTATTAATCAAATTTTTCTTGTATAATGCTTTATTAACGAACGAAGTTTTCCTCTGAAAGATTATGTAGAACTTGGTGGAAATATAAAGGAGAGAAAAAATGGATTTGTATGAAATGTCCTTCGAGGACAACATCCTAAACCGATTATTGGCCAATTTGTGCCATGAAGAAATTGAAAGAAAACTCATTCACGTCTTGTTCTTTTTTTTAAACTAATTGTTATAATTATCTTGGTGTACATAATTCTCAAGGCACTGTGGGAAAATAATTTACATCCACATACATATATACGATACCATTTTTTCAGCCGCTTTATGACTCACCATATTAACCATTAAATTAAACGATTTTTTTTTAATTTATAATATTTTTTAACAGAATATATTTTACACTTTGAACTAGTTCAACGGCAAGTAAAATCGCATTAACTAGCGGTGCGAGCAATTATTGTTATTTCTATGGTTTTACAGAGAAATAAAGAAAGAGGACTACCTTGAATCCTTTTTTAAATTATTATTATATTTGTTGGTTGAATTAAAAAAAGAATAAGATTGAAACTGGAGCATCGTTTATAAGAATTGAATTTGATTTCTTTACGAAATTTAAGAAAATGCTGTTACAACCTTGTGTACTAATAATTTATTAAGCTCCACGTCCATCATAAAATTTTTCGTGTTGCCTTGATAAAATCCAACGTTAAAATTGCTGGATTAAGTTAGTGACACTAACCAGAGATTTCTAAGTAGACACTTTATGAAAAGCAATCTAAACTAACAAAGGTCGGAGCCTAACACTTGAAATAGGTACGCTTTTAATAAGATAAGAATAACAATTACAAGAATGTAAGTGCAGCATTCTAACAATGGAAATGTTTCACGCCTAGCCATGTTAATCATTTCTGATTTTTATTAACCAGGAAACTTTAATACATCATCGTGAAAATTATGGCTCAATTAAAACGATTTAATGGACGACTGTGAAGAAAAAAGAAACTCTTTCCATTGGAAACCAAAGTGAATTAAAACAACTAAACCAGAGACGAAGACCTTCTCCTCTGTTTTCCTCGTTCTTCCAGTTTACAACGATGAAGAAAAAAGATTTTCATTTGGCGTAAAAAAAGTTAACTTAGGTATTAATGCAACAGCGACTCGTCAAACGGGTACTTAAGAAGTATTATGCAGACTGTTTGTCCATTTCTCTCGCTCCTTTTCTTGGCATCTTTTCTTCGGCCTTTTCAATTGCAATTAAAAATGTTGCCATATTAATAACTGTTATATTGGTAATAATAATAATAAACACGTTATTCGTTTAAAAATATTGTAAATGAAATTTAAATAAATTAAATTAAGAGAAACGTTAATCCGATACTACTATTACTATTATTATTGTGATTCGCAATATCGCAATTTAAATTCCAATTTATCAATAGCATAATAACACTGTTAAAATACGAGTTGCAAAATAATAAACACGTCAAGGTCTTTTATTTGCCATACAATTTTCGTATACGTACAACGTATTCGTGCTGTTATTATTTAAAACGCAAAAATCGCCATAATTTTCTTCTTCGCAAAATTATTACCCTTTTTCATCCGATTATTATTTCCATAAGCCATCGTTGTCACATTAGTGTATAACGTATTATAATGATGAGAGCATTAGGAACGCACAAGTTTGCATAAGGAAAAATTGCAACAACGAGCACGATTAAAGTGAGAACAATAACGTGGCGAGAAGTGCAATAGTAATCGGGGTGCGGTAAGAACGCGCTTTAAATTCACGGTAAATGATGAAAATTGAAGTCGCATACTTTTAATGGCAATAAAAAGATGGTGTATTAATTCTTCTGATTCCCATCTCTGCCTGTTCGTTTCCATTATCGTTTTCATCCATTTATTACCATCGATAATAACGTGCTCGAGTAGACATTGGCGTCGAATTGAAAGTGACAATCTTATTCTTCTGCTCAAGTAATAGTCTCCCATTATGGAAAAGTTAAAAAGCACAATGTAGTATGTGTATATATATGTAAATTGTTGTTCATTGTTGCGATCCGTACAATAATACGTCTTGCATTATGGCATTCCTACTTCTTTCTCTTTGTTACTTGGAGATTTATTCGGAATTAAAGTATAAAGAAATAATGTTTCTCTCTTATTATTATGTTACAAGGTGAAATTGATTAGAAAATTCTCTTATACTTACTATTATGCATCATGCAGTATCGTTCACTGTTTTTTTTTTCACGAAATTCATTATGAAACTCAATTCCTCAAACAAACGTTCTAATTATAATTTACATACACACAACACCAATCTGGAATAGTATTTCCACTATAATCAAATATCAGAATGTTTATCTCGATGTTGATGCTTTTACAATTTCTTTCGTTTTTTTTTATTGTTCGAAGTTACAAACAATTTCGTATGCAAATTAATTAATTGAATCAGTGGTAAACGAAATATTCTCTCTCTATCGCCGATCTAATTTCATATAATTTGATATATCGATCGGTTATTTCTTATGACTTTCACGTTTTCGCATATTTTGCAACAAATAAACGATTGTTAAGGCGAAGTGTTTAGCAATAAGAAAATAAAATGTTCAAATTATTTCGATAAACCCAATCTATAATTGATGGTAGCCGATTACCAACAACAACGACAAAAATAAATAAATAGACGCATTACAATGACAAATTGTACAATAATTTCAATGTAACGCGAATTTTGTAAATGTTTTCTGACAATTACTATCAGTTGATAAGGAATAATAATTTCAAGCGGCCGATTGGAAAAAATTAACGCAAGGCCGGTTTGAAAATGAGGTTATTACGTAGGTTAATAAATAAAATTATTCTACGCCCAATTGATTGGACATTTGAAAGTGAAAACCTGCTGAAAGAAATTGTATATGCAGAAATTGGTAACAATCCGTGTTCCGTGTTAATTTTCAAGCAGGTGATTTTAATGCAAAAAAAATAAATTTTTACCGAACATTATTTCATAATGAATCACTTAAGTGCCAAATTCTTGATATGTGAATGATAACTATTATAGATTGTGAATATTTTAAACTGAAAAACTGCTGAAAAGGTTTGTATATACAGAAATTTGTAACAATCCCTGTTCCATGTTAATTTTCAAACAGGAGATTTTAATGCAATTTATATTCTTATCGAATCTTATTGTTTCATAATGATTCATTTAAGTGCTAAATTATTGACATGTGAATGATAACGATTATGAATTGTGAATATGTTAACCTGAAAAACTGAAATTTATAACAATCTCTGTTCCATGTTAATTCTTATGCAAAACTTTTATAATCTTATCGAACATTGCTTCATAATGAATCATTTCAGTGCGAAGTTATTGATATGTGAATGATAACGATTATGAATTGACAGACAAATGACTAAGATTTATCATTCAATTAATCCTAAAGTTTTTATCATTTCCTTTATCGCTATCGATTTCAAAGCCAAACGGGAAACGCGAATGACATATAATAAGAAAATATGGAACAAAAGGGAAGGCAATTAATGAATGAAAATCATTTATTTATACGATAAATACAAAATTACAATAAAAACCTACCGACAACCTACTAATCCAGTTCGCAAATTCAACAAGTAATTCAAATAATAATAAAATTAATGAGAGAAAGAGAAACAGGGAGCGAGAGGAGAAAATTGGTTTTAATTGCGATGATTAAACGGAAGAAAGAAGAAAACCGGCGGAGGAATTACGAGGATTATTTAAATTGAATTTAAGTGAATTTTCAGGAAGTTGATGGCGAACATTTTCCTTCTTGTTTCAAATAAAAACTGCAAAAAGTTCTTTGGACGTAAAGGAGAAAAAAATTATAACCATAAAAGAGAATGGCAAAAAAAGCACTGAATTGTTTCCATATTAAAATGGCTCTCCGATATCTCCCACCAAAAAAATAAAGAACGAACAACAACATTACATTAACGTTATAATAATAAATACATACGTTTTTAGTTAGTTAGTCGGCAACGGTCATTCAGTATACAGGTGTGTTTTGTTGTTGTTGTCGTGGTGGAAATAAGTGTGCACAATTTTCTCGATTTTTCCTCTACATTTTCTTCATATCAATTCAATTAATCCGTTTTGTTTCTAAACGCCAGTTGATATGTTCAAGTTCTTTTACGATGTTACAATAAGTTGGTGAATAATTTTCCAGCAATTGTTTTAATTTTCGGGGTTTGTAAAGCGCAACAAAAGCAAATTAATTATTTCGTGCATTATTATTGCGATTTGTCGTACGTTACGTCATAATAGTGGCAATTCCTTCCCATTGAATTATTTTTATTTCATACATTTTTTTTTCTCTTGCTTTCTAAACGGAAAAAAATGATTTCATAATTAATATGTTCGAAAAGAAAGTTTATATATTATATGTGCATGCGAAGGAAGGAAATTATTCGCGAAGAGGTTGTTCTCGAGGGAAATTTCCTCCTTTTCATTTAGACGAATGCTTCAAATAAATGTTTTGGATTATTATGTTTATTCGTTCGCATTAATAGTTATAATCAAAGTAAAAGTGCATTTTTCAGTTATTAATCTCAAATGTGAACGGAAGTTATTAATTTAGAAAATCCACTTGTTATCGGATTAGCATTAATTTATCAATTAAAAGCGCGAACGAAGGATTTGTGCGTTTCGCATACAGAAAGTGTTCACTCGTTGTTGTTAATAATCTATAAAACATTGTGATAAATAACTCAAAAGCGTTTGTTGCTTCGCTATTGCAAATATTTAGATTAACGATTATTAGCAATTTATTTCGCACGAAACGGCAATACATCATATGCGTAGAATGAATTGCCAATTAATTGTAACAATCGTTTTACTCAATTAAATTTGCACATCGTGTACATTCTTGCCTACCTTCTCGCATTTTGCAAAAAAGGGAAGATAATTAACATCGTGTACCGAGCGATCAAATAAACAAATCGATTAACAAGTGCAACGATGACTTTGGAAATTATCACTTTCGCTAATCGACATTAGTGTTAAGATGACGATCATTATTTTTCCTTGGCGATAAATTGAAAAATAATAAACAAATAAATCCTGCCATATGTCGTTAGAAATCCAACTGATCGCCAATTACCTGTTGACATTTAATTTTCGCTTGATCGATTATGAACTCGAAGGAAAGAAGACATACTTTTACATTGCTTCAAGTATAAATTATTTACATTGTGCTTTTCAACGTTCTTCTTCGTACATGGCTCTGGCTCTCTTGTACCATTTGTACGATTTGAAGTTGTTCTTTTTTTTTTCAAAACCGGCAGTAAATATTATCATTTACAAAAAAAATCTTTACACGAAAGTGCATTATTGCGTTGTTTTGTCTTATTTATTAAAGTGCATTCATAATAAGAAAACTACCTTTTTCGTGTTAGTAAAGGGATTAAAATTAGTATTAGATGAGAAATAATGGAATAATTTAATCCACTTTTGTAGATACCAATCGATATTATAAAATATTTCCCATTCTTGCTTGCCAAATGGAAATTAATTAATGCTGTCGTGAATAAATTTGTTCCCCATGTAACATGTTAAGATAGGCCAATAATTGGAAACTGATAATTTATGTTGCATATTTGCAACGTTTTTCTATTTCGAAAAGAAAAATCAGAATATTATATTGCTGCTTGCGTTCTATGACTTTAATTATACTTCTAATCGGCTAATTTACTTTTGTACCGCAATAATTAAAAAGCAGCATAATTGCGGCTAATTTATGCGGTCTGTATCCTAACCGAGCGAAATGTGCCATTATTATCATTTGAAAAAGGTTCGAATAAACATTTTCATTATATGGACGGTACGTGCCGAATCATAATCGATTAATTTCCAATTTCTTAAGCTGAAGACTGTACAATGCAGAATTAGGTGCTATTATTTGTTGGTCGTATTGTCTACGATAGTTTGCAATACGCTTTAAACGTATAAAATCGTTGATTGAAGAATTTTACATTTATTACCGTTTAATGTCACGTTTTCCAACCGTAACGTAATTAATTTACGCCATTTACTTTTCCTAATAATAATAAACACCATTAATTAAACATATTGTACGAGCATCGAAAAAGGAGAGATATGACAGAATTGCAACTAACATTTTTCTGTCCGATTTCGATTTCTCCATTTCTAATTGTCGTTAGAAAAAATTCTTCAAAAATTAATTCTTAATTGATCGTTAATTAGATCGATTTTAATTTCCAACTCGCCGGTTTTCGAGCACCCTTTCTCTTTTATCTCTCTCCCCAGTTTTCTAGGTGTGCGTTTATTAATTTTAATATGATTTCTACGAAGAAAAAAAAGGAGCGTACACATTATAAACTATTCCGCGTTCAAGTGAAACGTATACATTTTTTTAGCAAAAAAAATTATAAGGAGAAAAACACATCGACCTGTTTTGAACGGTTATTGCCATAACAGTTAAGTCTCGGCAAACTTGAGCAGAATCATCTATATATTTTATACTATACAACGCGAAAAGTATAAGAAAAATTAATATATTCCGGAATCGGTTTACCTCTCTCGGTCGTTTCGATGCTAAAAGATGCTTTTTATTACGCGAAAGAGATAAATATGCTTTTAAGCCATATTTGCGCCAAGTTTATTGCAATCTCATTTTTCGTCTTTTCCATAGTCGATGACAAAATCTTCGACAAAAGTTTCAAAACATTTATTGCAACCAAAAGAAAATAGGTCGTTCAAATAAACCACTTCAACGTGTATAGGATTTATTTTCAATTCTAATTAGTTTCTCATTATTATTTACCATAAAAAGGAAACCGAAACAATGAACGCTATTTGAAGAATTTTTCGAGTGAACCGCGTTCTTACACATTTAGAAATTTCTATTTTACTTACTTTTATGATAAACACGAAAAATGGAAATGAGCTTGCAAACGATTCATAGATTCAATATTAATTTCATTAAATTATATAAGTAGCACGTTGCAAAAAGATGAACAAGAAGAAGAATGAAAGTTTTCTTATTCTCTTCATTTACTTGGTTATTTGCAATGGTAGTTAGTAGTGGTAAATAGCTTAAGCTGCATTCTTCCAGTTTGAGTTTACATTACAAATTGTTATTTATTATTATTATTGAACAGTTAGGATAGGTCGTGGATTCGAGAGATAACGTTAGTTTGTTAGCGGACCGTACTAACTTAATTATAATTATCCAATCTCGCGAATTGATCACGGGCAATTTTAATCAATAAGAGCGAACGACGATGAGATGGACGGGTTTGTGTCGCTTTAGAAAGAACGAAAAAAACTTGCAAAATTTATTTTAAATAGGAAATAAAGGTAGAACATTCCACGGGTACGAGAGTAATATACCTCTACACATTTGCACGGTATAATTACAATTTATGTGCGGCAATTTAAAATGATTTGTACGTGATTATAATGTAATAAAATGTGAGAGAGATTTTTCTGCTCGTATTTGCAACGTTTTCAATTTACTCGCATTACGCATTCGCGAATTGCACGGAACCATTTCGTATAATGATAATAACGATATATGTAACGTTCTTCATAAATGCACGTTACTACTATTCCTAGGAGGCCAATTTATTCTCAGAGGAATTGTGTAGATGGTTCTTGAGAAACGAAAACTTCTCCCCGGTTTACTGGCTAATTTGCCACATTTTCTGGAACCTCCCACGACAAGCGCAATAATAATCCTTCAATTCAACCGTGCACACGTATCTGAATTACTCAAATATTTACTGATCGTTATCTGATCTCTATTAATAACGCATAAAAAAATGTGCGTGCGCGCTTTAACTGATAAAAGAACGAACGTAATTCAATGTATGGCAAAACAACAACAACATAAAATTTCCCCGTTTTCTTTTTATTGTTATAAACTAGGCGACAATGACGAAATTTGATTGTTATTCGCAATCACCGCTAACGTAAAGTGCGATCAGGAAAGAGTGAAAAAAAGGCGAAGTTGGTAATCGTGATAATGTAAGGAAAAGTGCCAATTATGTTCGACAGTTGTCAATCGTCTATCATTGCCGGTCCGAAATGTTCAGAAGTGGCCGAGAAAATTGTGCAATTATTCGGCTGGCGGCAAACGTACAACGTGGAGAAATTGCAAAGGAACGTGCCGGGAAGAGCGACGACACGTATTTCGATCACTAGACCGACGTCCGAACATGTCGTACAAAAATTGAAAGAGGTAAGACGAGGAACGGATATTTGGTATGGATCGAATTTAAATTTTTTTCGGTAAAATAACTTGGTGCGTTAGTCGGAAGAGAAATCGTTATGATTATTTCTAGGCCGGTGAAAATGATACTTTTTTTTATTATTTTGCATAATATAAATTGGAAATTATAAAAGAGACAGGAGCGTTAATTTACAGTTTCTATATGTAACGTATTTTTCTTTCGTTCACTCTCTGGAATTATATTCTCCGATTTAAATGTCGGCTTATCACGCGAAAACGTTGTGCAAAATTGTTCACTATAAATTGAGTTTAATTGAATTATTATGTCGAATTACTTTTTTAAGATACAGTTTATCTTTGCGTATATTTCACGGGAATATAGATACAGGTAGACGTTTTTCGTGTTAGTTCAAATAGCAAAATTGTTAAATAATTATCGTAATTATCCACACACACGATTACTTTTATATATTTTTTTAAATTCTAAATACCTCCACGTGGTGTTCAATTAAAATGATTTTATCAACACAACTCCATAAATATACGGCAATCAAAAAATAATTTAACCGAAAGGAAAAAAAGGAGAGACAAGACCTTGAAAGAAAGTGGATATTTTTTTGCGCTCGTGTTATTGTTGTTATTATTATAAAACGATACACGCGAAAATAAAAATAAAAATTTAAAAGCAGAAACGTGAATTTGAATCGACAACTTTCACGTTCCTCTGCCACCAATCGCAAAGAATTAATTTTTTTTGGTCACCTTCCTCGCTCGACTTTTTAATGAGAAAAAGTTTATTCCAATTTCGCTTTTCATTGTTAGTTACTCTTACATATCGTCTTCGCGATCGTTCATGACCACAATAATAGAATCTGTTAATGTTAGAAAAGAAAGGAATTGATACCGAACCGTGAGGATTTTTCTCTAATCTAGATAAACCGTTCGTTGCAGATTTACGAATGGCCTCAAAAAAATATATATAATGAAAATCTTGATAAATAATTCTGTCTTACATAGTAATTTTTGTATTCTTTTCCGTCGAATGGCCTTAAATAATTATATATTTATTATTATCGTTATGGAGAAGCCAACGATGAAAGTTGATATTTGCCGTATAATATTAAACATTCTGTGCAAAGGAAATATCAAATTGTTTAAAAAAATTATTATTTTCGATACACGAGCTTTTAATGTCGTATCGATTTTTTTGTTTTTCCATCTTCGATTAAAGGAAGGTCGTGCGAAAACTTTTGTAAAAAACAAAAAATTAACTCGTTTCCTAACGAATTATTTTGATTACTTAACAATTTATGCTTAATTTCCTCGTGGAGAAACATTCCTATAAGTTTGAATAACAAATATTCTCGTCACTTAAAGCGTGTTTGTTGGTTTAGGATAAGAAAAAAGTTTATAACCTTTTCTTCTCCTACTAAATCGACTGGAATTTTAATGAACTTCAATACCGCATCGGTCTAAAAGGGAAAAAATATAGACAATTAGTCAAATATTATTATTATAACAATTCGTTAATAATCGGCTAAAGAAGTTCATGTAAAATGTTAAAGTGTTACAGGACGTCCGCTATGCGCCTTTCATGCATGCCAAATCGTTAATAAAACTCAACATTAAATAATTAAAGGAGAAATAATTAATTGAAATTAATTATTTGCTCGTTGCATAAAACAATAAAGAAAAAAACAACAATCTATTGTATTCCTTTTCGAGTCGTATTGGATAATTAGAAGTTTTATGGTATTAGCAAATTTAATTGCATATATATTTTTGTTTCTTCTGTCTCGTATTTTGTAATTTTATACAGTCACCTTCCTCTCTCATTGCCTGATACTATTAAATATGATATTATTACTATCATTGTTACAAATAATATTTTTACTGTACTACTTTCTAATAATGTCCGTCGCACATTCGTTACAAATTCCATTCTTACATTTCATATTACAATAATAATCATTTATCATTATACGAAATTCCGTATGGATTTTGCAAACAAATTTGCACTCGAATTCTTTCCTTTCCTGGCTTCTACGATTAATTAATTAACCTGCTGTGATTTATCGATTGTAAAATATTAATTATTATAGATCGTTCATCCACTTAATTATTGTGACTCATTAATAACAATTAACCGGCATCTGAATAGGACGTTCGAAGGAACAATGGGTTCAACTTTAAGTTTCTCTTGTACGAGCATCATCATCATCATCATTGTTTCGCTCTTTAATTATTACCATTGTAGCCAATCGACTTAATCACATAACAGGTTTTAAGTGCGCATTCAAGAAGATTTGAATTTTCTCTCTTACAGGATGGATCTTCGTTTCGTTATTTTGCGATTCGATTTTAATTCAAATTGTTTCTCATTATTTATGTGGGAAATATTGGTATGAGAATGAAGTTTTGTTTCGGCTAATTGCTAGGTAAAGTTTCCTGTTTTTTTTTTTGGAATCGGGAATAAGAATCGGTAAAGAATTTAAATGATTTCCCTTTTTTTAGAGATACAGTTTATTCTCCGGTTTCCCATTCTATACCGTATTATCTGAGTAACAACATTTTCTAATTAACCGTAAATATTGTGTTTCAACAACGAAAGAAGAATCCTTTGTACAGGTGTATTTATGTGAGTGTAATCACTAAAGTCGATAATCTCATTTTCTTCGCGTTCGCAATCGCATCAGTCAATGACACATTTATTGGATCAAACTGAAAATATTATTATTGCACTTGACTGTTATTACGGCCCATTGTTTGCTTTTTCCATCCTTATCAGCAACTAATTGGCAGTATGTTGTTGTTGCCGTTGTCGTACACGACTGAGGAAAATGAAGTGAAAAAAAAGTATACAAATTTTAAATACATATTTCAAACTAAGAATAATAATAATTTTACCGGAAGTTTACCCGTACCGCGTAGAAACAGGAAGAATATTAAATACGTATTATATATTGTTATTATAACGCAAGTTCATTAACCGTAAGCGCGAGTTCTAATTATATTGGTTATTCCCTTTATTGGTAAGGATTTCTAAATTGACCATAGCTCGCAAAAAGAAAAATCGGAACCGAATGATTTGCGATTTTTCTTCTTGTATTGGATCGAGAACCTTATAGGCGTTTCTCTTATGGTTGCTGCTGTTGTTGGTACTCGCACAGTCTGTTGCACAAGTCCTTGAAAGACCGGCGACTCTGGCCTAACAACATACTTACTTGTCATGGCTAGATATTATTACGATCAACGCCACGGAATGTAGGAATTATCCGTTTTCACGTGAAAGAACGAAGAGGGAAGAATCTTTAAAGGAAGACGAATGAGAAGGAGAAGAAAAAAAAAAAGAGAAACTCACTCGCTTTATAGCTGGTTCTCGCATTCATTTTGATCTTCGAATTTCTAACCATTTTTTATTTGCCTTTGATTTTTTTGCACGTATTTTTTTGCGATTGGCATTAGAATAATTTTACATTCGTTACGTCAATTGCACGTGAGGAATCGTCTACTCCTATCATCCATTCCTTGCCCCTCCGATGTCGTTCCCTTTTGTTGCACACATATCATTAAAATTATCTGTTTAGATCTATGGAATATTCTCATGTACATACTAAGAGAGAATATGACATGAATAAAACATTTAACTCCTTTCCATCTTTCGATCTTTGGCATTCGACAAAAACGAATAAGCTTGCAATAAATTTTCACACAGTCGAAATTTCTCAATTTGCAGGGCGTCGATTCGTGGGTATCGGTGCACAATTTGCAATCGCAAGGCGGCGGCATTTTAGATCCAGACGATCGTTTGAGCGACGTCGTCGACGATAGGGAACAGATTTTGGCCAGTTTCGACGACAGGGAAGGTGCCCATCATCATCATGGTGGCGGCGATGGTGCTAGCGGTAGTTCCGTTGGCACTGGAAGTCCCGACATTTTCCATGTAAGTCATAAAAGTTGCTTTTGTACTTTTTTGTTTGCGTTAATCGAATTATAATCATTCAAAACGAATTAGTATGTTTTTCTGTGCTAATTTTGCTGAAGATGTTGAAAATTAATTAATTATTATGTGCAATTGTGGCTTTCTCAGTTTTGAGTTTGATAAAGCTCTACTCGTATGCTTTTGGACGTGTCTTTAATCGTTCGAAATATTAGGTGCAGTACTTCATTCGTGCACGTTTTTTTTTCAGAAATTTAAGGCTTTATTGTACAAAACTGGTTAGACCTTTACGATTCTAAGTATTGTCCATCGCTGGCCACTACTTTCGCCGATCTTTCGGGCAATGTGCGAATCCCCTGTTGAAAAAACTTGTCATCTTTTGAGGCGATCCACGAATGGATTCAATGTTTCACTTCTTCAAACGACTCAAAGTGCTGATCAGTCAGGCCGTGTGCCATTGATCGGAACCAGTGATAGTCAGAGGGAGGAACATCTGGAGAATAAGGCGGGTGGGGTAGGACCTCCCCATTTCAACGTTTCCAAGTATGTTTGGTGCCACCAAATAGAGAGCATGACTTTGCAGCAGTGAATATTCGGTTTGGCCGTCGACATGGAAGCATGGCGGGATGCCCCATGATTAGCTGTGCTTGGGATTCTTGTAATGGATCCACTTTTCATCGCCAGTCACAAGACGATGCAGAAATCCCTTCCGTCTTTGTTTTTTAAGCAGTTGATCACAAACAAACGCCGCTCAACATCTCCCGATTTCAACTTGTATGACAGCCAATTTCCTTGCTTCTGAACCATTCCCATGACTTTCAAGCGCTTTGAAATTGCTGATTAGCTCACTGTTAATGATTGTGCCAATAGCTCTTGCGTTTGACACGAGCCTTCATCGAGTAATGCCTCCAATTCTGCATCTTCGAAAATTTTCTCTCTTCCACCGCCATGCCGGCCTTCGACGTGAAAATCGCCGTTCTTGAAGCGATGAAACCACTTGCGACACGTTCTTTCACTAACAGCGACCTCACCGGAAGTACTTGACAGCATTTCATGAGCTTCAGCCGCAGATTTC
Organism: Hololepta plana; assembly: GCA_963695495.1. Classification (NCBI taxonomy): domain Eukaryota; kingdom Metazoa; phylum Arthropoda; class Insecta; order Coleoptera; family Histeridae; genus Hololepta; species Hololepta plana. The sequence goes on along the minus strand of OY968832.1, from coordinate 8,829,752 downwards.
TTCATATTGATGAAGAAAATTCAGACTTCCCACAAGTGACGAGAATTTGGCTCGTAAACTGACATTTTCGATCGAGAGAAACTTTATGATGAAGACACACATCGACTGATATGATTGTGGGGTTATGTTGTCAGAAGCTCAAGGTTATTGCAAGATGTGTACGATCTATTAATTTCGAGCGCTGCTTCCCGCTAAAACCATTTGTAGGAAGACGACATATTCAAAGTACTGCACCTAATAGTTGTTATGAAGTTAGATTAAATGGCATTAAATTCCAAGCAATTAATCATTACAATCTGCAGAGGGTATTTGAGAATAGTTAATTTATTCAAATCCACAAATACAGATATGCAGGTTGCGTAGGCTGAAATAATAATCTTCTTCGATACGCAAAGCTCTAACACCAAAATTTGTCACTTCTTATGCATCTTAATGTTGTTGCTCAACAACAAATTAATCATTTCATCCGTCTCTCTTTTTCCCTCATACAATCTCGTCATAATATGAACAAATAGGTATCGCATTACATAATGTCTCCATTCGAAAATCCAAGACAATAGACGTATTTCCGCTGTAATCCGACAGGAGAGCAAACGACCCAGCGGAAAGAAAGATAACTATATAAACGCTTTCATTTACAACACAGAAAATCTAATCAAACAACAATATAAATAAGCGAAAAATATAAGAAAACGTTCGCAATAACCTCACGCAATTCGTTAATCATCCTCGTTCTCTTGCAAGGACGGCGAGCATAAATACGGTCCGGCGTATCACGCGCGCACGGACATCGAGGTGACCGGCGAACAGATCGCGTCGGGCGTCCCGGGCGCTTCGCTGCAGGTGCGTCGCGGCAGCGAACCGGCTTTAAATCAGTTGCCGGTCGGTCCGCCGGCACCGTCCGAACACACGAAACGCTGGAGCGCCGCACCGATCATCCTGGAACCGCAGACGCTCATCACCAGTTATACGCCGACGTGGACGGAGGATTCGCGCGAGGAGGACGAGGACTTGGGTTTTAGACGAATGACACGCGACGGCAGCAATCGCTTGTCGATGCAGTTCTTGGGCGATGGCGGCGGGTAATTCGTCCTTCTCTGGTGGATTAGTAGAGCGTTTGTTAACGAATTGTTTGTTGTCAGGTATCGTTGGGAGGAGGCCGCCGAAAGGATCTTGCATAATCGAGGCCATGTCGCTAGTACGTCGCTACCGCGGGAGAACAAGCGGAAAGAGCCGTTGGGACAGGCGAACAATTCCGCCAGTCCGGTTTCCACGTTGAAAATGGACAACAAGTAATTTAATAGTCCGTTTACAAAACAAAAACGCGCCGTTAATTTCGTCTATTTCCGCTTTAGGAGTGAATTAATTGTGATACGTAACGAACCGGGTCCGTTGGGGATCCACGTGGTGCCGGACTGCGATCGTTTCGACAAAGAACGCGGTCTACTCGTGCAAGGCATCGAACCGGGCGGTCGCATAGACAGGGACGGACGTTTGACGATACACGATCGCATCGTCGAGATCAACGGCCAGAATCTGATCAACATGCCGTTCCAAAGGGTGCAAGAGATGTTCAAGCTGTCGCTGACGTCGCCCGAGTTACGTTTACGCGTGATCAAGTCGAGTGGCAGTTGCACGGACGGCGGCGGTGTCGTGAGGAAACCGCCGCCGCCGCCCGTTTATCCGCGATTTCCCGACGACAAGGAGAACGTGTCGATGGTGGAATGCGAACAAAAACGTGCGTTGGATTTTTTAAATTATCATTTAATGATGCATTTGTGCATTATTTATACAGGGTGGTAAAAAATGTGTAACAAACTTTAAGGGGTGGTAATATGGCCCAAGATAAGCAGGAAAGTCTTAATGAACATGGGGCCGGAAATGGACGGTTTCGGAAATACGGAACATTTTGCAACTTTTATATTTTTTACAATTTATGTAAAGCAAGAATGAAAATTACCTCAAATAAGGTGCTCAAAGTGGTGTCCTGCTTCCATTCCACGGCAGCCACGGCATCTTTGCCGCAAGGACCTTAGAACTCTTTTGAAAATCATTGGCAATCAAGTATTGGCTGAAATTCAGTGACATCTCTCATCTATTCGTTGTTTCAATTCCTGGAGGTCATTTGCAAACGTACCATAAACTGAACTTCTCAAATCTCGCGAAACAAAGAAATCTTCCTAAGCATCTTCCTTTAAAAATTCCGCGGAAATGTTGTCTAAGAAGGCGACCTGAAGGAATCTAACGAATGGGATAAGCTTCAACTAAAACACATAGCGCTTCTCTGCCATTTAGCATTAGCACGACCATAAATGAAATGCATGTCGGCTAATTCAGAATTAGAGTAAAAAGGCGCAGCGAAAATTCGTAAAATTGTCACAAACGACTTAGTATCAACTGCAAACTCTACGTATCGCAAAACAGCTGTTAATTCCGCTATGAAAATGCTAGTTTTGTGAACAATCCTCCGTATCTTCGAAACGGTCCATTTCCGGCCCCATGTTCATTAAGACGTTTCTGCTTATATTGGGCCATATTATCACCCCTTAAAGTTTGTGACACTTTATGAAATACTCTGTATATTGCAATTGTAGAAAGTACGAATACGAAAATAGCGACCGTGTCGCCGACTAAGAAACTGCCGACCGTTTCGAGGAATTTGAAAACGCTATTGACGGCGAACACGAGGAAGATTGGACGAAAGATCGAGATCGAACTGACGAAAGGGCCGCACGGTCTCGGTTTCAGCATAACGACGCGCGATAATCCTGCGGGCGGGAATTGTCCGATTTACATAAAGAACATTATTCCGAAGGTAAGTTGAACGATCAGCGGAATACACGCAGAAAAGCGAAAGCATTAACACCGTTTTTCTTCGCGTTAGGGTGCTGCCGTTGAAGACGGCCGATTAAAGATCGGCGACAGATTGCTGGAGGTGAACGGTGTCGAGATGACCGGTAAGACACAAGCGGAAGCCGTGTCCGTGTTGAGGAACGCACCGACCGGTAGCAAAGTGACGATCGTGGTGTCTAGACAAGAAGACGTATTAGATACGCCGTTGCCGAGGATTATGGTAAGACAATATAACGCGATTAACCCAATATTCTAGTTTCTAACATGGAGAATTGAAAAAAAAAGTTAAAAAGACATATAACGCTATTGCCACCAATTCGCATTAATTCTTGTTCGTTACTAATTACACCACGACATCACGTACGACTTCTCGCAGACAATTACAGCTCGGTCTTGTAATAACCATCCTCATGTACATTTTTGTGATAAATGGAACAAACATTCATGGCTTCTTCATTACGTGTCTTGTATAGTACGTTCTTGTTACTTCGAACTTTAATTCAAACCAATAACGACCCGGATTATTAAAGAAAAATGAATTACTGAGAGTATTAAAAGTAATTTTATTTCGTTGTTCTTAATAACAACTAAATCTTGTAAATGAAAATTATGTTGGCAAGGTTTCAAAGAATCAACGAACACTCTATGCCCGGTCGGAATCAAATAACATCGGCGTTTCTTTAACTTATGATTTGCTTCCGAAGATAAATTATGAATTTAAATGATGATTTTGATTAACAGCGAGTAGCCAGAAGTCCGTATTAACAAGAATGCACTAATTATTAAAAAGAGGGAGTATTTCTTTGATTCAAGAAGAAATGTACAAGCTTTTAAGAAAGGCATTTTCTTTACACACACACACACACACACACACACACTATTGTTTGCATGTTCACAAGACATCGTTTTCTGTTGCTTTTTGTCGCTACGTGTGCATTGTGTTTATTTAGCGTAAAATATCCCATCACAAAATAGCTTTATTGTCACACAGGGTGTTGATGAGAGTGTTGAAAAGGAGGAGGAGAATGTAATACTGGAGGAGTTCGATAAAGACGAAGATATCGTACCTCCGATCCCTCCTCTGCCGCAAAGTCATCTTCAACGTACGACTACAACTAGTACTGCGACTGCATCATCAACAACTGCTCATACTCCAGATAAAAACGGAGCTGTCGCTAAGATTATATCGCAATTTCAGGAGGCGTCCAATGTTAGCATCAATGTAATTCTCATCAATTATTATTATTAGCTATTACTAGTCCATTATTCGGTAGATATGAAAAGAAGTAGTCTAATATTTGGCACGTTTTTAGCAGCCTCAAATGTGGCACATCAAAAATCGCAATCTTTTCATTTTAGTTGCACGACAAATCCGACGACAATTCCACGTTCCCGTGGAAGCACAAAGAGATCTTAACGTTTAACATACCGGTCCACGACTCGGAGAAGGCCGGTTTGGGCATAAGCGTTAAGGGTAAGACGAGCGCTTCGCAGGATTTGGGCATATTCATAAAGAGCGTGATCAACGGCGGGGCGGCATCGAGAGATAAAAGACTGCGCACGAACGATCAGTTGCTTAACGTGAACGGCGTCTCGTTACAAAACCAATCGAACAGCGACGCGATGGAAACGTTACGGAACGCGATGATGCACACCGAAGGTCCGGTGCCGGGTAACATTACGTTAACGATAGCCCGAAGAGCTTCGTCGCCTGGTTCCTCCACCGCCACTGTCGCCGCTACTAATAATCGTAGTTTCGATTTGAATCGTAGCTTGAATTCGACGCTTAACAGTTCGTCCGGCAACGATTTATCGTTGTACGTCTCCAACGAATCGGAATCGGCGACGGTCACGGACAATTCGGGCGGCTCGACAAACACGGTCATCTTCAATCCGCATAACAAGCACGAGAATAAAGCGTTGAGCCCGATCAACACGTGGAATCCCGTTATCGATAGGCTAATGGGACACGGTAAACAGTTGAGGAACGAGAGCTATTACAAGGTCAGCAACGATAGACCAAAATTCTTTTAAAGAGAATCATCACGGTCGGATAATGAAAACGGTTTTTTTTTGTTAATCAACAGGCAACGAACGACACGTGGAACAGCAGTTTGTACAGTCAATCTTCCGGCGGCAGTACGACGATCAATTTACCTTCCGGCGAACCGGTTCTCATCGAAGACGAATACGGCTCAAGAATGATCAACCACCAAAACTCTAGGTAACTGATCCGTTTCGATAATCAATCGATCAGTTGTTGTTACATTGTGTTCTAGGATTAAACTGAATCCTCTATCGAACATTTGCGTGTTGAACGGCGGTTTATTAGAAAATCGTAAAGACCACGAACCCGATGGTAAAGCGAGTTTAACCGGAAGCGCGACGGGCAGTTACGACAAAAGCACCGACTCGCAAACAACTGCTGCGACGACGACGAATTCGACAACGGCAACGACGACGAACGACGCGACATACGCCAGTCAATTGTCGCTGGAGAATCCGGCCGGATTCTCGCGCGACGCATTCGGCCGCCAAAGTATGTCGGAGAAGAGGCACGCGACGTTAGACGCGAAGAACACGGACACGTACCAGAAGAGCAAAAAGATGCGGGAGGAGCGCATGAAGAAGGACACCGTGAAATGTAACCATTTATTGTTTGTTTTGCTAAAATTGCTTTGAAGTATGTTAATATTTATTCCATTCTATAATACAAATGATTATAGTTTATGTTTTGTGTTCAAGAGAATCGTTATTATGTGGTTTGAAAGTTGTAATTGTTGCATTAGTTAGTTTTTGTGTCTTGTGCTAATCGTCAAAAACATTGTGCTAATTAATCATTGTCTATTTTGTGTATAGCGAATTTAGTACGTGTCGGATCGGTGGAATCGGTCATCAGTGTTAATAGATCATCCGAGCATCCGGAATGTAAGCATGTTAATTAACCGTAATTCATTACTAATAAAAAATAAAGTCATCACTAATAAACGAATAATACTTAATGTCCACAAAAAATAAAGCTTAACAATTGAAATTTATCAATCGTCGATTTACAGATGCCGACAAGTTAGGTCAACTAGGTCCCTCGTTGGGTATGAAGAAGTCTTCCAGTTTGGAATCGTTGCAAACGATGGTGCAAGAGGTATAAGGATCGATTAAACAATTGATTATGTTTGATCATCTATTTTTACCAAATGTTTAGATACAAATGCAAGAGGAAGGTGATCCTGCATATAGTTATCGAGGACCGGGCGGTTTGAAAGTGATCCGTGGCAAAGGATGCGAGGAAAGTTTCAGAGCTGCCGTCGACGAAGATTACAACAAACACGTCGTGGATCCAAATCATCGTAGTGAAATTAGTAAGTTTTCACGTTTCAGATGCATTTAGCATTTAGCTCAAATGCATTAAGAACATTATTCTATAATGCAAACGCTTTGTAGGTGCTAAGAAACATTGGTTATTGGATCCGCCGACGGAAGAGCGCGAAATCGACGGATTCACGAACGTACGTGGCGGTCCCAGGCAATCGTCGCTAAATGCGGCGATCGATAACAAACACAAGCACAGCAAGAAAAAACCCGGCATATTGAAAGGTATCGGCTCGATGTTCAGGTTCGGGAAGCACAGGAAAATGGATTTTCATAACGCCGACGTGCAGCATTATCAACAAAAATGCGAATTCGATGTTGATAATGCTAATCAGCAGCAATCGCAGCAGCAGCAACAACAACAGCAGCAGCTCCAACAGCAACAACAACAGCAGCAATATCAACAACATCAGCAGCATTATCAGCAACATCACCAGCACCATCCGCATCACCAGCAACATCACCATCAACATCAGAAATCGATAGAAAAGAACGACGCGTCCGAAAGGGGAGACAACAACAATTTGCCCGAACGGACGCAAGATTTACAACGCGAACCGATATATCAGAGACACGGTTTCGTACATCATCATGCAGAACAAGTACAGGTAATTAGCATAAAATGCTTTGCAAGAACCACTCAATTATATGGATGTTTTATAAAAAAAATTAAAGGGACGATTGTTAAAGGTAATTCCTGAAGGATCAGCAATCCAACCTGTACGCTATAGATCGAGCAGTAACAGTAATAATAACGCCCAAGTGGAACAGAGTCATCGCGATCGGAACCATCAGAGACATCACAGACAAACGGCTTTCTATCCGATCGACGAGCGCGACAATCATAGCGATCAGGTGAAAATTTGATTTTGTGAATTGATATAGTTTCTTGTAATTAATTAAAATAAAACAAACGTTGATTCAATTTGTAGCGGATCGATCCAGGTAACGCATATGGAGATTATGGTCGACCTGGAAGTCGATCAGGTATTACCGATTCCGTTCCATTTACACATTACGTCAATTATAATGAACTTCAATCTCATATTAGGTAACATTTGAATTCAGAAAAAAAGATTTGACGAATAGATGATGAGGATGATAACAAAGAATAATTGTCGAGAGAGCGAAAGCAAGAAGTGAAGGTTGCGGAAAAGAAGTTTCACTTTATTTGATTGTCGTTTTTTGTGCACATTTCATTTGTAACTAACACCGATTTGCTGCATGACTTATACCACCCCCCAAAAAGCATTTATTTTATTTTGCAATATCTGTTATTAATTGCGCTTTTAATTATTACTTTGTGTTCGTTCTTTAATATTGTACGTGATCATCCAAAAAGTTTATTCATGCTCAGGCAGAAAACTCACCCACATTTTCAACTTAAATTACAACACTGCCGTAAGTCTAATTTGGACGCTCTTTTATTTTCGAATTATTGTATTTAATCAATGATCGCATCCAAGTAGAGACTTTTTCATATTATTGACCTATGTCAGAAAGCTTGCATTATTAACTTTTTTAAGTTCAGGCGTTAGTGCGGCAATTCTCTGTCATATTTGCTAATATTTTAAGGACGGTGTCCGAAGACGATATATTTTAGGTGGCCACAGAGGATAGCCTCACACGGGGCAAGATTGGCACCACAAAGTAGCGAAACATTACGATATAGCCATCATGAGGTAGAGTTGCATTTGCTCCAAACGATCCAACAGCACACGAAACAGTGGCATTGTCTTTTATGGAGCTGCATAGGATGCTCTGTCATCCAGTAGCGAAAAATAGCACAACAAAATCGGTTTTCTATCTGGAAAGTGAACGTGTCTACCCAAAATCAATTATTGATTTCATTGAAGAGGGAGGCACAAATCTTCTGATCGCCATATTGAAATCCTTCGCCACTTTGTGTAACCGAAGCTTCGGGACCTTCAGAATTTGAGTTATGGTGCCAACAGGATGGGATCATAGTACACACGAAAAAAAAATCCATATCGATTTTGAGGAAAATGAATCCAGAACGGTTATTTTGGTTTCGTCCAATCTTGCCCCCGTGTGATATTTAGGGTTGGGGCTACCTAAAATCGAAGGACATCGGCCACAATATCTTGGTGGATTCAAGGAATCAATAAGCAAGGAAAACGCATCTAAAATTGCAGTACGCGAATGATGCAAACATAACTTACTAATGGAAAAATGGTTTCCATCTTGATGCAATAATTTTATTAATAAAGTAGCATAAAATTCTTTATATTTAAAAAGAAAGAGCGTCCGAATTGGACTTACGTTGATTGCCTCGTAATTTAAGTTCACAATGTGGGAAATATTTGTACCTAACTCTGTATTAAGTTAGCCGATTAATCCATTCGATTTGGATGATAACGTACTTCATTAATATGTATTCATATATATGTACGTGTGTTAATTTGATGTCTTTCCTCGTTGTGAATAATAACGCGAAACCGTTTTGTCCCCGCAGCCGCAAAGAACAGCTGTCTGACAGTCAGATAGTTCAGATGCGTCTGCAGGTTCAGCAGCAGAGATTAAAGGTGGAGGAAGAAAGGTATGATGCACCGTTATTGTTCAGTTCACTGGGTACATTTTAGTTTTCTCGTTTCACATACACCAAACGTAAAACCATTTCTTAAAATGTAAATCACACTAAAACTTAACTTGCTACTAACCCATCGTTATTCGTACTTGTTACTCTTAATGTGGTCGATTGGCTAATTAATTTTGTAACTATGTTCTGTTCTTTTTGTTGTAAGAGGTACGGAATTTAACTTGGACCAACCGCAATATTAGTGTTATATTCATCAAGTTTTATATGCAAAATCTACAACTAATCTTGCGGCGTAGTTCTATTAAACTATTTCAGTTGTTACCAATACAAATCGTCTCATTTAGCGAAATGTTAATTTTTCTCTTTTAGTCGTAAACACCATCAGTATCATTCGCAGAGGCAGACCAGGCAGGAGAATAGTTTGCGTCCAATTTCGAATTTCTACGAATATGAGAGCGTCCAATCGGTATTAAATTCGCGGATGCGTAGCGGCGGAAGTACGCATAACAATAAGCAATTGGTACAACAGCAAACGATATACCAAGATCCGAATTCGAATTCTTTGCCCCGACAACAGCAGCAGCAGCAACAGCCCGTTCAAGGAAGATCGCGACAATATAATAATCAGCAGCAGCATAGGGGACCGTTTATTACCCAAGTAACGATAGGCGAACAACATGTTTCGCCGCAACAACAGCAGAATGGCACCAAAGTGTGACGGCGTTGTTGCTATTGCTGCTTAATTGATTGAAATAGAAGTCTTCATACATTCCAATTTATAAATATGTAATAATTAATAACGAAACGAACGAGAAGTAACATTTATAATAGATAATAAACATTAATTATCGTATTTGAATATACATAAACATTGAATTTGTTTTAGATTTGTATGTAATTCATTTAACTTTTTTATCATTATTTTTAATTCACGTTTTTCGACGATTTTTATACGTTTTTTTCTTTCATTATTGTCATTTCCATTGTGTCTCTGAGTCTTCTGATTTTATAATTATTATGCAATTGTGTGTATATATATAAATTTCAAAGTAAAATTATATATTTTTTATTATATTGTACATAAACGAATAAATTTTATAATAAATTGCGTTAGGTGTACTTTTTAAAAGCAATATTCACGATTCGGTTGAGATCAAATGTTTGCTTTTTTTATAAAAATAACGATTTACATTTACATAAAATTGAAGCCATAAGAAAGATCCTCTAGATTTCTTTGATGCAAGCCGTAGGCTTCAAACGACGGAGCGTCGCCTCGATGATCTTAAACCAATAATTTGAAAATTTGCCCCATTATTTAAGCGTAATATCAACATTAAATGAATATTACAAATTTCGTATTAAAGTTACCTGCTCGCATCAAGTAACGTCTTAACACGAAATTCATCTCCAACAATCTCTGTTGTAAAACTACGTGACTGGCATTCGCAACTTGATGGTCTATCTAAAAAGAGCACATTTGCAAAACAGGATAATTGTTATCAACAGAAAAAAAAGTCACGAAGGAATGATGTTTTATTAACGTTTTGCAAACTCCCGTCGCTTTCCTCTTGTTCGATATCGTTCGAAATATGAAAATAATTCGGCGATAAACGTATGATTTCCACGAAAATAATTGCCACTTTCCGCCAGCGCAAAATCTGGTCTGCCTTCAGAGAAAATTAAATATTTAGTTAATTAATGCATACAACAGGTAAATTGCCTCGATAAGACCGAGTCCATTCACCTCGTGCAAGCAACAGCAGAATTGATAGTTGCAAGCTAAGTGTTAAGAACACGTTGCACACCGAATTGAAATAATTTAAATAATTATTGCCTAATAATGGTTTAATGAATTTTTTTTCCTTTATAGCAATAAGGCAATTTGCTGAATATAAATTTTAGTGCGAAGCATTTTCATGAATCGGTTCAATAACATTCATTGCAACTTCAAATAATTAACAAAACAAAACGTGCGGATATTTCATTTCCTGTACCTTGAAATTGAAAAATATGGGCAACATGGAAAATGGTACGGTGCATCCGGTCAGTTCGTCGGTGGGCGACCGCTTCAAAATACAATACAATAAATCGAAAACGTATCCTATTAAAGTTTTATGCCTCTCGTTCAAATCTTGGCGTAGCAATCCCAAAATGTCGTGTGCTATCATTTCCGGTGTGACCCCGGAATTTTCATCTGGAATAATCGCTATGAAGTATTTGAATATCGATATAGGAATCGATGGGAGAACCTAGAGCTAAAGCCTGCACGTGACTCGGTAACAAAGGCTTTTTCAAATTTAACAGGTACAGATGCAAAGCACCCGCATTTTCTTGTATGCCGCTGTCTTCGATCAATTTATAAGCCCTCGTGCTACCTCTCACGATTTCTTGAGCCATAATTTGCACTTGACGATCGTTTCTAATTGTAACGAACACTTCTCTACTAGCTGCATCTGAAAGACAATTTCTCTTTCTTTCAATGCACCTATTACGAACTAGCAAATTATTCGCCTCACGCTGTTTTAAGATCTCCGTCAGAAATTTAATAACAGCCAACGATTCCTCCGATATAATTTCCTTGTTTGCACATCTAAATCAATAACAAATAATATGTTACAAGGTCTTTCATTTCGCATAAATTAAACAAATCATTTGCGAATTAGGTTAATTTACAAACAAATTAACGAGCAAATTAAAAATATTTATCAAATGCATCCCTATAAAAAAGCACACCTTTCCAACACACTGGTCAGTCAATAGTAAGTATCCGAAAAATGTTTCGCATACATTTCACGATTTGTTTGATCTTCGCTGCCATTCGCATCAATTCCACGTACTCGATCCTCGAGGACGTAGAATGTTCAAATTACAAGAATCTCGTGAAACGATCGACGCCGACCCAAACGAATTTCGTATTGCAAAAGGCGGACGTTTACGCTAAACCTACCGTCGCCGAATTTCAATCGACGATAGCGGATCCATCTCAAGTAACCCAAGACGAACTATCGGTACAGATTATCGGTAAAGATTTGGAAAGAGAACGATCGCAGGAAAAATTCGAATGGGATCACGACAAAGATAACGTCAAGTATGTGGACCAGCCGCTTATCGTGAGTCGCTTCCAAGAGGAGCCGCTTCGTAATGACATCGAAATGAGGATGTTCGATATATCGATGGATGAAAATGTGATCGAGACGAATAGCAAGAAGAACATCCTGGAAGAGATATCGAATGTACCGTTGTCAGACGACGAAGGAGATGGTAGCAAACTGTTTTACATCGAGCTGGACGAGATGATAAGCGGCGACAAGAAAGATAATGGTATTAAACGCGAGAAAATGTTGACAAAAACCATGGAAATCCAGAAGATTAAGGAAGCGAAATGCGAGCCGGAGAAAATGATAGACGAGAATGTGGCCGATGTGATTACAGTGGAAACGATTACGGAGATATATGACGAAAATATCACAAATTTGAATGGTAATGGGATTAACGAGGAGAAGATCGTCTTGCAAGAGAGAAGCGTGTTCGGAGGATGCTAATTTAAATTTAACATGTTCAATTATTTATTGAGTAGAATTAGTAGAATGCTTTGTGTTAAATTAAACTTTTGTATGTAATTTATTTGGAAATAGTAATAATAATAATAATTTGTTTCTTTCAAATGCATTCCGCAATTATTTTTTATTTTTTTTATATCGAACTACTAAAAGAATGTGCAATAATGCATATGTAAGCTTGATTTTACTATAAAAACGTACGACCCGATGCCATTACGGTAGTGCAATCGCAAGCAAGCACAATGAAGACAACGAAAAAAATATTTCTAATCGCGATCGTCGCCTTTGTGGCCGAACAAACGTCGTCGTTCGAACATCATGCGAACCTGGACCGATCGATGGTCGCCATGGAGCCGAGACGAGAGTTAACGAGAACGAAGAAATCCGCAACGACAACCTTCTGCGTGGAAATTAAACCGAGCGAACCGTCACAGAAACCGTACCAGGTATGTCGACCGGATTACGAAAGCGACGCATCGTCGTCATCTGCAACCTATTCGACGCCGCCGCTTGCACCCGCACCGTACACACCGACCAAGATTACTTATAACGCACCGGCTCAGGTATACAGTGCACCGGCACCGGCGTACGCGGCCCCGAAACCGGCATCCTCGAGCTATTCGACGTATCAAGTGTCGAAGACGATATCGAAAGCCCCGAAACCGACGTACACGACGTCTGACTCGAGCAGCGGCGGCAGCGGACACGCGTCCAGTTACAGTCATGCCTCCTATCGCTCGGAGGATGACGACGATGAAAACGTGATGGAAATGGAACCGCTGGACGCCGAGGAGGAGAGCTCCGAAATGATGAGATCCGCTTACGAAAGCGGCGGTTACGGTGGTTACGGCGGCGGCGGCGGCGCTTACATGCCGGTGCCGGCTTACATGTACGGGGCAACGAAATCGAAAGGTAAGAAGAAAGGAAAGAAAGACAAGCACCATGGCGGTTTAGTTATAACATGTCAGCCATCTTTAGCAGGATATGCAACTCCTGCTGGTGGAATGTACGGCGGTGGCGGACATATGGGCGGATACGGCGGCTACAGGAGTTCATACGGCAGTTCGAAATACGGTCCCGTAGCTCCCGCCTACGGTGTGCCGTCGTACAAACCGCAATCGTACGGTTCGTATAGCGCGCCCGCTCCCGCCTATTCGGCCCCGGCACCTGCCTATAAACCGCCAAGTTACCCGGCACCGGCCCCGTCTTATAAGGCGCCCGCATACGCCGCTCCGGCTCCGTCCTATAAGGCAACCTACGCCGCTCCGGCACCCGCCTATAAACCGACTTATGCCGCCCCGGCACCGGCTTACAAAGCCCCATCGTACGCGGCACCGGCACCGGCACCGTCATACAAACCGCCTGCATACAGTGCACCGGCTCCGGCATACGCTGCTCCTGCTCCGGCCTATAGCGCCCCAGCACCAGCCTACAGTGCACCTGCCCCCACGTACAGTGCACCCGCTCCAGCATACAGCGCTCCTGCTTACAAAGCTCCCGCCCCAGCTTACAGTGCTCCAGCTCCCGCATACAGTGCTCCTGCGCCATCGTACAGTGCCCCGGCCCCAGCCTACAGTGCCCCAGCTCCAGCATACAGTGCCCCAGCTCCAGCCTACAGTGCCCCAGCTCCAGCCTACAGCGCCCCAGCTCCAGCATACAGTGCTCCTGCGCCATCGTACACTGCCCCAGCTCCGGCCTACAGCGCCCCAGCCCCAGCTTACAAAGCTCCAGTTCCTGCCTACAGTGCCCCAGCTCCTGCCTACAGTGCCCCAGCTCCAGCCTACAGTGCCCCAGCTCCAGCATACAGTGCTACTGCCCCATCATATAGCGCTCCTGCCCCTTCGTACAGTGCTCCTGCTCCAGCATACAAAGCTCCAGCCCCCGCCTATAGTGCTCCAGCCTACAGTGCCCCAGCTCCAGCTTACAAAGCTCCGGCCTACAATGCCCCAGCTCCAGCTTACAAAGCTCCAGCCTACAGCGCTCCAGCCCCAGCATATAGTGCTCCTGCTCCGGCTTACAGTGCCCCAGCCCCAGCCTACAGTGCCCCAGCTCCAGCTTACAAAGCTCCAGCCCCCGCTTATAGCGCTCCAGCCTACAGTGCCCCAGCTCCAGCTTACAAAGCTCCCGCCTACAGCGCTCCAGCCCCAGCTTACAGTGCTCCTGCTCCGGCCCCGTCTTATCCTGCGCCGGCTTACAAACCGGCTCCCAGTTACAAACCGCAACCGTCGTATCCGGCGCCAGCATACAAAGCGCCTAGTTACAGTCCGCCGCCGTCGCCGCCAAGTTATAAACCGACGAAATACAATGCGCCCGCGTACACGATGTCTTACTCGCCGCCGGCGACTTATAGAGAGGCAACGAGTAGCGAGAAGACGGAATCGAGCGATTCGATGGTGGCGAAAGCTGAGACGTCGATGAGCAAAGCAGAACGCGAGCAATTCGAAGCGAGAAGACGCGAACTGGGATTGGATAAAGACAAAGACGATAAAGCGTCTGGCAAAGAAAGAGCGTCCGGCAAGTGGAACGGTTTAAACGATAAGTCGGAAGACAAGACCAAAGAGACGGAGAAAGAGAGGGCAGCATCGAATAAATGGGACAAAGACTTGTCTGGTAAATGGGACAAGACCAATACGAAGGAGAAGGAAAAGAACGACAAGGAAATTACCGGTAGCCAGCAAATGTTGTTAGAGGATCAAAATATGTTGGACGAGACACAAAAAGAGTCGTCAGACAATGCTGACATGCCGTTGATCAGTACTGGTGGCTGGTGAAGTAATTAAATGAATCGTCGACAGATTGTGCTTGCCTTATGATGCTTACGTTTCTTCACTAGTTTATGTATTCTAATTACTCGATAATTTGTTTGTTTGTTTTAAATAATTTTCTAATTTTATACTTTTCTATAATTAGATTAACTTTGTATCCAATGAAACGTACACGAAAAAAATAAATTAATTGAATCAATGTAAATTAATCTACTTCTTCTTTAAACGTAAAACTCACCCCGTTAGACAATTTCCCATAATTTCATCTTGATAAACTTAATAAAGGTTAAAAGGAAACGTCAAGATTGAACGTTGCGAGGAAATTCTGGAAAATTATGATTGATCGTTAAATATTTAAGTGACTTTTCAATTTAAATTTACATAATCCTTTTTAGAAATCTATCAAATAATTTACATTAAAATTCATCGAAGAAACGTAGACATACTTTCAAATCAAATCCCTCGGTATTTCAATAAAAATTCTGGTTTAGATTTTGTGACCTTCTTCGGGTAAATTCTTCACTACAGCATAACTGTAAATATTTCTTAATCTACCGGTAATTCTAATAGGCGTATCATTAAAGTAAAAATTCTAAAATACCATCGTCGACAAAAACGACAAAGGTGAGGTACCAAGATTTCGTTGTGTCATCTATCCCTATCGCTAAACGCACAGATAAACCAATCAAACTTAATCCCGTTGAGACAATAATGACAGTTTTAGATAATTCAAATTTGCCATCAAAGAAAGGCAATTGAAAGGGGATTTACAGTAACGTTTATCATGTGATAAGATAGGTAATAAAAAGTAAGACGAAGAACAAGGGAAAGCCGGTCCTCTGTTTCGTAACAAAGTACAAACAGAAACGAGTTATATAACGACGAGGAAACGGCCCAATCGCACTTATTTCGGGTTTGGAAGCGAACAACACAGTCGAACGCCAACAGTTAAGGACAAAGATCATGGCCGATGACGAGACTAAAGATTTGAGCCAAGTGGATGGTGCCATCAACACAGACAACGACGGGGCCGTTACCGAGAACAAATCGAGAACGAAACGTCATCTAATTAATGCACCGTCGAGCGGCCAAGTATTCGACGCCAATGGCGATTACGTCCCAGAGACTTTCTCTTAAAATGGTAAGTTATCCAGTATCTCTGTTTGATAAGGAATCTACTAATTCATAAATAATCAAATAAGTGCATTTCGAACAATATCCTTCGTATACACTTCGGCGACTTGTAACAGATAACAAATCATGTTAATTGGCCGTCTGATTATTTGAGGAAATATTGGAAGATTCGAATAAATAAAATGTTTATTTTAAAACGGTTCGTATCGGCCTTTAATGAAACTTGACCGTTTCTCTTACTATTATTTGAATAAGATACGGTTGAAAGCGCAACTTGATAAAAGCGCAGAAAACGTTTAAATTTAAGAGCGTGGCAGTATAAATTTAGTTTTACTCAAAACCGCGTTCCATAAGTTAAACGGGGCTCTCGGAAGAGAGAATTTCCGATCGAAATAATGTCGGATAACGAGAAAACCGTCAAAAGGCTTGACAATCAGCCGCAACCGAGCGTCACTGATGAAGCGATCCGAGAGGATGACGAGAGCAACAAACCGAAGTCGCGGAAGAAGCGGCAATTAATTGACGCACCTGGTTGCGGCACATGCATAGACGCGAACGGAGAATACATTTCGGCGTTTAATTAATTGACCGAATCAGAATAGCAGTGGTGAGTAGCGATTGATTAATTTATTGGAAAACAATGTTTGTATTTCATTCGGGTTTTACATTGTGACCAAAGAGATCTATTGCGGTTTATATTTAAACTTTTACGATCGCTTTAAAAATAGATTAATGGATTTAAAGAAATAAAAAAAAAACATTATCAATATGCCGCAAAACATAGGTACGACGTCCTTCGGAAAATAGTAATCTAGAATGAAACACAAAATCAATATTTGCCAATTGTAAAATTTAATTCTACACGAATCTTATTTTAACAATGTTATCTACGTGAAAGAGTGATAAGTCGCAGTAAATGCAAATTGTATTTATATTAAGAAACAGTTTGTTTCGCATTGCTGAAGCTCACGGCGTCCGTGGCTTAAAAAAGAGAGAGAAAAAAATCAAAACTAATTTAACGTATGGATAAAATAGTTTACAGTATTCGCGTGTCGAAACAATAAACAAGTCATCGAAAGAAGCGAAACGAACGTAACTAACAAGATCGTCGATTGACAATTAATTTTTTTTGTTGCTTCATTATTCACCACTACTCTTGTTTGTTTAATTAAATGGTTGCGAACAATCTGAACTTCGAAGAAAAAGTTTATGATGATGTTGAAGAGAAAAAGGCGTCGAACGCACGACGCATTCTCATTCATTTGTTCACGTACGTTTACGACGCACTAAGTTATTTGTTCCGTACCGCATACGATAAGTTCATATCGATTAAAATAATGAATGCCAACGAAGAAACTAATAACGAAACCGACGGTAAAAATGAAACCGAACGAACGACGACATCACAGTCGTCGCCATCATCTTGTTCAGCTGCTGATGGTGATAAACCTCGGTCGAGGAAGAAGAGACATTTGATCGATGCACCGTACAACGGCGGGCATAAGGATTGTAACGGTGATTATGTCGAAGTGTTCGAATAATCGACGCAGAAGAAGTCGAAGAAAGGTGAGCCAGCCATAAGATAATTTACTGATTTTTTAAGTTTGAAACGGATTGAAAAAACAAAGTCGCGTTGCAATAAAATTGTGCACGTTTACGTGACTCCTTTGCAAAGTATTTAGTATCGCAAATAGATCCGCGGTCCCCAATAATGATAATTCGTGGGATGTATGAGAGTCATACAAATCCCCTAATTAGTCACGCCGTTTACTTTTAAATTGTTAGCATGTTGTTAATCAGGAATTTGCCAACGTTACATAGTATCGATCCGCTTCTAAAGTTTATTATTATTCCACAGCACAAATATTGATTTTCAATTTATAACACGGCAAAATGTGCAAAGGAAATGTAATATTATTGTTATTGCGGCACGCATAAGCGTTTTTTATTCAGTTCATTTGAAAATGCAAATCTCTCTTTCTATACTGATATAAACAAAAGTTCTCACTTTTATTTTGACTTTATTTTACTGGCTTACTTTGTTTCTGCATTGTATGCAATAATTTCTTAAGTTACAAGGTAACTGACCCAAATAAGGCCTACCATTATAACAATAAATTGAGATGACTAAAATTTTGGCACACATTGGCTATTGAAAGTTTATGTTGTCCATGTAATGTGTACTAAATCAGAAGTTCCGAAGTACAAGAATAAAACTTGTTAAAGAAACTGTGCCTTATTTTGAAAACGTGATTTTAATATGGCCCACCTATAAAAAGCATTAGAATCAATTGGAAAATTGCACAAACATGCCTTAGATATTAGAACACCTTATATAAAGCAAATATTTTTAAAGTAAATGAAAATAGCACCATCACAAACTGCACGGACATAATCTTATGTTTTATATAATAGTTGGGACATTTTTCTCTCTGTTTATGCGGTTTTTATTTCTTTTAATGCTAATCGTAGATTTGTGGCTGACACGTTCTTTAGCTTTTTCAACATTCATGCTGGCAATAAAACAAAAAAATTACCATGCCCCAAACAATTGCTCACCCTTTATCCGAAGTGGACCTTATTAAATCCATGTTAACTTTCAAAGAAGATTGTCGTGATTTTACTAGACAACAATTAATATTGAATTTTGGCTAATATTAGGAAAGTGCACGTGTCTCAGTGTTCATTCATTTAGGTTAGCCAATTAGCCAAGCTTTCTATGTGAAGTCTTCGATTTATTTTGTGTGTGTGTATCTTTACATTATTTCTACGTGACTTTTTATATACCTCAACGCTACGCAATATTTTATCACCTTAATTGATGTAACCCGAAGACGTCCTTACATTTTAAACGCTAACCACACATGTGTTAAGGTTTATAATTTTTTACGATGCCATCATTAAGATCGTTCATATTCGACTTTATCAATCACAAAATGATTAAAAACATGGAATTAATGATAAGTTACATAATGAACAAAGAAACTTTTCAGGCGCACATTTATGTCAATGGATTACTTAATGGAATATTAAATAATCAATAACTAATTTCACGGTACGTTACAAACCGTTTTTTCAAATAAAAATCTTCAAGTTTTTCGAAATTATGGCGGGTCCATCGTTACAATGACGACGCTCTAAGCAACTTTTCTATACATTTTTGTAAAAATAGCATCAAAGGTAGACCAAAATTGCCTCATTATATCACGGGCTTTCGTTATAAGAAAACTCGTTACAAGTGACTTTGACTGTAATTCAAATTTTAAATTCCACATATTTAAATGTCTTTTCATTGCCACCATTCAATTGCTAACTTGTGTGTCGAGAAACAATTCTTATTATAAATCTAAAATGGAGGACAATTCTAATGTATAATCTATTTCAGAAGGTTATGCTAATAAATTAAAACGCAATTACAACCATTTCAATGTAAACTAATGAACTTGTTTGTACATGATGTGTTATAATACTTAAAGGCGTTTTCAATTGTTATCGTTAGTTATCTATGTTTAAATATTTTCGTTAAAGTTCGGGCTCGTGCTAATATTTAAAGCGAAAAAATTTCATTTGTCTCAATTCTTATAAATATTTACTCAATAGACAATTAACAGGATGTTACAAATTTCGTTTCGAAGGTGCTAATTAATGCATTCCTTCTATACAAACATAAGACTTCATTGCTGTCTATATTTGTCACCGTCTAAATTTACATATTCGAAATGATGATTATCAAAGTTACAAAATATTTTCTTTTAATAAAATATAAATTAAATTTATATTAAAATGATAAGGCAATCATTGTTTTTCAAGTGTTAAATTAAGCACCTCGAGGCAAAACTAAATGGGTTACGAAGAACGTTTCAATGTAATGTAAGCGGAATGTAACATCCATTTCTAGAGTGATAATTAAGAATTATTAATTAAAAACAAAAATAAAGCCATTTTCTAATTTGCAGTTAAAAAAAAGCAAGATAAACTTGTATCGCATTGCAATTTTATAGCATCATGTTGGTCAAATATTTTGCGGATCGAGCTCGTATGTAACGTAATCAATTCGTTAAGCAAAACATCTGGCCCTAATGTAAAGCGATTGCACAAAAAATGTAAATATTTAGAGCAGGAAATAAAAAAAATCATAATAAACGTTTAGATGTACTTGAAATTTTCCTCGTTTTCGTTTTGTTTTTCTTCAGAAAAAGTGCGATAAAGATTTTGGAAATATATCAGAACGGCGTCCGCGAGTGCATTCGGTTAAAAAGGATGTTGAGCATTTACCGCAGCAGCGTTATTTAAATAGAATTTCAAAATTATGTCATTAATTATTAGAAGAATTTTCTTTATTATTATTATTGCTGTATCCAACAAATTTCTCAGAATGTCTCTCTTCTAATGGCTTAATTTATGATTATTACGATTTATAAAACATAGAATATTCAAGAGCATTCAAGAACATCCCATTTAAATTTTTGTATTTGAAAATGCGACGAATACAAATGATCTGATTGCATAATTTGTCTCGTGGGAAATTGAAGAGTATCATATACATGTCCCTGCACATTAAATATTCAATCAATAGACAATAAACTACAAAACGAAATCGTGCAAACGATACAAATCTGACTAAAGAGTAACCAGTTTTAATTGCCCTTCAACTTGAAAACAACCTTTAATTACAATAAGTAAACGCTGGAAAATTAAGAAGTTATTTTAAAAAGGATGAAAACAAAAAGTTAATCTCCATCATTAACAGGATACAGAATAAAAACCAAGGACGATTAATTTATTTCCACTACGACCACGTCATTCTGCTCATAATCGTGTCTTAAGAGTGGAATATTATAATAAAAAAAGTTATCGCATATTTCTAAATAATCGGGAATCGTTATATTTCCATTAGTTCGTTCGCGACCATCGTGCAGTCAATTTCATTTCTCGAAATGTCCGAAGCCTGTAAGAATAACAGTTGTAGCATGGATTCGGGTAAAAAGTGCGATGAAAAGAAAGATCACGCCATCGACGATCGCATCTATTTCGAAGATGACAACGATATCATGCAGAAGACCAAAAACGACGAGGAGGAAGTCGTTAAAGTGCCGCCGCGGCAACTAATCGATAGCCAGGGACGTGCCACAGACGCAAACGGTCAGCCCGTATTGACTATTGATTGATTTTTCAACAAAATTTGCACCTGTAAGTACGTCTGCTGGAATTCATCATCGACTCGTCCTTAATTTCCCATTAATTAACGAGCATTATCTGTTTCTTTTTTGGCATAAATTAATTTGAATTCGTATATACCCATTAAAACACTTATCAGGCGTTTAACGCCAATTAATTCGTTATCGCCAAACCGCAATAGATTGTTTCCGAAAAGAAATAATTATTAGAAATTAGCTAAAACTAATTTGAAACGCGAAATCGCCATTTAAGAAGAAAATAATCAATTTGTGGATTTAATGGAAAGTTTCGTTCTTCGATGTTCTTAAACGAGCTAAACTACATCCTACTTTAACAATCACAACAATCCAGGCGATGATGAATTGAATTAAAATGGATAATTCGTGTAGATGGGTACGAGATACTTTTATCAAGTCACGTAGCACACGGAACGCTTCAAAAGGTCTCTCTAAGATTAATTTCTGGCCAGTTTTATGTGCAGAAGAAAGTAATTTACAAATCAAGCAATCTAAATCATGCCAATTTTTTATTTCTTCCTATTGATTAACTTGAAAATGCAATTATAACCAAAGACAAATTTTCTAGAACGATCAATTGATCTTGATGGAATGATTATCAGTTAAGACCAAATAGTCGTCGCGTATCGTTCAAAGGCCAACTGGCCGGAAGTCTTGTTAAAGCAAATTCACGTCCCATCATTCTATTAAAATAAATATGCACGTTCACCGATACAAATTCAGTTCGCGAACGTACGAACCGTGATAAACAGATACGCGATTATGTGCCGTAAGAGTTTGGTAATTTTCGCGATTTTCCTACTGTTACTGGTGGCGATCGGTGATTGCAAGAAGACGATCGGTCGCAGTCGAGGATGCCGCGGCAGTTGCACGAACTTCGGCAGGAGCAAGGTATCGAAAAAGATAACGCCAATGAACGCCGCCAAACCGGCGACGCCAAAAGCGACGAAAACGGTCGCCGCGAAACCGGAACCGAAAGCGTTACAACCGAAACCGAGCGCGCCGAATATCGAGCCGACCGTTAAGAAACAGGAAGCGACCAAAGTGCAATCGGCCGCACCGCCGAAAACGGAGACCGTTAATAAACAACAAGCGACGCCTCTAAACAATCAAAACAACAACAACAATAATAATCCGGATCCTTCGCGAATAGGATGGAACACCGGAACGCAGTCCGGTCAATACGCGCCGAACGCGCCTCCGCCGCAATCGCAACCTTTGCCGTCCCATCAGATGCCGCACGGTCAGCAAACCGTCGGACAAAACGCGGCGCCGCCACCGTATGCGGCGAACAATGCTTACGGCCAACCGCCTTATTATCAGCACAGTCAACCGCCAGCGTACAGTCCGCAGCAAGCGCCCGTTTATAATCCGATGCACGGTCAACCGCCTCCACCGTATAGCGCTTATCCGCAGACCCCGTACAATCACGGCTATAACGGAATGCAACCGCCGCCGACGTATAACGGAATGCAGGGTTACGGACCGCCACCGCCTTATAACGGCTATGGCAATTACCAGGGCGGTAGCAGAGGAGGCGGTTTGTTGGGCAACATCTTCGGCGGCGGCGGTAGTAATTACGGCGGCGGTACGTTCATCGGCAGCAAGTACGGCAATTACAATATGGTCAAACCGCGCGGTTTCGGTTTCGGATTCGGCAAAGTGTTGCGTAACGTCGCTGCCGGTTTCCTAATTTGGCACGTCGTCAGCGGTCTGACGCGATCGCAGTACCGCGTCCACAATTACTACAACAATCCGGAGACGGTGCCGCAAGAGATGCAATTGCCGGCCAACATTATAACGCTGTGCGAAGAAAGCGTGACGGCGCTATGCGCGGAGAACACGACGCCACTGTGTACCGCCAACAACACGGTGCTGTGCGTCGTTCTTATGCCGGCGACGACGCCGTGCAGTGGCGACACGGTTGCGACGGCTGGCGGTCAATGCGTTACGACGACGGTCCCGTGTAAAGGGCACGCCGACGATCCGGATTGTAAAGGCGACGAAGGACGAAACATTACGGTTACGTTACCGTGCGTCTCGAATGCAACGGTACACGGCGACATCGATAGGAGTAAAATCAACGTTACGATGAACGTAAAGAACGGAGCGATCGTCGACGGTACGGTATTGTGTGTGACCACGATGGCCGAACCGGTACCCGAAGTGGAGAATTTCAATTGCGGCAATGGAACGCAAACCGATGATCCGGCGAATTGTCCGATTGTCGCAGAAACTGGCACGAATTTGACGCCGTTAAACGAAACGCAAACTTATCCGCAATATCCGTTGGATAACAGTACGCGAATATTAAGCAATACAACACAAGCGGATATTGATTTATCCAATTCTACTACGCAATATCAATAATGTCGAGAGAATAGATGGGAAACAGAGGTAGATCGATGAACGAAATCGAATTTAGTTTTAATTGTACTGTTTCATATCATAAGTTAATTTTTAATTATTTTCTTTATGTTTCAGATTGCATCGATTCCGGATCCTCCTGGATTGAGAATATCACACGTATAATCATTAGTATTAATGACTTTGCAATGTTTTATAAACAAATAATTATTTAAAAATGCATGAATTAATGTTATTTTCATCAATAAACAATGTAAAAATTTGGGTTTAACTAAATCGACCATTGCGCATAACAGTATGAAATAAAACTTGTACTTATGTAAGTTTGGCTGAATAAAATTTACACTTTGTACGTGCCCAATTTAATTGTTTTTCAGTCCAATTTAGAATCTAAATTACTAACGTTACCTATCGCTTCCTTTTCAAAACTTCACCTTTAAATCATGGCTATACAAACATCAAGCCGTAATTCAATCAAAAGCCTTCGAACTAATTATAAATTTCGGAAGAACAACACAACAGAACTCTATAAATAATGATTTTGATGTTATTGCACATAAATCGCAACGAGATGAAAGTAGTAAATATCCAATAAACACGTATTTATAGCCCTAAAACAAACAGTTGCTAGAAACTGCAAAGAAAAAAAAATAGAAACCCTAATGTAAACTTTCTTCTATTATTATACGATCGGAGTTAATCTTATAGATCAGTAAGTGGTAAACGATAGTAGTATCGCACGCAAAATGCCTTCAGCAATATACAACATCGAGGCATTAATTTTCCTAATTTTGTTCGATAAAGCAATCGGTGATGATAATGTGACCACCGCATCACCAACGGACGTGTACGATTATGATTTCTATTTGGATACAGGCAAGTTTAGGAGAAAATTTTATCCGTTTCGGCTTTAAAATTATCACTCTTCCATTACAGGAACCAGTCGAATTGCGTCCGTATTAATCAACGTTGTTTGCATTATTTTGCACATCCTCTTTGCTAAGTTATGAATTTCTTTACATTTATTTGAGATATTAATGTGTGTTAGTGATTGTTAAAAATTATGTTTTAATAATTTGAATTGATTAGCCTGAAATAAACAATTGGTTATCAGTAAACGAGTAATTTTATAAGTATTTAATTACAGGTAAATTCTTCTTTGTTCTCTAAGCGGAACCTTTCTTGTATGACTAAATAGCAAATCACGTTTAAATTGGGAGTTTATCTATTCCTCCTTATCTATTTGGCCATAAACATTCTACAGTTTATCATTTCAACTTCAGACACGAAAACGTTCACGAGATAACCGCAACAAGAAAATGATTTATAAAATGGCTAAATTACATTTAGCGAAAGTAACTATTATTGAATTAATCCGATTTTAATTTATAAGTATTTTAATTTTAAATTAGTTTTAACCAAACAGTAGTTTAACGTGTGCACGCATGTATACAAGAAAAAAAGGTACGAATGGAATCAACTTGTAAGGTTTCATCGCGTATGCAGTAGTAGTGAAGGCAAAGAGTATTTATTCGCGAAAAGAAGAAATCAAATGGCGGACCCAACAATACAAACTTTCTGTTGCCATCATGGAAATCGTACGGATATGGCGGTTGCGATTATCGAACTATTCGATACGGACGCTTACAATTTAGTGTCGATTTTCTCTTCCACGGTTGGAATCCTCGGGGCCATTTATCAGGTAACCTCATGCGACTTAATAAGTAACGTTTTATGTCAAGTGCGAAACGTGCAGATTTTACCGCGGCATCAATACACCAGTCAACACCGTTGGCTCTCCTATTCGGCCGAACGCGGTAGACGGATAATCGTTTGGCTGGCCGTTGCCGATCTATTGGCTTCGTTGGGTGTCTTCGCCAGATCGAGTATATGGATGAACTTTAACGATGGATTCGACGATCCGGGAGGCAATTATAGTTTCTGGTTTTGTGCTGCCTCATCGGTAAGTAATTGGTTTTAAAATTTACTTTCTTGGAGAAGTAAACGCAATTTTCTCTTCAGGCGTGGATTCAATACTTTTATACGGCAACGTGGATTTGGACGTTATGTTATGCAATTGATGTGAGGTTCATTTTGAACGAAAGGACCGCGCGACCGCTCTATTATCATTTAGCCGCATGGTTAGTGCCGTTCGTGTTAACATGCATCGGTCTGACGTTATTATACTTTCCCGAACACGAGTGAGTTGTATTTCCGGCTTTGGACGTGCTCGTTCCATCGTTAACATCCTTGCCTTTCAGTTGTCACACTTCGGCATCGTTATCGGAGGCGTTGAAACGAATCTTGCCCAACTATTGTGCAACATATCTTCCAATCGCCGCCGTAATGATCGCGAATCCGTGCCTGTACAAGACGTCGTGCAAAGAGATGCAGAGCGTCATCATAACTTCGTCGGGGCAATTTACGACGCGCGAACGTCACATGATCGATGCGATCGAAACGAAATTCTCAATCATCAATTTGATATTTTATGTTTGCTGGCTACCGAACTTGATTAACGGCATCTTATTGTGGACGTTATGGTTCAATTTGCCGGTCCAGGTGATCGTCGCGTTCTGGTACATAATGGCATTGATGAATCCATTGCAAGCGCTATTTAATTGTCTAGTGTATCGGCGATGGGGCAAGGGATCGGAGAAAGTGATCTTGCCATGGAAGAACACGAGACGTATACAGAACGACGATGTGGCGGAGGATAACTTAAGCGAACGGGTTCGATTGTTGAGGGGCAGCAGAAAGGAAACGAGTTACACGAATAGCTAAACGAAACGGTTACCAGTCGCTTCATTTTCAAAACATCTTTTATTACCAATATAATCGTCTCGCAAATTGTAATAATTCTTTCTCTTGCTACACTGATCTATGTTATTTAATTTTTTTCCTCTTGTTGTTAATTTATACAATGCTTTTATACAAATATAAAATATATCACTAATCCATAATTCTTTTTTTTTATCATTACCATTAATATTATTGATATTCATAAAAAATATAAGAGCTTATTTAAAGAAATTAATCGTTGATATGAGCATTAACCTATTTTTTTAACGCACATCTTGCTGTGTGCTGGCTCGCTCATAAGCACCTCGGTTTCTTTTTGTGACTAGTTACTCTATTCAACAAACTTGAAAGTTTTTTTTTTTAATATCACAATAATCGTAGATTATTATGCGTTAGAAATTCAAACACGAACGTTAATTAGTGTAAGTAGAGATAAAAACACAGAGCGGAAGCGTAATAATAAGTCATGAGTCGAATGCTTTCTGTTCGTTCAACGTTACACTCGTTATATCCTTAACAATCATTTCGGCCACTTGCCAGGCCATCTCTTCCTTAGCCTTGTCCTCGTCCAAATTAACGAACTTTTTCACGACGTTCCTCAGTTTCGATTCGTTCTTCTTGTCCGGTTCCGGTTCGAAATCGGTCACGAATTTACCCAATTCCGTTATCCTTCCGAACGACAATCGGTGATATTTCTTTCTCTTCCACAACGCGTCCGGATCGTACAATTGTCTAACGTCGATGTCCATGTTGGCTGCTTGTTCCTTCTTTGTCTTTCTCTTAGGCACCTCCATTGCCAAGAATGTTTGCGTGCTGAAACTCTTCTCGCTGCTACAATCCGAAGGCAAACTCTTCTTTTTCTCGTACAACATCGAATATCCATTACATTGTACGGCATTGATCAGTTCACTCAAATATTTGTAAAATAGTTGCGAAGCTAAGAACGGTTTTAAGTAGTTTCTCTCTAAAATTTGTTCAATAATCTTCAGCGGCAACTGGAAACAGTCCATCATCAGGCCATTCTCGCCGCATATATTCTGTTCGACCGCCAATCGAACCTTATCGCCAAAACCTAAAGGACAATGCGCTTGTAGGGAAAAGTATTTATCGTATAAAACAACGGCGTCGTTTTGTGCTTCGATCGGATCAAAAAAATCCTTTTGTGTCCGCAATTGTTCATGAAAATTCGTAGCGGCCAACCAAAACTCTAGTATGTGTCTGTTACACTCTTGCTCTAAGAACTCCATAAAATAAAATAATGCCGTTTCATTGTACAGTATATCGTCTAAGACGACATTACCACTTGTGAATATATCGATTTGGTATTTACAAAAATAATCGCTACCCAAGAACGCTTCAAAATATTCCTTTTCCAATAAATCATAGACAAATTTTTGTACCTTTTCAAAGCAATTTGCTTTCAATATTTTTTCTGTACTACAAATATTTTCAATAACATCTTTTCTAATTTGTTCGGAACATTTAATTGGTTCATCAGCTTCTAGAGCAACATATCTCTTAAAAATTCTCAATGCATCATCAACAAACTCTTGTAAGAATTCATTTCCATTAAGCATTCCATTATTTTCTGTAACATTCAATTTCAACTTATTTACATTGTTATTTCTAGGACTAGTATCACTAATATCTCTATCACATACTGTGTAAGTTTCTAATTTGCTTTTGTCATTGTCCTGATTAGATTTGGCATCTGTGGTAGTACTTATTTTGCCTTCTGATATTATTGTTGACACTGAGTATTCACATAAACTATTTGTATCAGCTGTATAAGAATCACAGTCTGTACTCACAGATAAACTATCATGTTCAATTTTTGTACTAGTTAAAGGAGACTTATTATTAATCATTATTGTATTGTCACAAGCTGATAGGGCTGCTTTAAAGTTTTCTATGTCTAGCCAACATCGTATGAAGGAAACACCTCCATATGTTTCCAAGTATTGTATGAAGTATGCCAGTGCTCCTTTGTCATGTAAAACATTGTGTAATGTTTTTGGTAGTTTTGACTGTTCCTTAGGTACATCTAAAACACAACCATTATAGTTGCATGAGAAATTAGTTTCAAATAATTTCCATTTTGTAAAATACCTAAATCAAATTCATCACAATCAAATGATGATAATGGTCCAATGGAAGTGGCAGCATCCAAACTATATGAATACTTTTTGATTTCAGAAATAGATGTTGATGGTATGTCAGCTGATGAGCTCCTAACGAGTTTCCTTGAATCTTTTTCTCTTTGACCTTTAAAAGTGATGAACATGTAACATATTATAAATTTCTTTTAATTATATATAGTCACTTATTCGTTACCTTTTTTCCAAAAATGTAACATTTTTCATATTTCAAACACTAACTTAAAGGTATCCATTTAAATTTAGAGAGTCTTCGTATCACCACTATGTAATAGTATCTTTTCTATAATAATTACAAAAACAATAATAACAAACAACTACAACGAACCACTATCATAAAAATTGTTGAAAAAATGTCAACAAATCCAAGGAACCAACGTGAGAAAGAAGAATGTTCCCAAAATGAGCATATTCACACGTCAAATTTGATTAATTAGAAAAAGAGGATTTTTTAAAAATTCCTAAGAAATTACTGGAAATTTAAAAAGGAATGAGGCAAAAGAATGCGAAAAATTCTTGCAAATATTTGGTATAAATACGAATATAAATAGGACGAGTTCATTAATAAGCATAAATTATGAAATAGAATTAATTGAAATATTGGTGGAAACTAGGGGAATTGCGATACAGCTATTGCCATACGCACATAAATCACCTCTTCCCTTTGGATGTGCTGACGGTGAATCATTCGACCTCCTAACCAATGTGGTATTGTTTTTATTTGAAGAAAATTCTCAATTAGACTAATTGGAAAGTTAACCATGTCCAAAATCTCTACCAAAGAGAGACCGTTAAAAGTATGTATAATGGATTGCGAACATTTACATCTGAATTAATTGTGAAATCTTATTTACAGGTATTCGGTGACCATCATAAATTCCTATCGCGTATAAAGAAAACTTTGTATTATGGCAAATTACCAAAAACAGATAGATTCAGTTTACCTGTAACAGGTAATTATTGGTGTGATTGTTTCTGACTCTTTCATTTTACATTTTATCCCTGAATTTTTGTTTATAGAATTAACATCCGACTTATTTTCACAAGCAAAAATTGGCAATTCACTGGAACGATTACACTTAAACGATGCCGCAACAATTTCGAGGAATGCTTGTGTATCGCCTTGCTCATTAATTCTAGCCATGCTTTATTTGGAACGTTTGAAAACATTTAATCCTGACTACTTACAACGTGTTGCTCCATCAGAATTATTTTTAGTTTCTTTGGTATGATACAAAATTAATGGATCAACTTTGTCATAATAATTGCCTTCCTACATTTTCCAGATGGTCTCCAGTAAATTTTTATATGATGATGGTGAAGATGATGAAGTTTTTATGGATGAATGGGCTGCATCTGGAGGTCTCACCCGTAAGGAACTCATTTGGCTAGAGAAGGATTTTCTCAATGCTATTGTAAGTGTTGGGAATACTTTTTATTTGGGGTGAAAATGTATTATAATTTTTCTTACTAGAACTGGGAAATCTATGTGAATGAGTTTACATTTTGGAAGAAACTGAAGTCTTTGGAAGAGATGCTTGCAAAGAAGCAAGGTCTGACAAGGGGCTGGTTCACATATACAGAGCTGAATACACTTACAGATAATCTACATTGTCAGGAACTATTTCGTTTTGTGTTTTCATTTTTTTCCATTTTGCTGGCTACATATATGGCAGGTTTATTAACAATAATTGGGTCAATGTTCATCGTTAGCCAGGTGCCGGGAAATTGTTTACAAAGTAAACCGTATGTAATCGATGCAGACGTATCAGTTCCAGTGGGCAAAACAAATAAATGTTTCGATTGCGATAATGTTTTGGATGGCGATCAAATTTACCGTAAATTGGATGCAATCGATGTTCTGCAAACAAGTATTATACTCGCTTCGATTAAATCGGAAGATATCAATAACAATCAAACTAGGATAAAGAACGAAGAAGAAACGGCAAACGTCGAATATGTCACTTGGAATTGGTGGGATTCCTCTACTATGGACTGGTTATCGAAAACTTCTAAGCTAATAGAAAAATTGGACTTTATACCAATCTACAGTTTCAATCAGAACAATTATGAAATTTACAATTTCAATAATAAGCTTATGAAATTGGAAGATCAGGTACACAAAGCATCAAAAGTTAGGATCCAAGATCAGATGGAAATGTCTTGGCACAAGGAATGGACTGATACGATTATGAGGAACTTTAATTATGGTATATTCAATTACTTCCAAGACATGACTTCCTAAAATTCGATTATTGGCGAGAAAAATCGTAGAGCATTATTAACATATTTTTCTATAGAAACAAGCCTGTTAATTTTCCAACGATTGTAATCGAATAAAAATAAAGAATTGTTGCTCTTCTAATCATGATATACATATATATATTTATTATAATTACAATGGATGTGTATACTGAGGTCATTTTCCTTTTACTCTACTCAACATGCAATTTTAATAAGTTAATATTTGTACTACATAGAGGACCAAATCGTACAATTTCTTCTACATTTCTTTAATGAGAACAGGAATAATAGCAGCACAGAATGATGACTTTTGTAAAAACCGTTCTCACATTGAAATGCACAATACGAAATTGTACGTGCGCGCTTGATTGTGTGTGAATTTGATTTAAGAAGTTAAAGCTAGTCGATGAACACAGTCTTTGGTTAAGAAAATAATTCGTTAAATTCCCTCACAAGTTCTGTTTTCTGTGTAAATCAAACAAAATCAGAATATGATACTGTTCCTTTTCGCATTTTCGAACAACCTCAATATATAAAAATAACATTGATCGATTAATAAACGTGTCGCATCTTAAATAATAATAATAATAACGATAACATCAATTAAATCAATAAATAAATCTTAACAATATTAAAAATCTTACATATGTACACAAGGAAGTGGAAAAGCTAGTTAAAAGTAGTGGTAGTAGTACCATTTGAAAGATTCATCTTGCAAGAGTTCACAGCAAGTTAAAAAAGTTAGGGTTCCGAAAATATACGTTCGATTTCTTTCTATAATAGGACAGAATTTTCATTTGTAAGCATCAATCACAATCGCAATCATCGTTACGATGAAATCGCGAAAATCTAAACCGATTTCTCCAATTTGACCGGTTCCTTCGGATCATCGCCACCCTTCTTCCTGAACAGCAGCGGAAACATTCCCAATAAACAACCGATCGTCACGCCGATCACACGACCGAGATTAGCAGAGTTTCTCGACGACGGCATGTCCATTTGGAGCGGTGACAATTTCGGCGGACTGTAACCGATCCGATTGGCCAAACGTTCAACGTAAAAGGCCGTACCGATGCCCAATACGTCCGAGAACGTGTTTCCCAATGCTGCCGCAGCCATTGTCGATAAGAAGAAATAGGATCCCAAATAAACATCGATGTAGTCTCCCTAAAAAAATAAAATCGAACGGTTAATAAATCAATATAAGCAGTATGTAACGCAAGAACTTACGAACAGCAGCATGAAGAAGTTGTCCAGGAAACCGAATCCAATGAACGGTATGGAATTGGCAATACCAACTAAAATTTAATCATCATTTTTATATCGTTCTCGCTCATTTTAACTCGCAAAACACTTAATAAAAACTTACTATCGATCAAGTTCTTCGTTGTAGGCGGAGGCACGGATTCCGCTATAATTTGATAATCGTTTATCACACAATATGAAAATGATTCATTCAACATCAAAATAAAACCCACGATAATTACAATTGTACAAAGGTTTTCTTTTTCTGTTGCAAGTAGTAAGCGATAATGAGAAGAATAACCGTATTACACGGTTTGTTTATTAATTTTTTTAATGAACCGTACATTATCGAATAATAATAACGTCCTAAGTAAATAAACCCCGAGAAAGTTTCTATTTTAGTTCGGTAAGACGCTTGTTCTATACATTACCGGATAACGTAAAGGAAACGAATAAGGGGAATTAAAGAAACGATTCTCGAGCAGAGAGATTCGTGATTGAACTAATTAATTTGATTTCAATGATCATTAGTCTTATTAAATCTTCTATAGGCATTAATTACAATGGAGACGTGTAGGAGCAGTACGATTTTATTTTTATAGATTTTCATTTTATTCCGCACTAAAGCACAATAAGCGACGAACACGAAATCCCTAACAAACATTTCAGGTCAATTTTGGCCAAATAGTGCGGCAAAAAGAGAACAATAAACGTTATCTAAAGCATAAAACCTTTCCGGGGCATTGAAAATGAACTTTTTGATTGAAATACCTTTAGAAATCGATAAGAGAGAGAAAGATTAAATTGATGTTCGATTGATATTGTTACGTAAGGACGTTATCAGTACCGATTTTGCGATTTTAATTAAAAAAGCAAACCTCGACTTTATTTTCGCTACATTAGATCAGAAATAAAACTTTGCATTTTATTTTCGCCATAAGACAGATAAATTTAATTCTGCAGAAAGCTTTATTCCTAATAATAGAAAGAGCGAAAAATCGTTAACGAAAAAGCGAAAGCGTGCAATTTATTCGTGTTAGTTCTGGCGTTGGTGGTTTGATAATAGTAAAATGAGTTTTGCGGGTTAAAACAGAAAAGAAAAGACTCCAACGAAGGGAGAACACAAAATGCTCCATTTATTATTTATAATTAATTCTTCTTCTCCTTTTGTACTTTTAATTAATGTACAGCGGCTCGCATTCGAAATTAATGCTCTTTTGCTGATGCTCGAATACAAGCGTGTTATTTGATAGGACACGACATTTTGCCAATTTTTAAAAACAATATGCCTCTTTTATTCTCTGCAGCATACTCGTTTAACACTGAAAATTTGCTCATTAGCATGTTAGTAAAAGCATTTACATAATAAGCTCGTTTTAATCTCTCAAACGTACTTGATTTTTCTTTTCTAATCAGTGAAATTAAAAGTAAAATAAATAGAAATTTTGCCAATATAATTTTGTTGATAAGGGTATTAGCATTTTAATTAACCAATTCTCCAGTTAATTTAATAAGTGGTGCTTAAACGATTTGTCACTGTCACCGAAACAATATAGATAGAGACACACAAACACGTGCACTTTGTCATTCGGAGGAACGATAAAGGATCTACACGTTGAGAAGATAACAATGTAACTTTCTAACGTGACCGTAAAAAAGGTAGGTAATATACCTGGAAACAGCTTGTAGCCATAAATCGAGAGCAGAACAAAAAGGGGAAATGGAGGAAAACTTGCATATTCCTTTGGGTCCGATCCAAATCGACTTTCTATGCGAGATTTAAATTTGCTTTCGAAAGGCGGGTCGCCTTTATAATTACCTTTTAATTTGTCACGTTTGAATGCATTAGCGAAAAGCAAACTAACGAGGGAAAATGCTAGAAAATTTATGGAATTTCATTTTCAAGAAACCTGATTATATTTAAAGGTTCTTCGCCAACGTCCGATAATAATTTTATATTTAAACCTATGGAGTACGGAGTTGTGCAGCGTAATAATAATAATAACATTCTTTTTATAGTTAAGAAAGCACCTCTTCTTTATCTAAACGTAAAGGGATACTTATAAAGTCAACGACCCTCTGAAGAAAATTTCCTCGCAGTCAGAAATGAAGCCTTTAATTTATAATCGAAATAATTAAGAAAAAATAAAGTTCAATAGCTCCCTGAACTTGTTGAATGATAAAAACTGCAGGACCTAATTTAAATATCTCTCTTGTTTCTATTGCGATAGAGAATGAATTATTTAATAGAAGCAGACCATAATGGAATATAAAAAAATACGATATACTATCTTCAGCAATTTGGTTCATCTGACATCTATTTGGGATAATGTAAACCTAAAAGTCTCGAGGGTATCCGTGGTCTTATTGCCTATTCACATATATACATACACACGCACGTTTTGTACACAAAAACCCCACTCATTTTAAATTTAAAAACTTACTTTCTCTCTTTTATAGGCGAAAAAAAAATTATGTAAGGAAGTAACCCATCGCAGTTCTTTATAGAATAGATGATGATAGACGGTACGAAAGCGTCTTCAACATAAAAGCAGTCCGACATGCACGTATATTAATGCTGTTGCGATAAAAGGAATCGTTTGAAAATGAATTGTTAGTTATTTTCATTAACAATTTGCGTCGTTAATTGTTATTCAATGGACCTTCACCTACGGATGATTGTTTGGCAAAGTTTTCAAACTCGTCATACCGTATTTTCTTTTCAACCAATCTTCCGGTACGGGACAATAGGTCCCCGTGGGATCCACATCTCCTAGACTCGGTAATTTACTAGGACGTCCGAATTTGCTTCGCCACCTGGAGGCCGCTAACTGTCCTTTAACGTTTACAAACGTTTATTCATTGATGATTATTGAGATTCATGCTTAAACTATGATCTAACACACAACCCAAACGTAAAAACATGTTACTTCATCCTGAATGAATAAATTTGGAATAAATCATTACTCATGGAATACATACGAATCAGATGGACTTGTATGTGATTATAATAATGCAATCTAGGCGGTCGTTATACGAATTGAATGAGGTCATGTAAAGTAAAATAAACAACAATCAGGTCATAGCAAGTGAAACTGATGTCTATATAAAGAAATCGATTTACTACTACGTGCATAAGCGGAAAGGAAAAAAGAACTTCCACAGTTTTCCATACGATCTATGCTAAATTGGAAGTAGAAAATATTGTGCAAATATTAAAATATTATGATATTGATTTTAACGTGACGCATTACTTATGATATATACCTGTTTATACTTGAGACGTAAATATATTATGATATATTTGGAATCATTAGAAAAAAATTGCATTTCAGTGAACTTTAAAATGATAGAACGTGCTGATATTATTATGACTCTATTGTAAAAAAAATATATGTCTACATTCCTATCGAGTAATTTTCCGAGAATATTTATAGTTGTTACACTACTTATTTATATATAAGTATATTTCAATTTTATGTGTAGTCGTGTGAAATGAACGCATATAGATAAATAAATAAAAAGTAATAATTGATCAATTCAGCGTACCTTCGTATTCGTCTTTAACCAATTTCGATTGATACTCTTGTAATGCTGAAAATAAGATGCCTCTCTCTTCGGATGTTAACCGCAGTACCAGTTCTTGAGCTTGTAACTTTGATAATCCCTGTATGGTACTTGTTGTCTCGGCACGGGCAGCACTGCCGTAATTAATTGATTTTAATGCAAAGTGTCTATTATTATGACCATTATAGTTAATACGTTTAATTCGAAAATTATTACTAAACTGACTAGATATGGACAATTTGGAAGTTTCGTCGATTGCTTCTTTTCTCAATTTCAACGTAAATAAACGTGCATTTTGCACAATAGCATTACGCAAACACACCGTTGCCATTACAAGAAATTACGATTAATTAAGGAATATTTGCTTTAAAACATTTGTAACAATTAAATTTCGCTTAAAATAATATAGCATTTAACACATCCACACCGCACAGCTGATGCTCGATCACTGAAATTTTGAATTGTAAATGCAACTTTTTTTACTCAGCGCAACCAACACAATAACCGACCTAACTAATCGCACTTTTCGTACAAAACAAGCGGCTTATTTAAATTAAAAAAAAACGCTATATATGCAACAGACAGCCTTTATTATAAAAATATACCATTATATAAATCGTAATTATTTTCTATCATTTCAATTATTAGTTTCTTGGTATTTCTCAATCTGTAATCAGAAGTCAATGGATAAACAGTTACAAAAGTGATACATCTTACAGCATTACATGTTAGAATCTAAATGTTTCAATAATGCTAGATTAAATAATTGCAATATAATATAAGTTGGAAGGCTAATTGTTCGTTCGACATATACATTTATCAAAACAATCTAATCTTATCATAAAAATAGTTGCACAATCATTTGTGATTATTGCTGCTTTTTATTTTTACCTGGTAAACCTGGATATGTAAAATACAGCCCCAATTGAAGGGTGCACAGAATCAAACCAATGGTATTCTGGATTACCATGAAGATATTCATTAAAATAATACCATAAAGTAACCACAACAATGATACCCAAGTGGTCATGAATACTATTGGAAATGGTATAGATGAGGCATCTTTCTCATTAATAATTTCTTTCTGAAAGCATAATGTTATGCACAAGTTATTTATGTAACAGGTAATGCATTAATTGTAACTACATACAATTTCAGTAAGTGGGCTAGCTAACAAGAGCAAAGATAGCACTGTTATTAAAAAACCATATCGGAACTCCAGATTTTCAGGACTTTCAGCAGCTACATAACTAAATATAGCAACTATCAATGTGGTGCCAAATGAGATTTGTTTCAGTACCTCTTCCCATTTAGATGTTGCATAAAATAAGTATATAATAGTGTATAATATGTTTAAACTTATCGCTGCTATGTTTACTTGAAACATGGCTGGGTCTTGCAATATCAAGGCATATTTCAGAACCAAGAAACCCCTGGAACACTACTATTTTAGATATTTTTTTAAATTATCTAATAAAGGTTTCTATTACATCACTGTACCACCAACAAATGGTATAGAGCTGTGTCCTTTCGTGCTCTTGTTTTTATAGATGTCATAGCATATTGGTATGCCAGAAAAAAATTGTCCAATTGTTACAACACTTGCAATTATTCCCACAAATTCTTTGTACGGCCGTAATGTTAGCGATAGAGCTTCCATGATTTTTTAACTCTGAAATTTGTAGAGAAATAATTAATACCAAAAAATTTTAAATCGTGTCACATTCATTCAATTTAACGTCAAAAATATTTTAGTTATGAGCTTACCTTTCAAACTATCAAATTACGTTGTAACTTAAAACGGAGTTTGAGGCAATTGAATTTCATCACTTTCAATTTATACAACAAGCATAACATACTGAGTTATCAGTACCGTGAGTCAATCAATGATTGTGATTTTGTTCTCATAAACCAGTTCAAAAGTTGGCATACCTGCTCAAATTCTTTAGTTGATAGTTACCATACATTCAAAATTTGAAATAAAATAACTTCCTTTTATCTAAAGTCTTTATACTCAAAAGGGTTTCAGATGAAAATAATTACAATTTTATTCAAAATCAAGATCACCAAAGTAATATTTGTAGAGAGCGAAAAGTATTATGATCTCGTTGTACATTACTTTTCAATTGTGTTCAATGAAAAAATTGGCTTATATACCAATGCGTGTTTAGCGAAATTAGCAATTAATAAAACACCAAGAATATAAACAAATAAATTAGTAATTATTACGTTTCCATTGAAAATTTTAAACACACAAAATGGAAAAAAGTACATTCCTTGCCATGTATTTGTATTATGACCGAATATCCATTTATAGCTATAAATTTGTCGGAATTATTATCCTACAAACTTTATATATGCATTCTTGGTTGCATATATACATCGTGTACTTTTAATTAAAAGGCTTGTTAATTAATTTACCTGAAATAAATGTAGAAACATTACGAAAGAAAGTACAAATTACGTTACCTCGTAGAATTGGATTAATTGATCTGTCTATTACACATCAATCGTGACATTAATGCCAAATCGACAACTGCTACGTTGTTTGTTGTTGTTGAAATGTCATAACAATCATCATGTACAAAAATCAAATTGGAATTTAACGTAAGTTAAAAAGATTTATGTGAATATGAATTAACATCACAAAAATAAACACATTAACAATATTCAAAGGTACACTATTTATAACATTCACCAATATATTACAATATTACATAATAAACTGTGCCATTGCCATATGTTGCATTATGTTATCATTTAACAAAACAGGAATAGTGTTTCTGATAAGTACGTATGCAGTTTAATACGTTTTGTAAATTACTCGACAGCTCAAGTATCTCATTCATAATAGTTATTTATCTTACGTGAAATTGTTTGTTTTTTATATTTTACTTGTGTTGTTTTCTATTTTTTAGCTCATGAAAAGTGTTTAAATATATTTTTGGCTTATTTTGAGTTACTTTGAAATGACGACTACTAAAGAATCGCTCAATGATTTTGCAATGAATAACGTACAAAAACATAATTCGGATTTTGATAAAATATTACCACAAGCTCTATTAGTTAGTCCAACTGGAGAGCAATATGATTTATTATTGAAGAAATTGAAACAACAACTTGGTGAAGGACGTGGTGAAGTCATTCTGGAGGTATAGATTTTTAAGATATGCATTCTATTACTTAATTATTTTATAATTTATTATCAGATTGGAGGTTCAGAAGATGGAATTGACAATGTTTTCAAAAGTGATGAAATGGATGCAGCTGTTGCAACATTACAGTCACTTGCAACAACATTGGAATGTAGCTGTGTGAAGTTAAGGGAAAGGAAGGATGTTAATGGTATCATTGCCCAATACCTTGTAAGGAAGCTCTTAGATCAAACCGGTATATCATTTAGCGTTTTAAATGATGTAAATGAATGATGAAATAAATGAATCCTAGACTTTTTGGAAATACGTGTTGCTGTGGTCGGTAATGTGGATGCTGGAAAATCAACACTCTTAGGTGTCCTAACTCATGGAGAGTTAGATAATGGTAGAGGACATGCCAGACAGCGACTATTTAGACATAAACATGAGATGGAATCAGGCAGGACCAGTTCTGTTGGCAATGACATACTTGGTTTTGATGGTGAAGGTAAACATAATGAGTGCAATTCAAAGTTAGTATACACTGCTATATGAAATTTATTCAGGAAATGTTGTGAATAAGCCAGAACATGGGTCTTTAGATTGGGTAAAAATTTGCGAGAAAAGCTCCAAAGTGATAACGTTTATTGATTTGGCTGGTCATGAAAGATACCTAAAAACAACTGTCTTTGGCATGACAGGACATGCACCTGATTTTGGAATGTTGATGGTGATAAATTTGATTTTTCTCTTCTTTTAAATTTAATGCCTGAAAATATTTACAGGTTGGTGCTAATGCAGGTATCATTGGTATGACTAAAGAACATCTAGGATTAGCGCTAGCCCTTTCAGTGCCGGTATTTGTAGTTGTTACAAAGATCGATATGTGTCCAGTAAATATTTTACAAGATAATTTGAAAATGCTGATCCGCATATTAAAGTCGCAGGGCTGTAGAAAAGTTCCGGTAATGGTAAAAACTAATGACGACGTCGTTATAAGTGCAACAAATTTCGTCTCTGAAAGGTAACCCATCTATGATTGTTTTAAGACTTTTAACAATGGATATCTATATTTCAGATTATGCCCAATCTTCCAAGTTTCAAATGTATCCGGCGAAAACTTGGATTTACTTAAAACATTTCTTAACTTATTGACAACACGAATGGAGTACCACGAGAACGAACCGGCAGAATTTCAAATTGA
Organism: Hololepta plana; assembly: GCA_963695495.1. Classification (NCBI taxonomy): domain Eukaryota; kingdom Metazoa; phylum Arthropoda; class Insecta; order Coleoptera; family Histeridae; genus Hololepta; species Hololepta plana. Next base: position 8,789,597 of record OY968832.1, on the reverse strand, counting down.
CGACACTTACTCGGTTCCGGTAATTGAATTATTAATAATTCGCATCTTCTTTTAATTACAGTGGGTATATTCCAGGGCGTTGGTACTGTAGTTTCAGGAACTACCTTAAAAGGTATCATAAAACTTAACGACACTTTAATGTTGGGTCCGGATCCTTTAGGACATTTCCAACCCATAGCTGTGAAAAGTATACACAGAAAGCGTATGGCCGTGAAAGAAGTCAGAGCAGGCCAAACTGCTAGTTTCGCTTTAAAAAAGGTAACCGAAAATGTCCAGGCTGTACCTGTGTGCTAGTGCATCTTCTTTTAGATAAAAAGGTCACAAATACGCAAGGGCATGGTGATGGTCAGTCCATCGCTGAATCCACAAGCTTGTTGGGAATTCGAAGGCGAAATCCTCGTACTACATCATCCTACTACGATAAGCTCTAGATATCAAGCAATGGGTAATATTTATGTTACAAGATTTGCATCGAATAATGTAATCTTGTTTTAGTACACTGTGGCAGCATAAGACAGACGGCGAGCATCTTATCGATGTCACAAGAGTGTTTGAGAACAGGCGACAAGGCGCTGATACGTTTCCGTTTCATCAAATATCCGGAATACATGGTACCCGGTCAAAGAATGGTATTTCGCGAGGGCAGAACGAAAGCAGTTGGAAACGTTGTGAAAATATTCACGCATCTATCGAATACCCAACTAACTAACCGCACGAAACAGTCGAAAAACCCGCAACGGTTTCCATCGCAAAACATGCGGCAACAAGCGAATGCTGCAACCGAATCGAATAAAGCTCTCGGTGAATCTGCGAGCACGATGGAGTGTGCGTCAGAGAAAAGAGAGAACTTGTCGAAATCCAATGCGATAAATAACAGGAGAAGTAGAGGCAAAAGGGGCGGTAAGAAACCGAACCAATCGCCCGGATTGAACAAACCGCTATCGGACGTGGCAAATATTACGCCGTTAAACGTTGGCAATCGGACAATTGCGAGAGTGCAATAATTTATCTTAGCAATCCACACCTTTCAAATCTAATTAATAATAAAAAGCATATATTTTATTTATTTATGACATTAAATGAATTTTTTATTGTGTTGTAGATATTAGAAATAACAATATTCCTCTAATTTTTAATTATGATTTATTTATCATTCGTATTACATTGGCATTGCTAATAATAATCTTTTATACCGTATTCAAATGTCCTATGCATATAAGTGAAATGTATAAAAATTAAAAACAGTATTTGAATCACAGCTATGGTACTACATACTATCAATCTCATTGCTGGCACATTTATCGTTTTAAGTAATACAATAGATAATCTGAAAGTACTACAACCGTTGAATATAATTAAACAAAGGAAGAAAAAAGCATTACTTTTCTCGTGATAAAATATAAAAGATATTAGTAAGGTAAATATATGACCATACAATGAGTAACCAATTAATGATATCACTTCATGTAAATTAATATTAGACTGACTCAATTTGCACAAAATAAAACATAATAATGGGACAAATGTACTATATAAACACAAAACTGTCGTAGCCGAAACGGGAACATTTATATTTTTGTAAGCAGTACCATAAGTTAATATCCCTGCAAGAAATAATATAGCAAGAATGGGTCCTAATAAATCAATGTAAACTGTTTTAAATTTATTTGTAATTGGAGGCACAAAAGATAATGTTACTCTTTTTATCAACTCGTTTGGAGTAATTAAAAATAATTTACTTATGGTGCTGGATTTATTGGAACTTTTGTCAGAAGATTCAATAAAAATTACAGAATCTGACGACATTGTTGAAGAACTATTTACGTTTCTTTAATTCTTCCTGTGCTTGTTTAATTTCTTCTTTTAAGTTCTCACTAAATTTCTTAGCAATATCTTTTAAATTTGATGGCGACAATTTTTCATTTAACCCTTTCTCCTCAGCTATATATTTGCCTCTGTTGAAAATATACACAACAAATTTGGCAGCACTCCTAATTGGACCAGACTCACTTAGTCGCTGTATCAGTTGTTCATTATTAGCAAAAAATCTTATTAAAAACCGAAATACCATTATTTTTGCATTAAGACTTTTGAAAATCAAATGAATATAAATCCCTATACTTTTGCAGCAATTCCTGTTTCAAACGTAATTGTGTCCTTAATGCTTCTAAATGTTGTAACTGCTGCTCTTTGCTATATTCTATTCCTGGCAAGAGATTAATCTGAAAATGAAATTATGTAACCCAAATTAAAAAAAAATTAAATATTTTAGCAACTTCAAAGCTACTTACTTGTGATCTTGCTTGATCCAACTTCTTCTGTAATTCTAACACTTTAGTAGAGCAGTCTTGCGATTCTCGCGTTTTAGCGACGTTATCGTGATGATCCTTTTCGACACTACAAGTTCAAATTAAATACGAATTTAAAATTATTTATAGTACGATATTAAAGGTCATGAAAACAGTTTATTGCAAAATAAAAAGGTGTGCAAACCTCCTGATGATTTCGTATATTGTAGGTAATATTTCTATATTTAATTCTTCAACAGTTAACGTCTTCTTCTGTTCATTGGGTTTCTCGGTGGATTCCATCATATCAAAGTATTTCCTGAAACATTTCTCAATAGAAATTTTAATAAAACCATGTCAAAACGATTTCTAGGTTGAAGGTTCAATTTTAGATACAAACCAATTTCGTGCAGCTTTATGGTGCCATCTGATTTCGAGAGGTTCAATTTGTTTCATTGGAAGATTTCTATGTTCATATAGCTTACAAAAATGTAAACATCATTCGAAAAATTCATTTCTTTTCTCTTGGAAGAAATGTCTTTGCCATTATTTCCTCATTTAACACCACGTATCGTTGAATCCGTATGGTTCACTGTAGATCAACCATGTGATGATGAAAACGAAGTGGCCGAATTGGAGCATGAACATCAAGCGTGGGTATGTAAATGCTTAAATTGAAAACAATGCACCTTCTAACTGATTATAATTTCAGTTAAATAGCATTGCTCAAAAGAATATTGACTTGGTACCTATTGGCAAAGATGTGGCAATCGAGGTAATGCAGTGCAAGAGGTTCTTTATGAAACCAGTCATTAAAATAATTTTGTTTTCATAGAATATAGAAGAAGACGAAGAAGAGGATGATGAAGATGACAACGACGATGATGAATCTGAGACGCACGATGAAGAAGACGAAGATGAAATTGAGATGGAGGAGTCGCAGGAAAGAAATTCACCTGTAGATGTTAGTATACCGATGGTACAGGGCCACGGTGTTCGTTAATAAAAATTAATTACTAGAAAATGAAAGTAATTTATTGAAATATTTAAATGTACATTGATTGGAGTACATTAATCACTGTCAGAAGCTTCACTGGAAGCCGGCGTACTTTCTTCTTCTTCCTCTGATTCGGATTTCTTATTTTTAGGCTCTTTCTTTTTTGGTTCCTCAGATTTATCTGAAGCAGCTTTACGTTTCGACGGTTTCTTATCGTCGTCTGAACTGTCGTCATCGTCTTCAATATACTCCTTACTTTTAAATTCGCCAGTCTTTACTGGCGACGACGTGCTGGCCTTCTTCTTTGGAGTCTTATCTTCTTTATCTTTATCATGTGACGATGAATTGTAATACTCCTTCATTGCTTTCTGATATTCTTCTTTGGCTTTGGCCGCTTTCTTATCCCACTCAGATTTGTCCTTGAGGGCTTTCCACATTTCACCTCCTTTCTTAGCCAATTCCGTGACCTTAATACCGGGATTTTCAGATTTAATACTTTCTCTGCTATCGTTTAACCATATCATGAATGCCGTTGGTGGTCTCTTTGGCTTGTCAGAATCTTTTTTAGCCGTTTTCTTCTTACGTGGTTTTTCGGATACGGTCTTGGCCGATTTTGATTTCTCCTTCTTTTCCTTTTTGTGTTTCTTTTCCTTCTTCTTCGAATCACTTTCGCCGGACTCTGATTCGTCGGAACTACTGGAACTATGATTACTATCGAACTCTTCTGCGACATCGCTTTCCTGCTGATTAGGATTGAAATCTTCGTCCGTACTTTCGTCGCTTGGATTATCGTCGTCGTCATCATCGTCGGCGTCTCTTTCTTGAGCTTCTTGTTTAACACGCTCCAAATAAGCATCCGGTTCATTTTCATTATCGGAATCACCAAAATCATCTTTGTAGCTTGCTTTATCCTAAAAACAATTGCATTTAGACTTATTGCTAGTAAATGATAAATCGCTTACATTTTTGCCTCTATTCTTCACGTGCAATTTCTTCGATGTAATAAAATCGAATAGTTTTCCATATTCCTCCTTTTCAATGCTGCTAAATGTATGAACAGTACCGGACTTCAGTTCGATTTCGAAATCGAATGATCTCGTGCTACCCCCACTACGAGCAAAATTGACAGACGCGATTTCTTCGAACCGAATGTGAATCGGCGGTTTGTGTACGTAAATGAAACCTCTTTCTAACGGATACAAATAACCGGCGGCCGCTTTGAACGAACATCCAATTGCCGGCGTACCAGAGTGACTGAAGCAAATGATTGCCTTTGTAATCAAGTGGCGAACTAAATCAGTAATACGTACCCAATAAATGATCCGGCACTAGTTATTTTGCGGTTTATGATATTCTTCATTATTTTGCCCAGTACTTCATATGTAGGGCCTGATAACTCCTTCTCCAATTTGCCTTCAAATTTCTCCTTTAGTTCCTCTCTACAAATATAAAGAATTGTGAGGACTAATTGGAATAAAACAATACAGAAACCTACTCTGTAAAAGGTAACTCGATGCTTGTTTCTTCTTCTTGGCCAAACAACAAAACCAGGAAATGATAACGAGTTTGGCCTTGTTTTATTGGTGGATCCAAGCTTACAACGAAAAATCTTTGCCTATTGTCTTTATGTTGTAAAGTGAATAAGCGCAATACTGTAGACATCGGAATCTTGTAGTCAAAAGTTTTACCGTGCAATTGGAAAAATGTTTGGAATATTTTAATGTCATAGCGACCACTGAAACAAGAAAAAAGAATACATGTAATGAATACCACAGTTTAACAATTATTAAACGTTATTATTACCGAGGCGTGAGACATTGAATCTCTCTGAATATAGCAATAGCATCACCAGACACACTGATGACACTCGCTTTGTTCATGACTTGCTTTTGGAATGCTTCCACAGGATCATCACCTGCAGTTTCATTTGATGGAATAAAGAATCTCATCTCCATTAAACTGACTGGTGCATCATCATTCTACAACAAACACAAAACTTCTAACTTTAAAATTAAAGCAAAATACTTAACATACCTGATGAAACTCCATTGTTATCTCATTTTTTCCTGTGTTGCATTGAGACACATGATTCAATGGAATTTCAAAAGCTGTATTATGTCCAACATCAAAACTCAATACGGAACCATTAAACTTAGCTGTGCCCCAGTTCCAACCTTTCAAACTTAACTCCTTTTCTAACATATCAATTTTGTATGTGGTTGAGAAGAATTTGGCAATCTTATCTTTATCTGCATCCTTAAAACCAGCAAATCTGTGCAATGTACCATTCTTGAGAAAAATCCTGAGCCCCCAGGATCCAACAAAATTTTGAAAATTTACAATCTCCAGATCAGATGCTTGGAATTGCTCCACTTTGCCTGTTTTGCTATTTTTAAATATCACTACTTGATCAGTCATTTTCAATTTTCCTGGAGTCTTTAAAACATAAATTAAGCATTATTGTTGGCAAGTAATAATTCGCTTTGGTGTACTTACCATAGATCCTTTAACTTCTGCTGTTATATCAGAATACTCCAAGAAATCCATTTTAACACTATTTCAAATGCTTCCTTTTAATAAATAACAGGCTTTAACAGTATATTTTACAATTTATTCGGGAATTTCCTTAGTTTCTTAAAGCGGGATTGATATTTAACCTATACAAATAATGAAAGTTAAGATCAAAACCTGTAACTATTTTCATAATAGTAATGTGTGCCTGTAGGTGGCAGCATAATTATTTTCCAAATAATGGTGTATAAGTATTTAATTTTAAATCTTATTCAAAATTTAAAACAGTTGTTGATTAATATTTTTCTGCAGAAAACGTGGAACAAGTAGATATGAATATTTCCTACGATTAATTTTAATTCAATTTAGAGCATTATTGGTTGCCATCCTTATAAGGCATATAAACAATCTGGACGAAAAGTATTGAACATGACAAAATATCTGACGTTTTATATTATGTGTAATGTTATCAGGTGGATTATTAATCGGTTATTATCGAACCTAGAAATGATAATGATTTGAGTATTGACTTTACGAAACCTTTTTACATGTTGTTTTCGTACGATTTCTTAATTATGGCATTAGTTACAATACAAAGGAGCCCCAGCAATAGTAATTCGCTTCCCAGTAATGTAAGTAAACAAAGCTTTGGTAAAAATTCAATTTTTCGGATTGATAGAAACGAAACAGTTCGATATTTTTACGTACGTGTTCAATAAAATAGCAATAGTAAAGAAATGTAACGAATTAAAGCTATTCCTTATTTTAGTATAGCGCCTAAAACGTGGAAAACAAATTGGTTTCTAAGCGAAGGTTAGGCTTGAGATATTATTTAATGCTCTTGTACAAATTGTTAGCATTTCTGTTAATTACTAGAATACTTATTCATATATTTGATCAGTAACGAGGCAATCGATTAATAAAAGTGCTAAACGTGTATTCAGTCAACGCGTTTACTAATCTTCTACCTGTATGTTACTTTAATTTTCAACCAATTCCCGTTTATTTGGATTATTGTAATTTTTATTCCATCTTTGGTATTAATCATATTAGGGGGTATATTAGTTTCTTCGTGGCGGCGCTGCTGTATGGAAAATAGTTCAAGCCACAGCTGGTTCTTTCTGTCAGTTCGTATTCGGTTGTGTTATTTGAACATGTAACGTTTGTAAAATTCCGAATTTCAACTCTGTTTTGTAGTCTCTCCAATGGACATTTACGAAACAAACTAGGAAAGAAATAATAATTTCAGTGGTTTCGTTTAGGAGAGTTTCAAAGACTTTTCAATTCTCGATTAAAGTTTCTTTAAGAAGAGATAGACTGGAGTTTGCTCGTTTTGATTAATAATTTTTGTGTGATAAATGAAATTTACGTAAAACTGATGCTGTACGTTTTACCACCGCCGAGGGCCCCGGACCCTCCATCGCCATGGGATAGCATTATGTGTGGTGGCAGTAATAGTACCCAAGAAAGATCCACGTGGTCTTCAAATAAGACGCATCCACCTAAAATCCGTTTACGTGAATTTCAAATACCGAAAAGAGAGGTAAACACTTTAAAATTTCCTTCGTAATTCTTCATCTCCTTTAACAGTTGCCACTGGTGCTAGGTTGTATATAAAACCTTAAAAATAGACACGATTCATACTTTAAAATAGTTACTTAGCAGAAAACTGAAAACGAATTAAATTTACGAATTTTCATCTACCATGGATGATTAATCTATTAATAATTAGTAGTAAAGAGGGGAATTTTAAATAACTTTTAATATGTATCTTTCGATTTTTGTCTCGTTGGCTTCTTATTGTGAACATCTTTGGTATGAGGAAGCCGCACTATATAAAATGCAACAACAACGACGACGATCAACGGAATCAATAGACGTTCAACCGGTTTCGCATTGACGACGATCTTTCTTCTTATTCGTCTTCAACTCCACGTTGATGTTGTTTTCGATTAGAATTCATTGATTGTTTGACTAAACGGACTTGTCTCGTATTAAATGCAACACTCAAACTGGTACATTATTAAAAATACATTCGTTTACCGTTGCAAAGACGGGATGGTCTCTGATATTTTTAACACGATCAACAAAATGTTACTAATTAATTTTAAACATCCGAAATATTAGGCGAAACGTGACAAGAACCGCTACACGTGAATTCCACACTTCACATGCATCCGCAATTGAATGATGATTATCAGAGTTGAATGTAGAAACGGCTCCTTCAGAAATGTGTATTTAGTTAAATATCTAACTTCGTTGTCATCCTTAAATTGTTTTAATTGCTGAATGCGGTATTTGTTGTTGATTGATTCGTATCGATGCGATGGCTAAAGCAATCAACACGAAAGATGCGACTACAACCATCGAAAATTGGCGGAATTATTTGCTTTAATGTTTAAACTTAATTACTGTAATCATTTTTTAGTCATAGCAAAATTATTAATTCGTAGAAACGTCGTCTAATCATTTTTAATTTTGCTCCATCATTTATTCAATTCATTATAACGCAATTGGTTTTTGTTGTAAATGTTTGGTTTTTGTTGTAATCGAACGCGTCTTGGAAACGACCCGCTTTTTTTAAATCCTCCCCTTTTGACGGCAACAATCGATTCTGCAACTGAATGGGTAGTAGCATGTCGGTTCCAGTATTTTCGTTCATTTTCACTCTACTTTGTAAATGATTAATGATGAAAGTCAATGAACCGCGCAATGGAACTACTTACTTATGATTTGACCTTTTTTTGCCCAACGAATTGACCGTAGAGCTTCTTTGTCGCGACAACAATTAGAAAATGTTAATTAATTAAACGCGACTGAGCGCCAAAAGGTCTTTTATCATTTTAAACTACACGACGAACCGTATCATTTAAATGGGCATACGTAACCAGATTGAATTAGGGATAGATTTCTTTGAGTTAAATTTTTTCGGATCGAAGACGAACAATGGATATCTACGGCGAGTCCGTCCATACTTCCGCCGATATTAAAATATTATTATTGCATGTTCTACTTTCCGTTCAAAGAACTTGTTTTTTGTAAGTACCCAGACACTTATATTGTAGTTATATGGAGTACAGCTGTAAAGGATATTAATTTACCTTCTTCCTTATTCTTGGTTCTATGGAAATGAGTAGATAGGCAAAGTTTTTTTCTTTTCACCTTTTAATAATTAACACTGCAAAAGTCTTCTCGTTAGAAGACGTCGAAGCCTTAATTCTTTATTGGCGTTTTAAGTGAACTAGTAAGTTTGCCTTTAAAAAGCTTGTTTAATGATGCCATTTTCATACGAAAGTCGCTGTAAACTTTGTTCGATTTTGTAAAATTTATCTCCGAAAGAAAGAAGATATTCAACCTCATGTCGCTTAAGCTTACGAAAGAGAAGAACTAGTTTCATCTGAAAAGGACGCATTTCCTGTTGTTAGTTGTCGGCCTCGGATCTCTATTGATTTTATTTTCGGCACAAACGCACACATTTCTCACGTTTTCCTCAGGAATCTTGTTCGCATAACGATTTTTGCATGTTGTTGTATCAATCGCAAAAACTGTTGAGAACGAACGTGAAAAGGAAAAAAAAAGAAGAAATTAAGTCCAATGCCGTCGTCAATAAATATGACAACGCTAAAAATGGTATAGTGTCGCATTTATAAAATAATTTCGTTATTCCACAACGATTTAATGTCTTAATATGGCGAAAATGCATGAATGAAATTGGTTTATACGGCAAACGGGTCATGATCGAACTTTTTTGTTGTAAATATTTCTCTTTAAGATTGTAACAAAATCGTTTATGATTATTCCCTATAAGATCATATTCCCTATCGATAGTTGTTAATTAAAAGGAAGGAGGATGTTATCTTGTTATCGATAAGTTTAATGTATCTGATCTTTGTTACAATATCAGATATTTATTTAAGGATATAAAAATATGGTTCATCAATTTCGCTAGCATTCATAATAATAGATTATTACTCATTTGCGAAATAATAAAAATCAATGTTTACTTTCGATTGCGTTATCATCAGTAGATTAAAGTAATTTCGGATCCTCTACCAACATGTTTAGGTAAATTCGTTTTCGACTCGATAACATTGCTAATGAACTTCGTTTAGAAAGTTTAGCAAAATGTTTTTGTTAATTAACAATGGAATTTTCAGCAATAAAAGTCGATTTTCTGCTGTTTCTTCATCGATCCCTTTCCCTATTGTATCTAATAAACCTTCGGCTATTAATCATATTAGCTAGACTTTGTATTACAATTAATCATACGAATAGAAAAGGGTAACGAGGCAAGTCAAATATTTACCGATGACACCCAATCTATTTTATTACCATCGGTCGATGTTGGGAAGGATGGGAAACGAAGAAGAACAAAAAATCTTCACCAATAAAACCCTCTTGTAAGGTTTCATCAAATCCATGTACTACTACGCCTGCCTCATTGTTCCTTTGTCCATTTTCGAACAACACGGATGGATGGAACGTAGCCGTACGATGACGATGATATCGATTTTCCATTCTCTTCGGGCGCATTCAAATTAAAATGCTCGTGAACGAGTTTAAAAAGAGGAAAATAAGTAACACGCTTCTTTTTATTTTGGCGAAAATGTTTCCAAGTTTCACTTAACATTTGCGCTAGTTAATTTTCGGCCTTTTAAAAACAAACTTTAACCACATATTTTTATGTTTCTTTTATGATTATTTTGTTTGTAGTGTAACATAATTCTGGTACAATGCGATCGCGTGATATTAAACGCCCCCTTAATTCGTGGTTGCGTGCTTTTTTGAATTCTTTATCGTCATAATTCTCTGAATTTGATTTTCCATTCGGTAAACTTTATAAAGTACCATATTACGTTTCTTTCATTTATTATTATTGTTTATAAAGCCAAATTCGTTCGTATGACGGTAGAAATGAATACGCTTCTAGTAAAGTTTGGTGTTATTGATTTTTCTACTCTGCCTTGGTATCATAGTATTTCGGGTTGAAGGCACGAAACAAAAAAAAATGGTTCCGAAACAAGGGGGAAGAAGCTAAAAGAGTAGATAGGGGCGAAAAGGGAAAGAGGAGCGCTTAAAGGGTGAATATACTTATAAGAAGGAAATTCTGTTCGACTGAGGGGAGAAGACGATTCTTATACAGCTGTTTGACTGACTTTGTTGTACGATTAAAAGGTTTATTGGATGCTCCAGATGATGCTCTTTAATTGTGCATCGTTTTCTTGATTAAACAACTGTCGAAGGTTTAAGAGATGATTCTTTAATGCCGTCATACTATTAATTAATAAAAATATACAAACTGGCGAAAAATCTCTCTCTTTGTTTGCTGCGAATCTGAGCTTCATTGTAGAAAGAGTATTGTGTAATAGGCAGCAGCGTTTTCGTATTGTTCCGTAAACTGACTTCGGTACGATTGTTAGGTAATCTTTAAAACATTTGCAATAATCTTTCCAAATCACTGGCAGAATAAAACAAAACGTTGGCTATAATAATGTTAATTAACCGCTATTTTTTTATATTCGCATTAATTAAAATGCGTTTCGTGAAATAGTGTGGCAACAAGCGGAAATTGCATGGAAAACTATAACAAAGGAAATATAAATGAATTTTAGACCAACGTTTCGTTCGTTATTATTCCCTGGCAATTCACAATTAAAACTTATCAAGTACATATGTCGTTGAGTGACATTAAATAGGAACATTTAAGAAAATGATTAACGATGATGGGTAAAGTGGTTAGTAGAAGGAACGAAGATAAAAAGGACAAAGAAATAGAGGAGGAAGCCGCGTGTTTGCCGTTATTTTTGGAGGTCATCTTTTCGGTCGAAACGAGAAGAAATTTATTTATTCACGTACCGTTGATTTTCATACAATGGCATCGCTGCTGAATAATTTTTTTTATTTGCTCATATTTTCAGCCGATTTAAATTGAAAAGAGAATTTTTGCATACGTCCCCATACGATTGTTGTTGTTGCTATTAAACAGAGTAAATCGTATTTTATTTAATTTAACAATATACTGTTATATCTGTCCCAGATTTAGATTCAATAACGACCACAAAAGAAACGAACAAAATAGGTTTTTTTTGGTGAGAAAACGTTTATTGTCTGAAGTCCAATACGAAAGATTAACAAAAAAGAACTTATTCCAGATGTTCTTGTGAAATTTATTTATTACGCTCCTTCATCGGCATTATTATTCTTGGTATTATGTAAGAAACGGCGATGTTTTCACAGATGATCGCAACTTTTAAACGATACGTCATTCGATAAAGCAAATAAGACGCAGAAGATGAAATGCGAGCCTGATTTCTTGGTTCTTTATTAGGGGTCAAACGTACAAGAAGAAATTCTACTGGTTTTACCTCTTATGTAATCTGAACGTTCGTCGAAATATTTTTTCCTCTCCATTAAGGTGTGAAAATGAATTTTATCGTTTTCGAATACAAATATTTAAGCGCTAGATCAAATATCGAGGATCGGTCGCCAAGAAAAGAAAAAATGGATAAACAGATTAAATACAACTCAAATAGGGAAATTGGCAACAAATTAAACGCGAGAGTTAATTAATTTTCGCCCTGCTAGAAAAGTGAAATTGCGAATCGAACGTTTTTTTGTTTGTTTGTTTCTGAAGTTGTTGTTGATGATGATGGCGGTAATAATGGTTGTATTTAATTAAACGATGCAATCTAATCGATTCGAGCGCACATTGAGAACGTTAATAACCGTCCGATCACCGTGCGTTGGCAATTATTCTTGCAATTTTATCGATATCGAACAACAAGCAACGACAAGAGATAAAAGAAAAATCAATTTCGCTAGATGTAAAAGTTAAAAAATCGAAAACTTATGTAACGCAGCGTTTAGATGGAAATTAAAGATTATCATTATAAATCGTTAACGAAGTAAAATGCGATTCTCCTTATATTACGAGATTTAATGATAGCGCTCGCAAGCGAAAGATTGTAAAAGAGATAGAAAAAGGGGGGACAACCAACGATATCCCAATAGATGGATAGATAATAATAATTGTGATCAAATTGCGAATTAAAAGAGTTACTCAATCGCGCCCATAAAAAAATCCACCTGCTTTTTTGCGCACACATAAATGGGTAATAATAATAAGTAATAATAACGTAAAATGGAATGTTGTTATATTAACCTTTTACGAATGGATTCTGCACGTAATATTTAATGTACCATGTAAAATAATTATTAACGACGAGGCCGAAAATAGAAATAAACCAACAGAAACCGTGCGTTTATTATTTTAGTATCATTTTTTTTTCTCGTCGATAATCGAATTCCAATTTCTAATTAAACAAATTTAATTTACATCGAGCCGATAGAAAGAATGGTTAATTACATCGTCTTTTCCGCGTTTTTTCCTATCGCCGCGGACCATTTAAGTGAAGTTATAGAAAAGTATAAATAGATTCTCTGGAAATTATTTTAATAAATTTTCTTTCATCCCGAATTGATTTACTCTTTAACATTCCAACAGGAAAAGATGGAAGTAAGTAAATTGTCCTTTATTTGATTTTGCAAAATCGATAATCATTAGGTATTACTCTGATAATTATCCACGATGAACCGTTAATCTCGTCGCTGTTTTTGTCCCTCTGTACTTTTTATATTCAAGATTAATTGATATTAAATGGGTGTGTCGATTAGTCTACCTCATTTTATTAATTATAAAATAATTTCCTAATTACAAATCACGTTAGAGTAGTAGTCAATGCGCAAAAAAATAAAAAGTAATGAAGTCGATATTCTGCAATCTACCACTTAATTTGCATGAATAATGATAAACTATTATAACGTTTGCAATATGTCTATGATTAGAGGTTGTCGTTACAGTTAGTTTATGTGAAAGAGCGGAAAAGTTTATTTTGTAATTTGGATATGTTTTTTTTGCGAAAGCACCGCACCTTTGATTTCGTACAATTACTTTTCTAATCGAATTAATGCAAAATTTCACTCCCAGTTTCAGAAATATTGTTTTTGCAAATCTTTTAGTTAGGGATTATTAACTTATATTTTCGTGAGCCAATCAATCATTTTCGATTTGGACTAAAGTTCTGTGCGGATAATCGATAGGAATTTTGAGTTCGAAACAGCGAGCAAAAATTTTTTCCTTTCTAAAATATTTCGTTATGTAATTGAGTATTTTTTTAATGCATTAACGTAAATATTTAATCATTATTAATTAAACAGTTTTTCTAGTAAATTTATTTTAAATTGAACGGAGTTATGCGAATGCCTAATTTTTTAAAATTATTATACGTTGATGTTATTAAAAATTGGTTTAATATTTAGTATATTTGAATTTATTGGCATTTTGATTAACAATTTTGTAAATGTGATAGTAGTAAAAGATCTTTTTGTGTTGCGAACATACACGTGCCCTTTGTTCGAAGCCATATCAATGTGTTTTGATAATGATGATGAATGTGGAGGAGGATTTTGTTGGTGTGACGTTACACGTATCCTTTGCCTGACCGACGATAATAAACGTGCTCTATAATGCGATACAGCCAACCCAGAGACCCTACACTTAATGCTTATTAATTCCCTATTGTTATCGTGATTAATTAAATTAATTATGAACAATATAATGGGAAACAATAAACTTAACACTCGATTAAAGTAATGCCAATAGAACAGAAAAAATCGGCGATAAATGTAGATCACGAATCGAGTTTGACGTTCATAATGCGCGAGAACATTTTGCTTGGTTTTAGTTAAGTGCCATTTAGAAATTGCAAGTAATATTTTTAATGCGAACGTTATGCAAGTGGCAATTAAAATTTTCAATTCGAAGTGCATCAGCATCGCTCGTTAATGGGAATCTCGTTGAAGAAGTCCTCTTCATCTCTTGCAACACTCTCCGAATATCAAGAATAAAAAGGGGAAAAAACGCTTCGCCTCGATTGCATGCGAATTAACCGAATAGATAGCATGTTAAGAGTGTATTATTATTACTGCACGGTGATAGTGATGAACTATTAGAAAGTGCACATGTTCGAGATGGCAAGATTATAAACTTTTAATGGTTAAATGTAAATTGCAATTAATAAACAATACGTGGAATTTATTTGCTATTATTTTAGTTTTTTTTCTAGTTGCATAACACCAATATAAAACCACGTTATTGTTGCTCGATCATCTTAACATTTCGAATACATACGAGGGCCATTCAAGATATTCGGATGGTTTACTTGAAATGTTAAAATGTTAAAATACATTTGGCCATTTTCTAAATTTCCTGTGGTTGAGTATCGATAAACATTCGCACAATCTCGAACTCTTTTGCTGGCTTTGGACGCATAATCTATAGAATTGAATCCACCTCGTATATAAGTAAATCTACTTATTATTTACTCGTTCACTATTTTTGAAAGTTAATTGATAAATTTAGGTTACAGTTAATTTGTAGCTTAACAATAACAGCAAGAACACAAAAAAAAACATAATGACTATAGTAACTGTAAATTGGAATTATTTATTGGAACACCATCGACGATCGTAAATTTTATTATTAGTTTGTGAGAACTTACAAATAAAAAATTGTAACAATTTTTTGAAAAATTGGCTTGGCACGTACTGTCCTTATTTCTTGCCATTTTTTTGCCATAAAAATTTGAATATTTTAGCTGTTAATCCAATAACTCGTTTATTAATTTCGTTTCTTCTTCGTTGGCTTCTAATCCTTTATTACGATAGCATTTAATCTCAAGTGTTTAACTCGACCAATTGATGGATCTGCGTGTCACGTCTATTAGATTTGTCCCCTCGAGGTTCTTTCTTTTATTCATTGTCATCTCCTTTTTCTGCTTTTGCAAAGAAAAAGAAGCGGAAAAAATCGCTTAACATATACATAACGTAATCTAGTTAATTCCATTTCGAACATCGTCATATCCTCCTTTAAATCTGCCTCCTATCCGATATCTCGGATCCATCCGCTTATTATCCCTCCGATCCATCATCATCATCATCTATTCCGTAATTATTTCACCTGGTTTATATAATGGCAGTTAATAATCGTAAAGGTACAAAAAAACTAATCTGAAACTAATTACGGTTTGTCCTTATCAACTACTCGTTCTCGTATACTCTTAAACTTGTTATTATTAATCGTTATGATTAATGGCTCTGTGCGTAATAAATTCATGTACGAGTAATTTTTATGTGAATTCAATAGGATTTAATTAAAGAAAGGTAGATGAGGAGAAAGACGATTTTCTAAACAATTTAACAACATCAAAGAACAACAACAAACGGTAGCCGGTTCACGAATGCTCGTGTCGTTCTTGTTGCTGTTGTTGCTTTCTCCTCGTTGTTCGTAATGTTGTTCTACACATTTTCGAAACGAAGCGAATCCACATTTCCTTTTATAGTAATGCACAGAATGTAACTCTCGTTGTATACACAACACACACTTTTTAAACAATTTTAGCGTTATTAACGAATAATTCAACTTTAAACGCGTTCGCAATCTCGCACTTTTACTAGAAAATTAATTCGCATCGAAAACTAGAGCGCAATTCCGAATGCATTAATAATCATTCTGATGTTTTAATTAATTTTAATTAAACCTCAAACATTACAAAGTAGTTTATTTCTAAAGCCCCGATGATGCACAATGAACTTCATTTCAAGGCTGTGCAATTTCAATTTTTAATTTGCTTATTTATTTTGCAGGATTCCTCGTCGGGACTACCCGGTGATGAAACCGATACGACACGTAATCCGAAAAGGTGAGTTTTTTAATTAATTAAATCGAAAGAAAAAGTTCATTAGCGACCGAGCGATCGATGTTAATTAAGTGCAGTAATCGTCGATCACATTTTTTTGTTGCTCAACCACCCGGACCCTATTTAAATCAATTATTTTTTGTGGTGACCGATATGAAATTTACGCAATCGCTCGTTAATTGATTGGAGCATGCAAATTAATTGCACTCTCGATTATCGACTTAATTAAAACTCATATATGAACTTTATCCATTGTTTTATAATGTTTCGATCTTAATCTGTTTTGAAATTCACTTCCTTTCATTTAGAATTACATTATTGACTAAAATTTATTGAATAAAGAGGCTTTCAAGATTCGTTCCTAGTTCTCATTTAAGTATTCTTAAAAAAAAAGGTAATCGTTTTAAATAATTTTCTTGACAATTATGGTCATACCTTAAGACAATTTTTTTGTTCGGCGTTCGACATTGCGACCACTTTTTAAGCTCACGGTTACAAGACGTTAAGTGACCATAATTAGACCTACATCCGAATGGATCGCACTCAAGGACCTCGATTATTATTATTCGTACACGCGTGTATTTTGTGATGGCAGTTGTGTTGTGGCCCAAGGTACCACAAGCCCAGAAGAAATATTTGCTGAGATGTATCGGAAATTTGATAACTTCATAGATGACAGTGAACGAACTTTTATTAAGAAAAGAGATTGTTGGATTATTATTTGTTTCTGTTGTTGTTGATGGTCTGGAGACTTTTTGAAGTTGCCGGACTGGAAATCTACTTGTTAAAGAAACTAACCAATTCGATCTTCTTTTTTCCCCTTTCGCCGTACCGTTTGTTTGCCATCATCATCGTGGTTGTTGCGCTGCTTCGATCGGTCTTTTCCATTCGACAACCTAACATTATTATTATCTTCGTCGTTTGCTTAATAACATTAAAAAGTAACCATTTGCAACTGGTTCGCGTCTCGAGATTATCAATTAAAATTGTTGCTTATCAAGTTGCACGAACCGTAGTCAATTTGTTATTTAATTGCAAAAACCCGTTTACTTCCGTTTCCGCATTGCCTGCACTTTGAAACGTGCACATTTTTATAGAAAAATCAACATGTCTTACTAAAAAATCAATATAATAAATTTCATTTTAAAAGCAAACCTCTTTATTTAACTATTCACCGATCTGTAAATTTTTTTTCGAACCGATTCTTTTCTTAAAACCCTCACGTGTACACATGTCGAAAGTTACTTTTAAAAGAAGCGACTGTCTCTCTCTCTCTCTCTCTCTCCCTTGATCTTTCTTCGTCTTATTTCCCTCGATGAGAATCTCTTGGACGTTTTCTTTAATCTTTAAATACAACTCACGTCGTCCTTTCTTCGCCAGTACCCACCGTAAACAGTTAGGATTGGCTATTCACACACAAACACGGCGGTGGACATCTGCTGTTCCCATTCATGGTTATTGTATAACGCTTTCAGTACAAGAACCAAAAAAAGTAAAGGACAAGGAACGATTTAAAGTGTCAGGAATGACAAGCAGCCTCTTTTTACGTTTTGGACGACGTTCAAAAAAAAAGGAGAAGAAATTTCGATGATGATGATGGTGTGAGATAATTATTGGCAAACTACTTGCTCCTTATTTATTTTTTTGAAGCTATAAATAATCTTGAACAAGATTCGATTTCCTCGTCAGCTGAATTTTAATAATAATCGTCGGATGTGAAATAATAATGACCGGTACTTCCTTATAAACGCTGTTGCTCAATTTAAGGTGGGTGTTTAATTTATTAATTTAAAATGGTGCATTAATTAAGAAGTTTTACTGCTTCGAAACCGGCGTCGATCGGATGTGTGAGGTTGCGTAACGCGACACATTTTTTTCTTTCGAAGAAATTATATGGGTGAGATTCGTGCGGAGGCAACGACACTTTTAACGATTTCCACATATGGAGTTAATAATTTCTGGAAAAAAAAAACAGACAAAAAGAGTAAATAAAAAAGAGACCGCAATGAAGAAAGGAAACGACTTCCTTATGCGACGACTGTCTTTTTTCTACTCCCTTTTTTCGTTTTTGCAAAAGAATCGCTTCCTCAATTATTTACAATCTAAATACAAACATTTCAAAGGTTCTATTTCATCAAAATGCTTTCCCACATCGCCGACACAAGTAGAATCAAATAGGTGTGCAACTTTGCTCCCGCCGTTTACTTATAATTGGTTTTAGCAGTAAGTAGCGGTCAAAATAAATAAATCGTACAGATTATGCAATAACTTCGGGCATTTGTCAACAACACCACATACATATCAGTCGATGTGTGTGTGTGCATCACAAAGTTATTCACGATTGAAAATGTCAGCTTACGAGCCAAATTTTGGTCATTTGCGGGAAGTTTTAATTTTCCTCTTCAATATGAAGGAATCTGCGGCCGAGGCTCATCAAATGCTCTCAAGTACTTATGTTGAGGTCACTATTAGTGAATGATAGTGTTGCGCCTGGTTTCAACCTTTCAAGAATGGTAATATTCACGTCGAAGGCAGACATAGCGGCGTAAGAGAGAATATGCCGAATTGTAGGCACTACTTGGTGAAGACACGTGTCAAAGTCAAGAAGCATTGGCACGATCATTCGGAGTGACTCAATAAGCAATTTCAAATCGTCTCAAAGACATTGGTATGATTCAGAAGCAATGAAATTGGGTGCCGTACAAGTAGAAATCGACAGATGTTGAACGGCGTTTGCTTGTGAACAGTTGCTTAAAAGACAAAGACGGAAGGGATTTCTGTATCGTATTGTGACTGGCGTTGAAAAATGGATCCATTACAATAACACCAAGCGCAAAAAATCATGGGCATATCCCGGTCATGCTTCCATGTCGAGGTCCAAACCAAATTTTCACGGCTCGAAGGGCATGCTTTGTATTTAGCAGCAACAGCTCGGCGTAGTGTATTATTAGCTGTTAAAACTGACTGGAGCAGTCACAGGAGATCGTTACCGATTGCGAATTAATTCGTTTTAGCAGAGCATTGAAAGACAAACGGCCACAATACACCGAGAGACACGATAAAGTGATTTTGCAGCATGACAATGCTCGGCCGCATGTTCCGAAATTGATCGAAACATACTTGGAAACGTTGAAATGGGAATCCCAGCGTCTGGATTTTCCGGCCGGTGCTCCCTCTGACTATCACTTATTCCGATCAATGGCACACAGACTGGCTGACCAGCACTTTGAGTCTTATGAAGAAGTAAAAAATTGGATCGATTCGTGGATCTTCAACACGGGAGTCGCACGGTGCCCGATCCGAATTGCGTACGTATATTTGATCTGCTTTAATGATGCTTTTTCCTAAGAAAATGACGTGGAAAATTCGGGAAATTGAAATTTTCAATAGAGTGTTGTTAGAAACTCCATTAGAGCATTCCCTTTGATGCCATAAAGTAGCGTATTACATAGATTAGTACGTAAATATCTAAATCAGTGACCATTCTAATAAGTAACATAAGCCTACTAGATGATTGAAGGTGGGTAATTGTCGAAATACATGGTCGTAAAAAACATGAAATTTCTCGAGAACGGTGCAAGATAGCGCTATCCAACAAGAGTACCTTTTCGATTCAAAAGACATGGGGGATTTTAATTATCCAATCCAAAGTGTCAAAATTCTAAAGACAAAAAGTTCTGACTTCTGGAAAGAAGAAGGCCATCGAGAACACCACTTTGCAGAACTTTTTCAAAGTTTGAAATAACGTTCAAAGAAGCTCCTTAACATGAAATTATGATCCCCCAAAGTTCAAAATAAAATATTTTTTCGTTTATTTTTTATGAATAAAATTGTGATTTTAAAATCGATCTTTGACGGTCCATATCTCGAAGACCAAGCACTTTCGGACCATGGTTCATAGGAACTTTTTGGCTTATTTTGACGAGATAAGTCAACCGTTAAGCGCTGCCGGTGTTATATTGAATCACCCTGTATATTAATCATCTCGGTGGATGACAAACGTCTAATCGCTAGTATACAATTGTTTGTACATCTCAATTCTAAACTATCATAAACAATTTTTTTGCCATCGAATTCTATAAATATGCACTCGCCGCATTAAAAAAAAACTCAAAAACATCATTACATAATTAAAATTGTAATTAAGTATATTCGAATAGGATAAAAAAAATTATGTAACGACAGTATAACGACCGGCGTATATACATATACCATTTTTTTTCTTAGAGATGCGGAACATTATTATTATCTTTATTATGAAGATGTGCCTTTTTCTCTTCTTACTTCTCCGCCTCCTCTTTCTCCGTTTCCTTTTTTCTTTTCTTAAATTAGTTGTTATTATTGTTATGGCTCTTTCTTTGTGAAATGAAAAACGGGCCACACGCACATTATTTTTGCTGGCAGACTTATAGTCACGGATGGGAAGTAGAAGTTTTACGAAGGAGTATGAAAACTGTCTGTCTGTCTAAGAGAAATTAATAAAAAAAAAACACGTAATAATAAGTGGGCGTTTAATTTATCTCAATAGGCTACCCGGAGAATGAAGAAGTGAAAGAAGAGAATATAATAATAATTATAATGCAACAGCAACAATTGCTTTAATTGTTAAAACGTCTTCTCGTTTATAATAGCGATGTTTTTTGTTCCTTTTCGTTTTTAATTATTTATTGTAATAACGATTTTGTTGTTAACAAAGCCGCTTGTACCACGACTTTTATTACATATTGGCGTCGGAAAAATTGAGTCCACAAGAGTTTTGACTTACTTTCTCTTATTCCTACTTCTGCGAGCGTCTAGGCCACACTTTAAGAATTTAAGAGGACGTTCATAATGTAACGGTTAAAGTTAATTGTAAATTAACCGTTCGTTTAATAAATAAATTACTGCACCGCGGGTTATTTTTTTACGTTTAATGTCTTCACGTCCTTAACAAGGTCTTCAATTTCGTGCCAATACAGCTCAATCGAAATTTGTTGAAATTTTGACAGAAGTCGTTAAATTTAGCGGTCTCTTTTGTTGGGAATTGGTCAGAAGATCCATTAGATATTCTTCAGTGGTAAGGTTCTTTTTAGTTCATTATTTTCCTATCGATCCCACAACAACCGCTATAAAATTAAAGAAGCTTCTTTGGTTTTATTTGATGAATGATAATTCTCTTCTCGTTATTTTTTGTCATCATCATCTTAATTGAATTCACAGAATCCGATGGATGTGGTTATTTAGAATGAAATTAGATCTTTTAAGAAATAAAAAAGAAAAAGAAAAAAAAACCGAACTCCGTAATTGTATTTATTTATAAGAAAAGATGTTTTCAATTAAAATTTAAATTTAGTCGAGTTTCGTTTGCTCCATTGGAGCGTCTACATGCTGTTGTTGTTGTTGCTGTTGTTAATGTAGTAAAACGTTCTCGATCCGATCCTTAATAGATGGTTATCATTTTTTCTTCATCTTCTTGAAACGGGGGATGTTTAACATATACAGAAGTTATTTTAAGTGTAATAAATCAGTTAAAGGAGGAACGAGGTGGTGCTCGAAGAGATGAAGAAGAAGCAGAGGACTCGCCATCCATGCTATAACTTTATTTAAATTAGACGAGAAAGATGTATGATTATGTTAAATGAAAGAGGATCAGTGGAAGGGTTAAAGGATTCCTCTTTTCTTATTAACATTATTCTTAATATCGTTCGGCGCTCGTTGCTGTTGTTTCTGGTTCTAGAGGTTATAGCAAGAGACTTTTTATTCATTGTAAGCAACGTCCTTCCTTTTTTCCTCTTGTATTTTTTTTTCTCATCTACATTTCTCCTTCATTCGAGAGGGAGTAAAGTAGTAATTTATTCACATCATATCCTGGGGCGTCTTGTAAATTATTATACTCAACACGCCACACGTGGTTTAAATTTCGATGGTATCTTCTTAAGACTGGCAAAAAATGGAAGAAGAAAAACGAAGAAATGAGACAAAGGTGGAGAGACTAATGATAAAAGTAAGGTAATTTAAACGGAAAAGTGGAATCAAGTCAGTGGAACATATTTTAATTATCGGCATTATTATCGTCATTATGCGTAGAATGTAATTGTAATAATAATTCGCAATTATTGTTATTATTTGAATATAATTATCGTGTTGCTTTAATTATTATTAATAAGTGAAATTTTCAAGTGCATTGTTGTTGTTATTATTATTTAATGAAAGTGTTACTCTTATTTTCAATTAACTAGCTTGAACAGCAGCAACCGACAACAGCTGATGCACAGTTTCTATTGTATACGTTTTTTTTGCATTGGCACGTTCAGCAATTACTCGCATTTATTTTCTTCGGTGCAATCTTCGTGTGACCTATAAAAAAATTGATGAACGCATTTCGGGCTCGCCTTGCGAAGAAGAACCTTTAATTAAAATCCAACGCGCTGCGTTTCGTGACATCAAGTGACGTTATTATACAACAGGTAAACGAGACGTAAGAATAATATTTCCTTATAAGCCAACAAAGAACACTTTCTCTTGAACGTACAATTTTAAGTTTCGGTTAATTCTAACAACAACAACAAAGAAGACCAACAACAACAAGAACTTCCTTAAAACTTATTAAATTACGTAATATAAGTAATAATAAAGTAAAACAAAAAAATTCAAACGAAGAAAAAGAGACGCTTTCAAAATGATACCACTGAAACTCGACGGGTTACAACATAATTACTTTTTGTTTCGTTTGTAATGAAATAAATAATAATAAAACAAATGAGCGAAAGAGAAACTCCGGTTTGCCAGTATCCTTTGTGCTTCAATCGAGGAAGCAAATCGCTTTAAAATCGATTTCAGGGTTTCAATTAGTTTAGTTTTGTGATTTGGAATAGAAATGTATCGTTTGATTGAAACTAAAAGACTCAATCTGCTGAAGATGTTCTGCCACTGCGACTGGATGTTTCCCAATTGCGAGCGTACATCGGCCTCGAGGTATCATTAGAAGTTTCCGTTTTAACAATTTTTCCTTTCGGCAATTTCCTTATCAACCCATTTTTTTTACTTTACTGGTAAATTACATTTTGTGCTTAACTAAACAAGTTTATGTACCATTATAAGTTTTTTTTGCAAAAGGAATTAATTTTCTTACACGGCGTGGATTACGTTACAAGAATAAGCTAACAACAGCAACAAGCAACGATCGTTGTACGTGTTGGCTTTTTTTAAACATTTTTTTTGCAGATATAAGATATTTATCTATGATGAATGCAGTGAGAAATTGTGGTATAATTAATTTCGCACAACGTTCGTTAAATGATTAGCGTTCGTCGTGGGCAGATTTCTTACCTTATTGAGGAATTCTCTGCAATTAATTCAATATTAAACGTGGTAGAGGTCATCATCATCATCAAAATCATTATGGTTGTACATTTACATAATAATTTATTTATAAAAAGAAAAACGATTCCCCTCTAACGCTTTTCTTCACGCTCGATAATTTTTTCGTTTTCAAATCAAGGCGAATTCTATAATAAAGAGCTTATTATATTACCATTATCGCACGGTTCTTGTATATATTTTTCTTTTCTATTCTTTCGCCAATTTCTTGCGCAAAATTACATGGCAAAAATGGTATTAGTCATTAAAACTAGAGAGAATTATAAAAAAACGCAAAGGAACAACCTCGATGGTTAATTTGGCAGAACATCACAACTCATTAGAATGTTATAATAATGAAAATAGTAGAAACCTGCAAGTTAATACAAAGTACACGTGTTGTACGCGAATTTGGTTATCTACTACGCGATTTGCAATGTGCAAAATTTCAATTGCAAATTTGTTTATGGCGTATGCATTCAAAACAACGAAAATTCGTACTTGGTTAGAATTTTTGAATCGCAGAAAAAGGAAATAATTTGTAATCATCAGCAAACGCAGTAATTGTAAATGTAAACAAACATACTATTAGGCTTATCTTATCTGAATATGGAAAAGAAACTGTGAAATTGTTGAGAAAATACAATATTTGGATTTGCGTCTGTTCAATAAAAATCTGTAATTAACGTCAAATAATATATTTTTCGTTGTGTTGAAATTGCATCTAGCATATTATTGCATTAATTACATGGATTTTGAAATATCGAAGTAATTTCAAGGTTACCTTTAATTCATTCGATATCATATAATAACAATTAATAAGAAATAAATCATTTTATTATTGAATGCCGATAAGAATAGCGGTAACACCGGTTATTGCTATTGTAATCATTAGTTTGCCAACACTAATGGCTGGCATTATTTTTGGTAAATCCGTCGTAAATCAGAACAGAAATTATAATATGTATTATCACCAAGTAAAATTCAGGTAAACTGTAGGTTTTTTTATCATTCTTTAAAAGGAAGACATACAGAAGAAGAAAAACTAACGTTAAAAAGAAACGTGACGACGCCTAATGAATATTTATCATGAAAAAGAGTAGCAAAAGCGAGAATATATTTCCATTCATTAAGAGCCATAATAATACGGTGGAATATTCAAAATAGATGATGGATCCGGTTTTCTTTACTTTTTTTTATTTAAGGAAAGTTCTTCGGATAAGCAATTCGACAAGGTCGTAGCCATAATTCTTTTTTCCAAATATGTTCTTTTTTTAGTTTCCAATCGATTTCGAAACTGTGTAAAAAATTAAAATCCTGCTCGTCCATCTTCTTCTGCACATCTTTATTCATTTATTTATTCTTCCAAATCCATATATTCAAATCGTGTAGAGTTCTTGTATAAATAAATCTCGGAAGAGTGGCCTTCGTCGAATTAAAAAGAAATCCCCTTGGTACTTGGTTTTATTTAAAATCAACGATAATGAACGTTTTTTTTTAGAAGGAAGTTTAATAACGCGTAGTTGTAATAAGACAACAACAATAATTAATCGTCTTGTGATAAGATAACGGTTTTATTGGCATAATTAATTTCATTTTCCAAATATTAATTCCACAGAAGCAAAAACTAGGCCTTGACATTATACTGTATATAACATATATCACTAATGTGAAAAATTGCAATTTTCCATTTCAACGATTCTTCTAAATGATTTTTTTAGAGCAGAACTCCTTGTCACGCGAAAAGATTATCATAATGCGAGACAAGTTAAGGGGGGAAAATTTTATTTCGGAATCACATCCACAAAAATCATTAACTATGCTTATGGGAAACAGTTGAGGAAGGCAAATGTGGCTTTAATTGGATAAGCGAACTTTTTTCGACATTCCGGATTCATCATGTCCCAATTTTTTTTTACTGTTTTATAGGGTGATTTGTTATAATCATATGTAATGGTTCTTATCGTTTCGGTAGCCGTCCCTTTTTGTTATTGCAAAAGGAAAAAATAGAACCCGTGGGAATATTAGGATAATGTTATTAGGGTTGCCATTAGATTATTTCACCCTTATGCGACGAGGGTTCTCGCGAACAATGGCAGCGAATCATTATATCAATTTCTATTTCTTCTATTGTTGGAACACCTTTTCCCCATTACATTACTGCCATTCTTGTTATTAAGAAATAATGAAAATTTCTCCATCAAATTATGATGCCGTTGATTATGATGATACTGCCATACTTTTCTGATGACGGATCGTGAGAAAATCTCATTTCGTATAATGTAATGAAAATGATACGAGTTCCAGTTTCTTCTCATTCAACACCCACCTGTATATTATAAACAAACAAATTAATTTCATTTCGGTTTTGTTCATCTCTCGCGCATTAATTTCGTCCAAATAAGGTTACGATGCCATAAACTGATCGTAGTTTTATCGCGGATCGTTAATAAATGCGAATTTATAATTCGCCACACGCGAATCATGACAACACGCGGAGAAAAAAAAAATACGCAGTACATTATTCGAAAACGGTCCAAAACAAAACTTTTGGAAGTTTTGTTTTGTTAATTAGGTTGGATTAAGTTTAATTAAGTAATTTTTTTCGTTCTTTGTTTTATAACCTGTACAACTTCCGCTTTTTATAATGGGATTCATACAGCACACACACACACACACTAGCAAATAGTGAATCAACATTTACATTAATTAATCTACAGGCTTAACTGTACAAATACCAGGTAAAAAACAAAACTCATTTTCTTCATTTAAATTATAACTTGCGAGTGTGTGTGATACAATGTATTGTTTCTTTGCATAAATAGCCACGCTATTATTACAATTTTTATTCGTTTTTTTTTGCCGTTTGGTTTTTCTTTTCTATAAATCTGCATTGAATTAGTTTAATGACTTTAACTGTAAACTGTTATTATGATAATAATAATCATTTTGGACATGATTTATACGTGGTAAACCTTGGGAACCGATTTCCGTATGTGAACCTTTTGAAGGAAATTGCAAATAAATTACCAAATTAATTCCTCGATATAAAACTTAGAATAAAAGAGATTTTTTAAAAATAATATTCAGAATATCATCATTCCATTCGAATTATTTTAAAGCAACTTTGTTCTAAACTCCCCGTGGCTCCAACAGAATTAATATTCGCGATTCATTTCGAAAAAAACTTCACATATTTTATCTTACTGTAATCTTGCAAAATTTATATTTTGATACTTGTTGAATAATGTATTTGGGCTGTGATAGCGTTTCCCTTATTATGTTAAACCGTCTTCGCAATGAAAATTTAACTGCCTGTCATCGTTAATGAGAACCGCGATGTCGCATGGGCAAACTCGTAAAAAAGAAAACAATCTTTTATGCACGCGAAATAAAATTTGGCACGTACAGCTTTTATGACTTTATATTGGACCGGACTATAAACTTTTTGTGTTGATAAAAAATCGCAATTAGCTATTAAAAAGGGACTTTTTTCCATCGTGATCAAGGACTTTTTGCAAACTTCTCATTGCTTTTTTTTATATTGATGTCGTTGCCGTGCGTGCCATCGCATTTCGTAATATTCGTTATAATGATGGTGAATGCAGTTTAATTTATTTAATAAAGTGCAACAAATTGTTGTTTAATATATTATATGGAAATTGACAAATATAAATTGTATTAATTAATTGATATAAATTACTTTCATGTCTGGATATTATACGTTTCATACAAACACCTGTTTGTTGTCTTGCAATTATCTAAATGTTATTAAAAATAAACGCAATTATTACAACAATTTTTTTCATTTAATATATCTTTTTATACTCGTACAGCACTAATTCTCAGTTAATTTCGTAATGGGTTTAGAGCAGAAGGTCATTCTTTGGCATTTTTTGTTCTCTTGCCACGTTTTGTGCCATTCTATTACAAATAATTTTCTTCACGCATACAATTAGAAGAAGCAAGAAAAAAAAACAAACTTCTCCCATTATTGTTTATTATTTATTCTCATTGACACAAATCGTGTAACGTTTCGTTTTAAATATTGCAAAATATCGTGCGAATACACGATATCTTTATGTATCGTAATTAGAGTAGTAGCGGCAGTAGTTGGCCTTTAATACAAACCGTTGCAGGCTAAGACTGAAGAAACAAGCTATTTAAAAATGATAAAATATGGATCTCAACCATTTTTTTTTATTTGGCATTATAATCTTTAACACCCTTTGAATGATCAAAAAGGTTTTATGTTCATGTCGTGTAGGTTTAATTAAATTTTTTCCCTTCTTCGTTCGTCCAAGGTTAGATAATAATCGACAACTTAGGAATTCCTTTGCCCATCATCATCGTCGTCGCAACACATAAAACTTCAACTTATTGTTGTTTATTGTGTTATTAAGTTTGAAATATTTCATTTAATTTATTCCAATCTTGGCAATAAATAAACATTTATTATTAAAATCTCTCTCTCCATTACGCTACCTCATTAAAAAAAATTGTCAATTAACATAAAATAAATATTTAAACGTTTAAAGGTTAGTAAATTAACATAATATTCTTAATAAATTATTACAATAAGAATTAGTTGTTTCCCTAACGAACCTAGTCTCAATACAATTAAATTCTTTTTGGGACAACATGTCGAAATTTTCGTTAATCAATCATCGATGAACATTACTAATTTTTTTAAAAATAAAATATATGAAATTTATGGGGATTTAAATTTTAAATAATTTCGAAAAGTAAAAAAATAGAAAGTTCATTTTCAATTACTCATCGTTAAACGTGTAACAATACGCGAAGGCTTACGGTATTTTCCACTCAAGTGACATATTAACTTACATGAACGACGACGACGTCTTCTTCTGTGTCGAGAGACAATCGTTTGCAAAAAATAAATAAAATGAAATTTAGATTGCGGATATGAAAATTTTACGACGACCAAGACGTCTCTTTCAAATAGAGCACATAGATATTGTTAATAATCCAAGTATACGACCGTATATGAATAAATGCCTTTAGCATCGACTGAATAATATAGACATTACAAGAATATATCATATTTAATTTATTTATACGTTTTATAACGCTAAGAGATTGGATAAAGAAAGAGGGAGATCATCGAAGAAAACTTTTCGCTTAAAGCAGTTTCGTGACCGCGTTTAACTTCTTTCTCGCGCTCTTTCTATTCAAGTCATTGCAATAAAGGTGAAGTAAGGACGGAGCAAAAAGAAAAAAGAGGATAAGTACGAACCTGAAAATGCAAACATCTTTTCTGCCTCGCCACTCTTCACCATCATCATCATCAAAAGTCACTCTTCATCAAGTTATTACAAATAATAATAGTGATAATGTGAAATGCATGACACCAATCCGCTTATTTCATTTTTTAATTGTAGACTTTATAACGTGTAAATTTACATCTCGTAAAATGGTGCGTTTGACATTTTATAAACAGGAAGCATGATGGTTTAGTTGCTGAAGAAATAAAACGCAAGAAGCACTCGCTTGTATAACTAGTTTAGCTTTTATAATGGTCTGTTTCTTTAATTATTAAATTGCAGATCCAGTTTCGTCGTTTGGGTTTATGCAACCAAATTTGACCCTACCTTTAATTCGGGGTTAAAAAAAGAGAAACTAAAAGTCGAATTGTGAGAATCGTTTGGCAACTGGTCTTTCATTTTAAGCAAGATTATGTAACTTCTTGAAGTGGATGGTATTTTTATAAAAAAAAAGTTCTTGTGTACACTCTTCAGAATTAATCGAGTACGAAGAAAACTGGAACGATTTTATTTGGATGAAATTTGGTGTTATTTTGTTACAAATTGGATCTTATTTACGTTTTTTATCCGTTATGAATCGTTAATGTTGTTTAACCTATTAAGTTTGAATTAAGTTAAACAGACACACAGCGACGCATGTAAAGAAGAAGCACACGAAATTGAACCGTTTTTATAAATAGAAATAGCAAATTATTGCACATGTTGCAATTGTAACAAACTAAACTGCGCAATATAATGAACAAAGATATGGGTAAAGTTCAACTAAAAATACGGAATTTTTACTTCGTTCCTTTTTCAGTTTCGTCATTAATAATGCAAGTAGTGGGTAAAAAAACTTGTTGGAAAACATGAAGAATTCTGTTTCGAAGTATGAATGTCAGCAACAGTTTTTTTTTGCTTATTTTGTCAAGGGGCTTCCACTTGACATTTCACAGTTTCCGCACATCGTTTTCGTCCCTCTTCATCGCTTTGAAATTTAAAAATAATCTGTTGATGACAGATTCTGATATCAAAGTGATAAAGAATGATTGATACCTAAACGAACGGATTCACAACTCGTTTTGCTCCTCTAACCAACAAAAAAAACGTGCCTTTGTAAAATTCTTCTAATTCACCGAAAATAAACTCCTTTGTATTCTAATTTTTTGTTCGGAACATCATCACGTAGATGTACGTTTGACCTTTTTCTACTAAAACAACGACCATAACTTAAAAAAAAGGAGAGACAAGGAGGAATCTTCAAATAGCACATTATTACGTCTTTCTATGTTGGTTCCTCTGTCGGTTTGGTATTTTCCGTCTATTACAATTACTTAAGGTTTAAAGGTAACGTGCGTGTGCGACCTTTCGGTTCGTTCGGGTAAAAAACGATAATGTTGATTAAATTTGTGGGCATCTCGTACAGGAAGAAGAAAAAACGGATGAGTGACATGAGATCAACATAAACGGGGAACTTAAATCTCGTATGAATTTCCTCGGTTTTCCAGACAGTTTCCCAACTTTCCTCGTAGATCATGTACGAAAACGTTATAAATAAATTGGCACTTTGAACTTGTGCCATTATCCATACGACCTAGCCGTGTTTAGAGTTTATGATTGCACTTTCACCATCACGGAATAATAACGATGACGATGCTGATAATACTTTCACCGGTAGTTCATAAATGAACCAAACTAATAATACTATTAGTTCATGTTTTTTTTTGTTATTGTTCAAATTATACGAACAACAATAACAACAAGACAAATAAAAGGAAAATAACAAATCATTGATTCGATTTACAAGCGAAAAAATAATTTATTATTGTCGATAATCAATCGTACAGAATCTTCCACGATTGTCTATCGATTAGAGAATGAAAAATTGATCGTGACGTCAAATAAATAATTATAAATGTTTTTCTTACAGTTTTCTATTTGTTTCTGTACAATAATTTGCACACAAGTCCATTGTTGGCGACTTTTTACACAAATTTTCTTCTTCTATTTCTCATCTTCTTCTTGTATCTTCTAAGAACAACGAAAAAGAACCGTCATCCACTTTTAGAAAGAAGGAAGTCATTAGCAACGTTAAATTGCACATTACGTAACGTTAATTGAACATCATTTAAAGAGCCAATAAATTTTATTAAGCTGAAGAAGAAAAGAACGAATCTAGCCTTCATGGTAAATAATGCTAATTGAAATGATATTATTGATATGATAAATGGAATTATTATTGTTGTTAATATTTTTTCTTCATTGTAACCTTCATGTGTCCATTTCTTATTCTAAAGTCTAACAATCTCTTATATTATTAATGTTTAAATTGGCTAGTATGGGAAAATTACAAATCCTCTTTATTACACAGCAACATTGATGAGGAACACGATCTGTTTTCTCACATTTCGAATTAATTAATTACGTTAGTCTACCAGTAACTTGTGAGTCATTTATGTATGAGAATCAATTAATTTCGCTTGTTTTATTAGATTTAAAATTTGTTTTCGGTTCGATTTGAAACTTTTCTGTTCGGTGTAATATTTATGAACGTTCTTTTAAGTTGCAAATAATCATTTTTCTCTTTTAAACAGAATATTGAAGATGAAATCCATTATCATTAATGTTTTTGAAACGCATTCGACGCATTAAGACTTTTATTGCCACCAGCCACAAAAATAATCGGGTCATGGGCATGAATATTTGGCAAACGTTAGACATTATCGTCGGCCATTATTACACTACATTAGTTCCCATCATCAAATTTATTATTTACAATTTATTACTCAACTATATTTTCGTTATTTATAATTTCAATGCGAGGACGAATTATTTAAATCGATTGTCATTTAATTAGCGGTAATTATTGTTACTTATTATTATTTTGGCTCAATCAAACAATAACACTGGAGGACAACAATAGTTGAGAGATTTTTCTATTTGTTTAAATTTATTCGATTATTATGAATGTATAAGTTAAAAGGGGTCAAGGATGGTGAAAAAGAAAACGGGAAAAATAATTGCATTATCCATTGAGACTTCGCACGCCGCATAACAGATAGTAATGAGATTAGGAAAATGCATTTGCACATTTCAACGCGAAAAATCGCCTATTTGTGTCCAATGTTGATGTTTTATTAACTACCTGAACTATAAACCGAGTTCAGGTTTATAATTTATTTTTGATGATTCCCACAGTATTGATATCGCTTATAGCACCTGTTGTTTCTACCTGTTGGGTGCTCAGATTCGCGATTTTCTCATTTAAACTTCGGTTTTCCGAACATTCGCTAAAGGAATTGGAAAATTCTTTTCATGGAAATTCGTTTAATATTAATTCATTCCTTTCAATAGGAAACTGAATACAATTATTTCATTCGACCACGTGCACATACGTTTAAGTAATAGCAAGAACAATGACAGACTGGCTAAAAATTTGTTTAAATAATAATAATGAAAGCCTTCGTTTTTGTGACCGACTACATTATGATTATCAAGTTCTTTTAAAGGTGCGTTTCGACAATAATAATATTCAAAAGACCGTTAATAATAAAAATGATCTCTTCTTTCTGCCCATATTCGTATGATATAGTAAAGTGAAAGCTACAAAAACTAAATAAACCATGGAAAAAAGCGATTCGTAAAAGATGTGTGGGTTTGTAAATTATTACATTATGCGCCACCCTTACATTACTATCTGTTCTTGATACATCTACTTATATTTTTTTTTTCGTCAAACGATCATTAACTCTCTGCACATCGAAATCAAAACGAAAGACTTTCTTTTTTCATTTGATTAGCAATTTGTTGTAACAATCGATTTTTTCCATCTATTTATGGATTTAGAACATTCTACTTGTTCGTAAAAGGTCCGTTTCTCTAGTATAATTCCATAAATTCACCGTTTTTTATCATCGTTTCACTGCAGTGAAAGTCTTTTTACGGCTACGACAACGATGATGATGATTGAAAACCGCACATTAATTGACACTTTTTCGAAATAGAATCGACATTGTTGTTTATTTTATATGCATAAACGTGTGCCAGAAATGGTATCACTAAAACAGCTGGTTTTCCAAACAAATCTAACTGAAAGGATTATAAATGATTGGCGTTTTTGCATGACTATATCGAGGTGACAGCTAAAATCGCGTATTCTTTCTCGAGAAATCATCAAGCTAAAAAATAAAGCTTATACACGTGAGGGCATCGAGGTTATTATTGTCGCCTTATCTCGTTCAATTCAAATTAATTTACACATAATTAACGATAAAGAAAAATGTTTAACATTTTGCCATTATTGTTAAGCCGTAACAATAATGTCGGGTACGTTTAATTAACCATAACAATAAAAGAGACAAAAATGGATTTATTACCTTCTTGAATCAGTGATTATTTAGGTTAAACGAAACCGTCGCGAAGAGTGGATTGATTAATTCTCGTTCAGATGATTCGGATTTTTTTCCAAATCGTTTCCTGTTTGATTTCTCCATGCTCGAAAATACACCAACAAAAAATCATTTTCATTCGGAATTTATTTTTAAACTTGTACATGTTTTAATAGTATTTCACCTGAATTCATTACACACTTCCTCTCTACCTACATTTAAACGTAATTACCTTTACATATGCATGAACGATTTTATCATCGCTGCCATCATCATCAACATGCCTTTTAAAAAAATGTTTGTACATTACCTTCTTTTGCACAATGATAATGGTCATTCACCTCGAACAATTAACAGTTAACGTTCGGGAACATATTTTAAAATTGCAGACAAAAAAGCCGAACTGTAAGATAACATATGACGTTTCACGCTTCATAGGGGTTTTCAGCATAACAACTAGCCACAATTATATTTTATCAGGCAGGAAGTATAAAGAGCAAAAAGTTTTTCTTTTCTGCGGTCTCGTAATCGTGTCACATGCTCGGCTATTAACATAAAAAAGGACGGATTTAATCGCATCGAACACGTGAATTTTAGATTATAATTATTCGTAAATTAAGACTGGCGCCAATATTATTATAACGCTAAAGCAGAAACGGACGGGTGTCGCATTTAAATGACAAAAGTTGGGGTTAACTTTAAAAGCTGCATTAGTTATTACAATAGGGGGTTGTCGCCTGCAAGACGGCAACACCCTCTCTCGCCGTTATTCTTATTATTACTTATTATCCTTCTTATTCTTCATTTTTACGATTTCCTTCTGCATCAATAACGATCCTTTAATAGTCTAGACCTTAAATGTGAATATTTTATTAAAACTAGGCGCCAGTAAAATTTTATTTATTCATTATTAAGCGTTATTTTTATTCCTCTTACTGCTACATCTATCTTATTATTACTATTACACTACTACGTAATGACAATAATTTTAATCGTTCGCATTTTAAATGGCATGATTTATATATTGCCGAGCATATTGTTGTTATAAAGGTACCAAGAAGTATCGCAATAACAACGTCTGGCAGCAAGCAATTAGTTGCGTACTACTATTACAACTACTTTAATAATGCCGGAGGTCAATTATCTATGTGCAGTACGTGAATAGTGAAGAGGCAAACGCCCTATTATAATAACAATATTCGAAAGAAAAGGACGCGGATGAAAAAAATAAAGCCAGTTTCCTCCTTCATTTTTGCCACACTTCACTTCCATCCATAATAAATGAACTCGGCTGTAATAAGTTGCATTCGAATGACTTCCTTTTTCGTTTAGACTTTTTTTTGTTGAGGAACAATAAAAGATTAATGTTCGAGCACCAATTGGGCGAGTTTTAATATTTTGATTTTGATCCAAAATTGAGCAACATATCAACGATCGATCGTTATTTTTTGAATATTTACATTAAATCATACAATACATTGTAATCGGATTTTATTTATAATCCATTTGTTATTATTGTATTTTTATTGCTATTTGTTCGGAATGACGTTACCGCTCACATACATTTTTTTTTCTACTAAAACGTTAGCATTGGCCAAAACTGGTGGGCCGTATGGCGAATACATTGAGCGAGAGAACCACCTACAACAATTCGCGTATATTCGCATTGCATTTATTTAATAGTAATAATAATATTAGGATCCTTTTCAATATACGTTTATGTTATGCACGAAATTGGCAGTCTCTCTTATTTTTTTTTTTATTCAGTTTTATTCGAACTCTCATCGTTTAACCATCGCGAAACGATTTGTTTTCAAAGCGGTTTCGGTGAAGTTAAAAAAGTGAAATAGCTCAGACCTACGTGAAGGCTAGTTAATTAATTTGAAAAAGTGCGGCTAATTAAGATCTCCTCGGATTCGTTCCTCGTTTTACCCGAGTTTGCGTTAAATGTTGCTAGGTACATAAACCTCTTGGAAATAAACCGTTCTTAATGTTCATAAGTAAATAACTAATTGATGGTTTCTTTTTCAGCCTTAGCGAATGTTACTTTGCCGGGAAAGGAACGGCACTGGTTCTGCCGGCGGCCGAGGCTCAGAAATCCTCCCGACCGACCGATGCCGCCAACGGCAGCAACATACAGAAACATTTACAGTCGATGTTCTATCTACTTAGGCCCGAAGAAACTCTTAAAATGGTAAGACCAGCTCGATCTTCAATAAAACTAATTTTTATTAATAATAAATTGCGAGAGTGAACTTTACTTTCCAATAAGGTCAGTGGAAATGTCGTGGACGACAATGGCGATTATGAGATGATGATAATAATAATTGCTTGCGAATTATCGTTGTTAATCGAAAGTGCAATTTTGTTCAGCTTCAATCAGTGTTTTTCGTGTTGTTCGTTGAATTCGACGGATATTTAAAATGCTCAGTTTCCGTTAAAGCAAAATTAAAACGGTTTTAATTGATTACATAAAATTCACATAATTAACATAACGATAATAAACAGAATCGTAATTAAGTGCTTTTCCCCCTCGTGCAGCGTTAAATTAATTAAAATATCTGGCGTTATTTTCTATTTTTTCTTTTTTAATCGGTGAAAACAAAGATTAAATTGCAATTATATTATAATGCTAATTACAATAATGATAGTAATAATAATGCCATCGTCCGCGTTTAACACTTTGTCATGGGCGAATTGTTAACATTTTTCTCCTCTTTCTTTCTTTCTCCTTTTTTACATTTTTCTTATGAAACGTTTTACTTTCATTCATTTAAACGACATTAAACGCACTGTTATTATTACCTTTATTGCTTCGCATTGACATCTGTTCGATGGTAATTCTTTGAGTTTCATCAAATTAAATACTTTCATTAATTTAATAAACCGAGTTCGATGAACTTTAATAATCGATCAAAGTCATAATCGATTTCTGTGACAAAGGAAGCATGTTTGGTTTTACGAACTGGGAATTAGGGGAGAGTGGATGAAACAACGTTTATAAATATTGGATTTGTTTCGTTTTCGTCATTCAAACATTCAATCTTAGGAATCTATACAACGAAACTTTAAGAATTTTTCAAAAGTCCGTATCCTGTTGTTATACCTACTTTTCTCCTCTTTTATTTTAATTTTTGCAAATGTTAACTACTCTTAAGATAACTTTTACTAAGAAGACGAATGGCCTCAGAAGAGGTAAATTGAGAGAAGAGAAAAAGGTATCGTGACCGTATAATATTCGGCCAAGCATAAACGAAAAGAACAAACAAAAGTAATAATAACGTTTTTTTTTTCTTTCCTTCTTTTAACCGAGTTCCTTTCGGTTTTCAGAGAGAGAGAGAGACGGTATAGAAAACGAATGAAAAAAAAAAATTATATTGTTACACGTTACAGGTAAAAGTAATTCGTGTTCACGAAAACGTAAACTAACCAACGCACAAAGAGGGTAAGGTAAAGAAAAGACTCGCGGTCCTACTCGGTATTTTATTGTTTGTTGTGCAGCCTCTTTTCGAGAATTACCTCCCTCTTGAGTCCCAAAAAAATAAGCCCTCTTTCGCAAACGAAGAGAAAACGAATTATAAGGTCTCTTACAATAATA
Source organism: Hololepta plana (assembly GCA_963695495.1). Classification (NCBI taxonomy): domain Eukaryota; kingdom Metazoa; phylum Arthropoda; class Insecta; order Coleoptera; family Histeridae; genus Hololepta; species Hololepta plana. The sequence continues at coordinate 8,752,456 of OY968832.1, read as the reverse complement.
GTTTTCTTTTTGCAATTCTCGTTTGTGCAAGGCGTTCTTTTGTCGTTTTTACGAAGACACCTGGAAGCTAATTATTCTTCTTCCTTTATTACGCCTCACATTATTCTCAATTTCCATTTCTTTTTTTCATACGACAATCTGAATCAAATTAGATTCTATTTACTATTGCAATAAATATTGAAAGTAAAATTTATAATAATGCCAATAATAAATGATCGACAGTGAGTCATAATCCATGCCATTCTTTAATTATGTTTATCCATAACATAATGCCACGCGTTTTTCATTCCTGCTTTCATTTATTATTGCTGTGCAAAAAACATATTAATTGTTCATAAAGGGGGAGACGTCGATGAGAAATGACCGAAGAATAATGAAATTATCGAGCGTATCGACGTAAAATAGAATTACGTTTAGCATTTAATTATGTAGTCACCTTTCTCTCGTGTGCACCTTTTTAAAATGAATTTATAACCTTTTTAAATGTCATGGGTATTGTTGTTATTATTGTTGTTGGAACACGTTTATCGAACGGCAAAAAAGGAATTAAGATGAAGATAAAACAGGAGGAAGATTAACCATCTTCCTCTCCAATACAATCGCTCTGCTTCAAACTGCATTTTAAATTTTTAAATAATAATAATTATCGATTATTAAATAAAATTGATAATGGAAAAATCCTTCGGCGCAATTGTTTCTTCCTTACGAGTAAGAATCAATTTGTGAATGAAAATTAATATGAAAAAAGTCATCGTACATCTCTGCACGTAGGTGCCAGATTTACATCATATTATTGCTCTTTGACAACATTGTATTGTCCGTTTAATAAAACGATTTCATTACGATTAATAGTGAATAGAATTGAAAAAAAAACGACGAGATAAAATGTTAGATGGAACAATTGCGGCACATAAAAAATATCAAGGTTAATCCTCTAAAATGGTTCTCGTTCTTTTCAAATGTTCCTCTTCTAATTCTTTTTAATAGAAGATCTTAACTGAATAATATCGTCATCATCTTTATCGCTGTTCATCATCAAACCCAATTTGAATTGAATCAATAAATTCTATTGTTATGAAATGGATTAAGATGAATGTCGTTTTTTTTTTCAAATGAGACGAAAAGATTGAAGAGTTATTGCGAAATTTAATTATAAAAAGGCAGCAGGAATAGACAGAAAATTGCAATAAAGTTATTTTTAAGTTCTTACATCAGTTGAGCTGTAACGCGTCTCTCGATCGAAGACGCTTATTAAAATGAAAAATTTACCGCGTACAAAAATAATGAGAATAAAAGGATCTTGGATAACGTATAAAACGAAGGACAACTTGTTGAGGCAAGGAAAAAAAAGTGAAACCGTACTAAGAGAAACGACACTAAAAGGAATGAAACGTCGGTGATGGAATCGATTCCAAATCAAATATAATTTTTTTTCCAACTTATAAACAACTTGCGAATATTTCTTTTATTTTTTGGAGGGTCTTTAATAACTTAAGTAATATGGTATTAAGGCAGCTTTTTCTGTTAAATCATCTTAAAGCAAAAACATTATTACTAATAGTTGCAGATAAAATGTCTTTAGACTGAACACTTTTTTCTTTATATTCGTGCATCAAAATAACCTTCGAAGGTCAATTTAAACTTGGTTCTTTCATTCCTTCGCTCACCTTTTTTCTTTCGCTTTTAGAATTTAATGCGTGGTCAAAGAATTTATGATTAAATTTTATGGTTATTAAACCAATTGTGAGGGAGCGAGATCGAGAGATATCGAAACAAAGAAAAATTGTGCAACAAGATTTTGTGGTGGTCGTTGCCCTAAACGTTTCTTCTTTTTATTTTACAATATTGTTATGCAAAAATTGTTTGCCATGTCGTTTTGGAATTAATGTCAGTGAAACATCTCGAGTAGTAAAATTGATACGAATCGCGTATAATAATAACAACTCTTTCTATCTGCGACCGGAATATCTTATGCTTAACAATTCCGTTAGCATTCCGCGTTAAGAAATATGTCATCGTGCAAAGTTTTTTTTACTAAATTTTCTTCACAATTCTCCTCGGTATAAAATATACAGACCAACAATTTATTGTTATTATAATAAATACAACGCAACAAAACGAAACGACAAGCTGCTGCCACGTGAAATAAATTTTATTCCAAAATGTTTTAACATTGACTTTGAAAACGATTGTTGTTATTTGCTCCGGCGCACCAAGAATAAATTCGAAACGATCTAAAGCCAAGATTTTTTCAAATTGTAGTAGATAAACTATTGCAAGGAATTCGCGAAAAAATAATATTAGCAGATAAAATGCACGAATTCGAGTCAGTTTTTTATAGTCAACGCAAATTTAATACATTTGAAATGTTTGCAAAAGTTTACAACAATTTGCAACATTTTCTCTCCACGTCCGATTAAAGGGGGATTTAAATTAATGAAAAGTGAGAGCTAATAATGATTTCTACACCTTCGGGTCTTCGTGTTGTTCTAACTAAATGTACATAATTGTTCCAATTAGAGAAACACAATTTTTGTTCTCACTTTAATTCGCAAATAATCAATTTCGAATTTGATCGATGATCTAGCCGGAAGGAAAAGCGACTAATGTCTTGCTAATTGTTTTTTCAACTTCTCTCACGTTAGTTAGTGATATTAGCTTTTATTTATTTTTGTAAATTAACATAAGTGTGTCAAAAATGTGTAGTAGGATACGGTTATTTAAATTATAAAAAAAAAGCTGACAAACAACAAGAGTTTCTCCCCATTTAAAGGTACACGTAGCACCTATAAATATTTTTACATCTAATTAAGTTTCACTTTTTTGTTTTCTAACATAAAATTCACCTAAAAAATAATAAGTTTTTATCAACCGGTTAGATATTAAAAGTAGCATAGATAATGTATGGAACAATAACAGAAACCGAAGAAAGGAATTAAAATTGATGGTTATACAGTTATGAAAAATTATTAGAAAAAAAAAGAAATGTATTTGTTGCACAGTTATGCAATAAAAGAAAACCACCGATGGGATAATCTATAATCAGAAATGGTAATATGCAAATGCGATAATCGTTGTAAAGCTAGAGGAAAATAAATAAAGACGTTAGAAGATGAAAGAAAAACACGACAATTTGCAATTACATTTAATTGTTACCAATTACAAGAGGTAGCTAACTACAATCCGCAATTTTATTCATTAAATCTGCAACGCTTTTTTCCATTTTTTGTTCAACGGTTTACCGTTATAATGTTTCTTTTTCTATTCAATTTGCAAATATTGCTGTATGAAATTCAATTGAACGCAATCAATATTTATTATCGATAGTGAAAGGAATTTATTTATGCTATTGAACGGCAACAACAATAATATTAACGGAGGAAGAGAAGAGGAAAAAAAAAGGAATCTAATTTTTAGATCTATGCGAACATTAACAGTTATTTATTGTACATTTAACAACAATCTGAAACGTAATCGATCAACAAACGGTCGTTTTTCTCGCTATTTATTCCTAGGCATTATTATTATTATAATTGACTCAACTTGTCGTTTTTTTCTCATTATTAGTAATGCCATTGAAAATCGTTAACATAAATTAATAATTACATTTATATATTCTAACCGGTAAAGAAAAGGAAAAAAGCGATCGTTTTGCATTCTTCCAGTAAAAGTAATAATTTTCTGCACGATTAACAACGTGTCACGTTTCCTTTTTTTATTTTCAATTTTCTCTCTCTTCGATAGCAAATACAGGTCTTTTGTCAGAAGGAAAAATTCGCATTTTCCTAAACTACTCACCGGATTCGTGTTACGTTATCGATAATGCAAAACGTGTCGTTTAGCAAAAGGAAATGAAGGAATACTCCACAATAAAAGCGTAACGCAATACTCCAGGGCGAAAAGAATCCATTAAAAAAGCACTTCATTTCCATTCAAGATTACGTGCCATTATTGTATTGAATTCCTCTTGTTTTGGAAAAGCTTCCAACCCAAATTCCCTTTATATCGCACACACTAACTATCCCACTAAAATGGGAATTAGTTTCAATCGTGGGCAATTTGATAGTGTTTCTTTGTATACTTTTTTGTAGATTTTATCGTTTTCCTGTGTTTTATGGAAAATAATCATCTAAAGAGACAGAAAATTTGTTCGTTAATGCAGAGATTAGAATTTGAGGCAGACATTAGGACTTTGTTTATTTGTCGAAGATAATAATGAGATTGAACTACAGTCGCTGTTGTCATAGGCCAAGTATTATTATTATGCACCGAGCGATAAGGACCATCTTAATTAATCGTTAACAATAAACGGTCGAATAGTTCATTAAAAATTAAGGAAATGATTTTAATTAATTCTCATATAATTAACGTCCGCATAGTGGTCGTAATTTCGAAAGAACGTAATTAAATTTCGCTTCAAATCGTTTTTTCTTTCCTTTGGACCAAAACTAAATTTTCTTCTAAAAAATAAATAATAAATTTACTAGAAAAAAAGATAATAAACATTGCGTTTTCTCGACGGTCATTTAAGCAGAACAACGTACGGCCGCCGATTATTAATAATAATTTTCTAGTTTCGGATTGGCGACGTGCCAGCGAAAAGTAAGCGAACAGAAGAAAAAGTTTGAAACAAAAAGAAAAGCAAAAAAAAGTTTCCTCGTTTATTTTTAATCCGTTTCCACGTGCCCGAATTATTTATACGAAATTAAATTCGCAATGTTATTCGCCATCCTTCCTGATTTGCACGACGGTTTAAATGTTAGAGCCTTATTTTATGGATGAGCACGAATTGGACATTTTATTCAGATTAAAGACGAGAAAAGAATCGTGAAACGATCAACTATTATGATGGAATCAAAATCAACTCTCGCTCGATTTCGACCTTCCTCATATATATTTTTATTTGCAAAGAAATTATGCAACGTAATAATGTTAGTCGATCGCGAATTTCGATTACATCTTTGCGAATTGTTATATAAGACTTCGTGACTTAATTCTCATTTATTCTCTTTTCTTGAACGAGAAGACGCTCCTTTAGAAAAATTATGTTAAACAACGAATTTAATTCAACTTTCTTTTATCTTGCACAGAAAATATTTAGGTTCATCCTCAATTACAGTGATGGATTTCGGTCGCTATAAATTTATGTACGTTTCACTAATTTCCTGTGATAAATCTCAAATGAAGCAATTAATGTTTTTCGATAATTAGACATAAATTTATTATCATCGAAGTTAATTGAAGACGCGTTTTTTTTTTTCTTCAAATGCTTTCTCGCTTATGGTCGAAAATTTATTTTATTGTTATTATTACGATTATCGTTCATTATCGTTAAAATTATAAAACGTTCATTGAACGATTATTACTTTTATAATCTTTTATTGTTGTTATTGAACATCAAAGCTTTAAAGGAATCGCAAATATGACGGATTAAAATAGTGCTTTGATTTTTTTAAAACTCTTATTGTTTTGTAATTGTAAGCAACTCTTTCATTATGAAGTCTTCTCTCTATTAATTAGAATGCACCTCGTATGTTTCTTGAAATGAAGCAACCTCTTGCAACCAACTGGAAGAGGGATACCTTTAAGTATATCTATTTAACAATTTCAATCACATTCGCCGTCGACGCAATAATAAAGTGAGTTCCTTTAAAATAAATACAGAAGTAACCGATTGTTTTGTCGTATGAGAATATAATTTCTTATCGGAATTGGTCGTTGGCTTGCATACTTATTAGTCAAAGAGCATACGCAAGTATGTGACGGAATATTATTATTAAATAATTTATTATATGTGTTTGCTGGTTTACCCATCAAAACGCGATAGTGAAAGTTAAAAATACAAATAATAGTTACGTGAAAAAATGCTTCCTGTTTATGAAAAAAGGAGTTTTTTATTATTTAATAAAATATATTCAATTACATTTTTAATGGAAAATTGCGTTGTATAATGGCATAATAAGAGTCGGGAGCGTTAGGAATTGTTTTGTAACTGAAATGTTGCACAAAAGTTTTCAGATCAACAGCTTATCATTCATACTTTTGGAATTGTCGTTTCATTTTGCCTTCAGCGAACGTTTGGAAAGTTTTTATCAGCAGTTTCAACATATTGTTTTTTTTTGTATATATTTAATGATTTATACCGTAGTTTCATATTTGCTTTTCGTGCTGGTTACATTCGTGCATAATGACCCGATTTTTTTCCTCTCTGTGGGAGGTTTATTTTCCTTATTAAAGCAATTATATATATTTTTTTGCATAATATTTCATTAAACACAAACTCCTATACATATGTTACACGTGAAAGTAACCGAGCGAACGAGAAGGAACATGACTCATTTTGGTCATTTCAATTACTTACAATTTTATTATGTTTACCTACATTTATTATTACAACTAGTATCTCTTTTTTATCGTACTCACTAAAAAAACCTTTTTATTATTATTGTTTTATTCAGAAACGTTCAAGTTTCCGTTCGTTTACGGTTTCTTAGTACAGTTCTAGAAGTGGATTTCGAAAGTTTATTTTATCGATCGATTACCACAGTTTAATCTTCGGAAAAGAACTTTATTTTGATTATGCTCGGGAAAATTGAAAATCTTATTATTCATTTAAGCTACCCACGTTCATAATCTCTATATTTTCTTTTTAAATATTAAACTGTGTTGCGGAAAGTTAATTTGGAATTTTCCCAGAGAACATCTAAAATTTTGTCCTGGAAATTTCACAAATTATTTTAAATTTGAACAAAAGAAAAGCATTCTTAATACTAGAAAGTTGATTTCAATCCCAATTTGGGTCTCTATACATTTTGTATCGAGTTTTTCATTACTCCAATTCGTTGTTACCACCAATCATTGTCTTAATCATAAGATTATATTGTTTCGATTGAATTGCTATTTTTTTGCTGAACGCTATTTGATTGTGTATTTTATTATTATTTTTTGGGTTCGCGTTTTAATACATTTGATTTACATTTTTGCGTAGGAGGGCTCACTTGGAACAATTACAAGCGATATTTTTTTGCACTTTATAGCATAAATTGTACGGTTTCCGTGTGTGTTTGTGCACACGTTTTAGTGGATGTGACCCAAATACATTGGTTTAACTATAACGATAAAAATAATAAAGCTTGAGATATAATGAAAATAATATTAAAGACATTTTAATAGCAGATATGATGGAAAAAGGAAATCATTATGCGACTATAATAATCTGTTTAAAAATCATCATCACCTTCGACCTATTACGAATGCATTAACCTCTGTAATGAGCCACTTTTATGTGAAGCGCCGTGGAAAATGAAGCTTCGATCGTTGAAAACGAAAAACCCTTTTATAGAATTTTTGTTATAAAGTGGTTGCAAAACAGAAATAAAATAAAAGTGCACGCATTTTTGAAAGAAATCCAAATACGTAAATAAAGATTTTGATTATTAATAACGAAATGTTTGGACGTTTTCGCGACTCAAACGATTACAAATTGCCAGCCTCTAAATGATAAATGCAGTTGAAAATTGCAATAACTTAATTTGAATGTAGTAGGTAACGTAGGGAAATTGAAAATTTCTCTCTTCGATAAATAACATCAACAATATACGTGTGGCACAATTTATTTAGCTCGCGTACCTTTTTCATTCTGTTGAAATGTGTAATGTTTCATGCTAAAACGATGAATCATTGTAGTTCCTCTCTTTTATTTATATTTTTTTGCAGGCTGTGAAATTGGAAAGTGTGCATCCCACGCGCACGAGATACTTGGTCGTCGTCTCGCGTATGGGCCAACACGCGGAAGAGTCCTGCTTGTTGGGCATCGATTGTAACGACAAGACGACGGTCGGTCTCGTTCTAAAGGTTATGGCCGACACGGCGATCAGATTGGATGGAGATGGGTAAAGATGAATTTTTCTTCTCGTCAATTATGATAAAGCCTTCTATGCAATCGAATTCCAGCTCCTTTCTCTTTATTCAGTTGCGATATATTGATCGTGAAAGAAATGAGATAATCGCACGGTACTTACATAATCGCCGTTTTGTAATGTTTAAGGAACAAAAAAGTCTGAAAGGAAAAAGAACTAGTTGTCCTCACTTTTAACAATAAATAGCAATGAGAGCAAATCATATTTCAGCAATAAACGTATCCAATCACTTTTCCCTCTTTCTAATTGCTTTGTCCTGTTCTTTGATATTTTTTTTGCGACTAATTTCTACCAATTTATCATATCCTTTCATTAGTAATCTAAAGGTGTTAAATACCACTTTATTATCGAGACCCAACAAAGAAATATTATTAAAAGAAAAGTATAAAGGTCAAACGCGCTATTCTACGCAACACGAATCGAATTAAAAACGAACGAACACAAGCTGGATATTATTATTTCTATACAGCGTCACACTGTCTGGCGATTCTGAATTCGAAATTGATTTTGCCTTTTGTATTATTCCATTTTCACATTTTCGTTATTATTTACTTTTATAGATAATTTGTTGTTGTTTCCTTTTCAGCGGCTTCAGCGTCAACGTGTGTGGGAAACACCATATTTTCAAACCTGTTTCAGTGCAGGCCATGTGGTAAGTTATTTCGTTTTGAACAATTGTTTGATCGATATCAATTTATATCTGCTTAATATCAATGAAAGTCGTTAATTTAGATCGTATTTATCGTTGTTTAGATGGATATCTACGAAAATGAGATTAATAAGCAAAGCAAATGGGTTCATTAATTAATTTGGAGGATTTAAAGGGATTCGTTTTCCTTCTTACATTCAATAATCATTATTGCTAATGATATGGAAATTTAAAACGAATTAAGTAACGATGCGTTAAAGACAAATAAATGCGTGAGCGAGCCAACGAGTCTTCTTTTTTAGTTTCTGTACTTTTTTGTCGTTTCGTTCAACGTGCTATTTTAAATAAATTGATTGATGGTTATATTCCGTAGTCATAGAGTCTCATACATAAGAAAGATTTTTTTATTTAAAACACGTGTTAATGAACATCTGGCAACATTTTTAGCGCTCCGGGTAAATTTTTCTTCATCATTATCATCTCCCCGCTGAGAGTTTGTTAGAAAACGTCCAAAGAAGCAAAGAATTCAGTTTAATCTAAACGAAAAATTACGGAATACATCCAAACTTCCTCCCAAAACTAAACCAGCTCATTTTTCGTTGTTGTTGTAATGCTTTTAGTAATAATATTAATATTTAGCGAGAAAAAAAGAGCGTGGGTTGGCTTTTTAGCAATTAGACGTAGTAAGCGAAGAATATAATTTATTTTTCCATCCATTACACAAAAATAAACGCGTTACTTTTAGACCGCCGACGACCCATCACCATCGCACTACCAATAAAGGACGTCGTCGCGAAATTTGCCACTTTTCTCCCGCTCTTTCGCATCATCCAAAACAATTTACACTACGAATTCTTTCAATATTTAAATAGCTATCGCCGTTTTACTTTTTGCGCATTGTTTATTTGGCATCGCGCTTAATTGGGTCAGAACGTTATTTTATCGATGCTTTTTATGCCCTTTTGCAAACATAGATTTTTTTTGCATTAGCTAGTGAGCTCCAAACGACTTCGTTTGACCGATTCGTATGCAAATTATTTGTCGATGAATCGCTCTCATTCTCTCTCGCTCGCTAAGTATTTTTTACACAGTGTGAATGTGCTTCAATTTTATATGGATCGTACGCCTCGTTGTCCTTCCTTGTTTTATAAATACACATAAACCGACTCGTTCTCCATCCATTCGCTCGCTACACGAGCAAAAAGTCAAGTGTCGGTGTTGTTTTAAGCCAAAAAAAGAAGTTTGCCGACGATTTATTTACGCGGCGGAGGTGGAGGATTCATTCTCTTTTATTAATTGAGAGAAATCCATGGTGCAACAATAGTGACTGTGGACTTTATTATAAACAGTTCAGATTAGATTAGAGGACAAAGATGTAAAGAAAAAGGTTCAAGACTAAATTTCTTTAGCGTTAATGTGCGTGTAATTATTTTTAATATTATGGCCACATATCTCTATTACATATTGAAACATGTCGATGAAGCTGTAACTAGTTTAGCTTGCAGGTAAGTTGATTGCTGCAGGAATTTGTGCGTCAGGCTTTTATTAATTAAATTTAAAACTTAAATTTTCAATTTCGGTCGAGAAGAAAACGTTTCCAAGTTCGGTAAACTGAAACGTATTTTTTTCAAGTTCAAATAAATCCCAAATGCATATGGATCTAAAAATGTAACATTTTCTTTTGAAGGTAAAATTAAAATAAAATCTTTGAGAAAAAAGTGCGTCAGTTGCTCGATGTTTGTGCGAAACTTATTAAAAAAACGTATTCGTGAAAAATTATTTTTGGCAAGCTTATGCAAAAAGTACAACAAACCGCGACTGTTTTTGTTTATTTACAGTTAACGGCTACTTTTCGGGCATTTTCCTTTTTCTATTCGTTAAAAGTCAATGTTATGTTCATAAAATCATTGTTTTTTTTTACTTAATTTAATAAATTAGAGATAATAGTAATTGTCGACAAGGTTATATTATTGTTGGACCTTTTATTAGAAGTTTTAAATACTTTTTATAATGATAATAAATATGACACTGTAATACCAATACGTGGGCTTAAAGCTGTGTCCATTTTATCTAACTAGAAGGAAACAATGTTAAAAAAGAAGTGAAATATTTGTTTTAAGAAAAAGCAAAGAAAAGAAAACCTGTCGCTTAATCGACGTTAATTTCTGACGGATTTATTTTATTATTCCATTTACTTCTTCGCCTTGGCTTTAATAGAAAATTATATTTAAAGATTACGTTTAGAAAAGTAAAAAAAAAAAAACAACGGAGAGAAAGAAGCAAAAAGCATATTAAGGAATGTTTATAAGGAAACGCATTAGAGATTCTATTGCATTTTCAAAAACAAATAACCGTATATCCTGCGTACGTGCAAATGTTTACTTTAGTTTAATCGTAATATTTTTTTAAAGTCGCCGACGAAAAGCTACATTTTACGCAATAGCCTTACGAAATATGCAAAAAAATCATTAAACGAAACCGGCAGAAAAAATAATAGCATAATTAATATCGAATGTCTCAAGCGATTTTATGACTCATTTACTTTAAATCGTTAAGCCTGATCTTAAATTAAATAACACAATTTTCGTAATTGTTAACTTCCTGCATAGAGTTTCGCAAAATTATCGCAAAATTAGCGTTTCTCGGCCTTATTACTTATTATTATTATCGCACAAGTTTCTATTACATTTTATCCTACTCTTCGGCTCTATCATTTAGCTTGTAATCACATTAGTTCTAACAAATTATGGTGCATTTTCGCGTTATGTAGAGCACAAGTTTCACAAGATATTAACTACAAGAAAAACAACCGAGAGGAATTGAGAACCTGCATTGAAATTAACCGGAAATTACAATAGTACTCATGTATGGACGTCGATGGTAGTAGCAAGTTTCGTACCGGATAAGTAACGGTAATAAATAGAAAATTATGCAACCGATTTCTTTCTGTTGCCGTTGTTGTTGGCGTTCTAATTAAACATGCAATTCTTCTTTCTGCTACAATTTTACACAAGTTTTTCTCACACATGCACATTAACCGATTGTCCTACAAAACCGAACAAAGGAGGATGGAAAGAAGGAAAGAGATAAAATTAATTGTGACTAATTTATGATCTCTCAATCACTCTGTCTGTCTCTTTTTTGTCTGTTTACTACTTAATCGTAGTAGTAGAAAATGCAATTCAACGATCCCAAATGTGATCGGCTGCCCACGCTGATTAAATCGATTAATGGATAATTAACGGCCCATATAATTGATTTAGGTGTTCTTTATATTTAGAATGGAGAACCGGCTTTAATAAATAAGAAATATGCGGGCCTTAAGAAGTCGATCGCTTAACAGATAGAAAGTAAAGTGCTTTATTGATTTTGAGTTGAATTTTTTTTTGTACAAAGCACGTATTTTACACGTTAATAGCAATAATTATAGTGGCATTATATTTTATTCATTTATAGAAAGCTCAAGTTTTCTCTCTCTTTCATAAATAAGAAGTTAATAGCGTTATTATTGTTATTATTTATATTGCTGAAAATCAATTTCGTATTAAGGAAAAAATTATATGAAATGAACGTGATGCATTGGGTATTTCGAATTAATAATAATTTGTTAATAATATCTTAACAATAATAAATTTACTTTCACCGTTTTTCATTGTATTACAACAATAACAAAAAAAAAATGCTGTTAACGTGCAATGGAACTAATTGAAAAAGGGCAATTTCAAAAATGAAATAAACATAAAAAATCATTTACACGGATCAATAAGATTAGAAACTATTGTTGCTGTTATTAATATTACCGATGAAAATTATTATTTTATCATAATTATTATCGTTTCGATATTAACGTTTGCCCTACAATGAAAGTTTATGAATTTATCTTTATCTTTACTATTTCTCAGTGATTCGTTGCAACATTAATAATACCGAATAATATACAAGTAACCAGAGACCACTTTCGCCTTTTCACAATTTGCATATCTAATTTATTCAATTTTAATTATCGGCATTTTATTAAAATATATCATTAAGAAATAAGAATAACAAGAAGGAGAACCGAAACCGTTTTAAAATATGAGAAAACGTATCTATTATTTATTAATTATGTTAAACTACACAACGTCTAACATGGATTTGAAACAAACCAAAATGAAAAAGAAAAGGAATTGAAATTATTGTGAAACAAAGGAAAAAAAGCGAACGCTCCTATATATTTTCTCCAGCGTTATTATTATTTCTCATGCTGCCAATTTCGCAATCTCACACAAACGAGCAAAATTAATTGATTTCGTATTGTAAATTTTGAAACAAAAGCCAATAATAATTTCTTCACCATTCATCGATAATCACTTTCAACCTTTTGCAACTCAACATTAAAGGTTTTCATGATCCATCAAATATTTAAACTAAAATTATATATTTTTTTTGTTGGAGATAAACTAAAAATATATCTTCGCGTTTAATATTAAACCTTGATCGAATTATAAATAAAACCAGTCCGAAAACGAAGAGAAGACCGTCTATCCTCCATTCGCGTTTATTCTATATGAAGGTTCGTTCGGTTTATTTAAATTTCGCGTTTCTCAATGTATTTCCAACTATTACTACTACTACTACAGTTATTGACTGGCTTCTTCTTCAAAGACCCCCTTAAATGGCGACGTCGAACAAAAACGTTGCTTTTTTTTAACAATAATAATAATAAAGCGGGCAAGGAAGCGACGTCGGCGTCTGTACAACACCACCAACACTAACGAAGCAATCTTATTTTAGAAATAGGCCTCTCTCTCACTTTTTTTAGCAGTAATTCTCTCTCGCACTTTTTCAATTTTAATAAAATTGACTGTACGTACATGGTACGATGCGAAACTTGATGGATTGAAGTCTACAAATAAATCATAATTAAATTTGACCCTCTTCAACAATGTACCTTATTTTTATGATTATTATAGGGCACATTCTTTTATTTATTGCAAAAACACTCATTTCATAACCTTCTTTTCGACGTTTGATTACCTTAAATTTCACTTAAATATAACTTTGTATCAATTTTTTGTGTTAAAATGAACATATTCCCACTATTTGATGAAGCTTTAATCACTTTTCAATCGTCCCATGTATCATTTTGACCTAAATCTCTCCTGTAATCTTAAAAATTAATTGTACGTATCCTGCAGCTTATTAGGATACATTTTTCATGAACAATCGCCTTGTTTTCGAAAACCCTCCAGAATTATTCATGTCCCTCTAATAAACGACGAAATCCAAGCATTTCCGGTTAAAATGGAATCGTTTAAATCGAACATCTGTTTAGAAGAATAAGAAGAAACAAACCGATGATGTTGATGATGATGGGAAAAAAGCATAGGAGGAAATCATGTAGTTTTTTCTAGATAAGTCGAAACTGGTTTCGACTACTATCTAGCAGCATCTTCTTCTTAGATCGATCGTTATTATCACAAGTAGGTAAATAAAAAATGACTTTTAATAGAAAACGGCATGGAAACGAACGTATGAAACGATCGTGGAAACGGTTGTTAAAGGGAGAGCAGGAATTTAAAAAAGAAACGAGTTTCTTCCAACGAAAGACGTTTTTAATGGAGGATTATCTCTTTTACACATGTAGGATGTTAGAATAGATACGTTTTAATGCAGGTGTTCTATTATAATTTGGCAAACGATACGGACGTTTGTGTCGCGCTAGAAAATGGACCATTTCGAGTCGTATTCGGCGAATTGGTTGCAATTAAAATTGCAATTCAGCGAATTAGTTCTAATGGTAGCGATGCGTGCCAAATTCTTTATTGCTTAAATAATAATAGTACAGGATTTGCATTGTACTTTAAAAAGATCCATATTTTAATTAATAACCAGTCAATCAAGATCGATGAAACAATAAAAATACATAATTCCTTAACTTAAAACTGGAATCGCCATTAATATCATCCTTCTCAATGGATAAATTCTGTGTAAAAGGATAGAGCTGTTTTAATATCAACTTATCAATTATGTGCATTAGTTATTAGTATAAACCGTTATGAATTGCAATGGAATCGTTTTAAAAAGTCCTTCTTGTCGTCTCTCATCATTGTTTGATTTCGCCATTTACGGTACTAAATTGGATACCAGTTTATAAACGAAAACGCGTCCACGACCAGTTTAACTTATAAATAATTGAGAGGAGAGCCTTTTCATTCATTATTCGAATCGATTAATGATAAATTTCACGCTAGGTTAATCAAAATATCCGGATAAATCAATCTCTCTCATCATTTTTTTGTCTCGTTCACGATTGATTTTCTAATTTCCTTCCCAACTGATAGTGATGGTGATTGAGCGAAACTATAACGTGAATTACGAAGTAGGTTCAGTATAAAATGCAAGGTTAAATGCTCATTAACATGTTATTAACCCGCGCATGGGAAAGTAATCGCTCTTATCGGCTTCTTTCCTATTATCTTTCTTCGCTCCTTCTAATCTTGTCTTGTTTTCGTTGCGTTGCATAAACAATTAACTTATTTTTGACATTGCAAAACTTTCAATTTGCAATATATAATAATTAGAAATGTTTAATAGTAGTAGTAATGATAGTAATAGCACTCATATTTATATTTCATTAGATATACGTATGCGTATATAATAATTAATGCAGATTGAAACGAATAATAAAATGATAATTGGCGATTGAATTTATCGCGTCTATTAAATGCATTTTTAGTTGCGCGGGTAAAGAAATGCACGGGAAGAAATTTGTTGTTTTTTATTTTTGCAAAACGTAATATTCTCATAGCCTGCATGTTGCATAAAATGAATAAGGATAATATATAAGAAGTTGAGAATTATTTCACTTGACAATTTAATTCTTGCCGTATCCCACGCGACAATTCCTATTTTTCTTAATAGGTTTTTCCTTTAAGTCGAAGCCTTGTCGGCCTCGCATATTTATTAAACGTTATTATTGTAGTGTGATCGACACGTCGAAGGTAGTAAGTTGAAGTCAAGTGGTTGTAGCGGCTGTAAAATATGCGACGGTTATTATAATACCAAAAGATTAACACTGGTTGTGTTCTGCCTTATTTGGTATCGACGTTGCTTTTGCAAATTGCATTGATCTTCAAAATTGGTCCGTGCTAAATTCATATCGTTCGTTGCCGACCATTCATCATTATTCACCTTTCTCTAGTATAGTCCCTAGTATAGAACACTAATCTGTATTTTTGATTCCAACGCAGCTAGAGAGTGGGTTTCTGGCATATTTGCATCTGTTCAACAATTTCCAATGTCATTTCCATTTCGCGCGCATAAAACCTGGAAATTCATTTATAAATTGCCGCTTACGACTCCCAAAGTATTTAATAAACCTGTTAATTACTCCACGCAGACTTCATAAAAGTAGCATAATTTTTTAATTTGAATTAATGCAATGCCACTTGAACGTTGTAAATCTTAATTGACTTACGTTAGGTTTGTGTGGACGGATTAGAATGAGCGAATAATCTAATCATTTAGCTTTTGCATAAGGTTTTCTGTACGGTGGATGAGCCAAAAAGTGATATTACTTAACCGATTGCAAACGAGATAAAACTATTCGGTTCGCTGTTATATTTGCATTCAGAAATGCGCCAACTGAAACGACTTTAACACGCACTAGTTGTGCCATTTTCATCATCATCAATTATGTAACAACACATTTTGCAACTGTAGAAACAAACTTTTTTGCTAAACGGTTGAGATTAGCAAATGCAAAACCAAAAATCTAAGTTACCTTTCGTCGAGTTATTTAAATTGGTGTTGTAGGAAGAGAAAACGCGTTTAAATTTGAAATCCGGTGAAATATGAAAAGCGTGTCCCATTTAGTATATTTTGAATAATTACTTTCCACAGAATTACATACACACAACACACACGCTTAGAAAAAAAATATGCGGCAGTTGTTACATGATTAATTGCAAATCGTTTCTAATTTTAATTCGTATTTTGTTTCGACGGCACGGCATGCAATTTCGCTAAATTAACTGCAACAAACGTACGAAACGGTTTATTATAATTCAAAGAGATTATTATCAGTTCAATTCGTTTTTAGTTTCCTCCATTTCTTTCTCGTACACTACAAACGAATAGTTTACATTCACTTTCGTTCTAACATTATTAATAACAATTATATCTATACGAATTCATCTAGATTTGTAATAATAATAATAGTTGCTAACAATAATTGCGAGACGTTTAAGTGAAAGAGGTTACATATATATATGAACCATCGACCGGTCTCGCTTTTACTTAATAAGGCACCTTTTACTTTAAATAGAAATACCATTTATACATTACAATTTATTAAACGCCTCTACAAGAAAACAGCTTGCAATGTGTTCGAAAGGAGTCACCAGCTATTCAAATTCCGAAAGGATACACTCAACGAAATATAATTGATAAGCGAAACGGAAAACTTCTAATTCCACGTTTCGTTAAGTTTAAGTTAAAATCAAGGAAAATACTCCACCCACTTAAATTAGCAAAGAATGTAGCTAGCTAAGCATGGGCAAAATGCCCCCTGGCATATTGGGGTGACAATTTTACCTTAATATCGCCCCGCACTAAGGGCAACTATTGTGCAAAACATTAGATCCATGCGTGCCCTCGTTTAAGAAAAAAATCAATTAGAATTTTGGATTCCATTTTTTTTTCTTTTAACTCATATGAAACCGGTGGATATAGGGAGGTACCATATGAAGGTATTAAGCAGGAAAATTTCAAATATTTACGATAATTATTGATATATAAAAATATTTCAAAGATTTTCAAAGATTTTCAAATATTAAAAAATACTTATTTTTCGAGATACTGTTACGACTTTTTTTATAAATGCCCTTTAGTACGCCCTATAACATATATTTTACTGAAAATTCTTGGAATTCTTAGATAGAACAGTGTTAAAAAAATCTAACCAACGATCTGTATACGCAGTGCAGCAGTTTTGAGAAAACAGAATTGAAACAAAATTTCTTAGTCCTGTGTATTAGGATGCTGAATAAGTTCTCGCTGTTTTCCAGCAAACGGTTTTACCAGACTTTCCTGTGTGTGGATTAAGTCGATTTATAATTAAATACTACAAGCAAGTTTGAAATTCAGTAGGTTTCAGTTTGCTGAAACTTTCCTTTTCATAGTCTTAACGTCAAATTTTGTAAAAAAAGAGAGTATTTGCGGGGAGTATTATTGCACTGCTGTATTTTTAAAAAAAGCTTCAGCTGAAACACACTGAATTCTTTTGATGCTTTCGACGACCATACTCTATCGGAAACAATATGAAAAGATTGGTTGAAACGCTTCAAAGATAATGTTTTTGACATTGAAGTTCTGGCGCACCATATCAGCTATAAGGCGAAGAATTATAGGCATTACTTCATAAAGACTCATGTCAGACGCAAGCTAAAGTTGCAGAATTATTAGGAGTTGCCCATACAACAATTTGCAAATCTTTGAAAGCTTTGTGAATCATTCAAAGGCAAGCACTTTTGATACTGCATGAGTTGAAGCCGAGAGATGTCGAACGACGTCTTTTCATGTGCTACTTAGTAGGTTTTTTCATCGCTTCGTGACTGGCGATGAAAAGTGGATCAACTACACGTAGAAAATCATGAGCAAAGCATCAACATCGTCGGCACAGCTGAATATCCATGAGTCAAACGTCTGCTCAGCATTTTATGGGATCAGCAGGGTGTCATTTACTATGAGCTGCTCAAACTGGTGGAAACCATTAAGGGAATTCGCCATCGACTCCAATTGATGCGTTCGAGCCGAGCATTTAAGGAGAAACGCCTCCTATTCGAGCAGAGGCATGGCAAAATGATTTCCCTGCATGACAACGCTCGGCCGCATGGTGCAAAATGTGTGAAAACTTACATCGACATTAGACATTACACCTTCCGATTATCACTTGCTTGCCGATGGCGCATGGCCTGGTTGAACAGCACTTCCATTCTCATGAGGATGCAAAAAAATGGGTCGACTCTTGGATTGTCTCAAAAGACTTGCCGTTTTTCCGAGGTGGGATTCCAATATTACTAAAAGTATGGCAAAAAGTTGTGGCTAGTTATGGACAATACTGTGAAGGACGTGTCTTTTATATATTTTTTAGAATAGAGCATCGATTTTCACGAAAAAACAGCGAGAACTTATTTAACCTCCTAATATATGTGGTTAGTTATAATAATTTATTTAACACTATTCTACCCTTTTGACAATTTTCAGTAAAATTTGCTATAGGACATACTAAGGGGGCATTTATAGAAAAATCAATACAATGTGTCGTAAAATAAGTATTTTTTTTTTGAAAATTTTAAATTTAAATATTATATATTAATAATTATCGTAAATATTTGTAATTTTTCTGCTTATACCCTACAGGGTTCATAGGGTAGGTACCTAGATCCACAAAAGTCCTAATATCTTTTCATGTAATTTACGAGAAAAAGTTATAATTCAAAATTGTATTAATTGATTTTGTTAAACGGGCACACACATTGGTCTATTAATTTGCATAATAGTTTTCTTTAGTGGGGTTATATTAAGGTAAAAGTTTCAGCCAAATATTCCGCGGGACATTTTGCCCATATTTCTACTGCTACATTCTTTTTCAATCATGTCAATACTATCGATTCAATTAAGGATACATTGCGCGAATGAGAATGAAATAAAAAAAGAATTCTAGTGTTGGTGTTATGAGGAGGTCGCACGAACCACCACGTCTCTCCTTTTTGCCTGTGATGATGGCCATGTTCGGACTCCTCAATGACTGGACCGGATTATGAGCAAACAACAGCAGCCAGTCACTGTTCGTGTACCGTATAGTGCGGTTTGTGTTTTACAATTTTCGTCCTTTTGTTTTTAATTTTCCAGAAAAAAATTATAATCAAAAGCATAATTGCCAATATAATAATTTCTCATTACGTGTCGTGTTTGAGAAAAAAAAAACGCGAACGTTTAATTGACGAAATTTGCGAAAAAAAGTGCGCTTATTGTTGCGGAAACTTGTGACTTTTCGTGCTAATTGGATAGTAATTAACAATTAGTATCGTTAGAATTCGATTAATTATTTACTACGAACAGATTGCAATGTTATTTTAATTAATAATGGTTGTCAATCGTAGATGTGCTACCAAAACTACCGCTTGGAATTCTGATAGGTACGATTCTCTTGTTATAATGTGGATAGAAGTGGAAAGGAACCAACAACCGGAGGGAGTAATGCACGATGAATCTTTGTTTGGCTTTTTTCCTGTTTGTCTCTTCGACGAAGTTGACTTTTTGGACTGCTGCTGGCTGCTTACTACTACTGACTAATGACACCCGCGTCTAGACTTCTTTTTCTTCGCATTATTATTGTTGTTATTTTATTGCCTCTGCCAAAAAGGTGCTTGTCCTGGGTGATTCATCATAAAGCTTCTTCTTCTTAAAAATGTTGTCGTCTTTTATGCAAATGGACTCGTGGGGTTTGTTTTGGAATTGTACATACTGTCCATTTATTTATTCTTATTATTTATTCGCACTGTTTCTTTTTGGTATGTTTAATAATAAACATTCAGCGTTACCTTTTATTGTTAGCTCGTTTCTTTATTTTCAACGCCATATTTGTTTGCATTTCGTCTTAATGTTGTTTTTTTTTCTCTTTCGAATATCTAATTATTTATTGAATACGTTAATTATTTCGCATGTTAATTATAATTTCCATTTTTGCCAACAGTAGTAGTCTCTGTTTGCTGCTGTGGTATTTCCTTTTATTTTAAAAATATTTTAGACAAGATTATTTGCGTCATTCTTTTCTGGAAATTGAATACTTTTTTTGCATTAATTTCTATAATTTGCTTTAATCCTTAAAGTCAAATACAAACTTTTGCTTTCATATTTGTTGTGCAAATATTTGATTTTGATGTTATAAAGTGTAGTTTTTTTCTTTCAACAAACGCCTAAATGCTTGTTTGGTTACGGAAAGTCTTAAGTAAAATATACAAACACACGAGAAGAAATTTAATTAAACAATTTAAAAAAATTACTCAAGAAATTCCAAACGTTTATTTGGAAATCATGCGAATATATTTGAAATAAATATCAAGGTTAGGCGTTAGGAAGATGGATCTTGAATTAGCAAAAAAGATTCGATGACTCCATACTCCATAAAAAACCCATTTCGTTTGCAAATTTTAATTTAAAAAAGCACGTTATTTAATTTAATTAATCGAAAAAAAGCGGGGAATGTATGATGGAATATTCGCGTTAACAACTTTTTCCAAAATAAACTTATTGCTGTTGTTATCTAATTAAAATCAAGAAATATTTTAACATTTTGGGTGTGTTTAAATTCTTATTTAATCACAACATTATAAAGTAGATTAATCGTTTTTTTCTACTGAGCTTGCGATTATTTAATTAAAATTCTGCTCGAATGTCGTAAATTGCGTTCGATAATTATTGTCCTTAATTTTTTTGTTCTCAATCTCGCTCAAAAATTCCTGCACTGTTTCGCGTCAAGTGTTGCGAATTTGTTCTAAACTCCTTTATTCGCTTATCCTCATTCTTTTTCATTATTATTAAAACCACACGTGATAAAATTCTATCCGGTCTTATGGCATATCGATAAGAAAAGCAACGAGGAAAATTAATCTAATTATTTCGTTTCACATCGAAATATATTCGATATTTATTATTACTGTTAATAATAATAAAATTGTAAACCGATCTAGTTTATAAATGTAATAAGTCATCAAGGACTTTTGTAATCGAAGATTGTTTAATTGCATTTCGATATTAAATATTCGTTGGTAAAGTTTTAAAATTCTGTTTCGTTCCTTTTAGCAATTTACTACTCAACACTCGCACTTTAAAATAATTCAAAAGATTATTTTGAAAACGGTGTCAATGAGTAACATAAATTCATTGGATGCTCTCTTTCATTGTTACAATATGAAACACTTAAACTTAGTCGCAGATTAAGTCATTTCGCTGATTTAATATCGTTTGTGCGTGAGTGCGATTCGATTGCCTTCTTCATCGTCTAACTTTAAGTTATTATTCATTGCTAAAGGATGCTGACATTTAATATCGAAGTAGAAGGAATACGTTTTCGAATCTATTTAAAAATTCCTAATTAAAACCATCGTAAACATAAATAAGAGGATCGTTATTGATATTGTTTGATTTAAATAACGATAATATTGTTGTTATTCTCATTATTGTTTTTACCTACATTCGTGACAATATTTCCGTTTCGTTCTTGCACAACTCCATGCTGAAGGTATTCATAATTCAATAATAAATAAAATCGAATATACAACAATATTTTTTTCTGCATTTCAAATACAGTGGCATAGAGATATATCAATAATACAAACTCGTTGACCTTGGTCAAGAAATACTTTTTCAACAAAATAAAAATTACAATGTTTGTCGCTTACATGTACAAAAAAAAATTAATTGTTTATTCGTATTTGTCGTTGTTGTAGCCGCATTTATCGAAATCTAATACGGAAATGCATAATTTTGCAAATTAAATTACATAACGTTCAAACTGTTCGCAAGCAGGATCTGATCCAACGTTTCTGTTTTCGTTTCAGGTCAGCGTTGCAGACCTTACATAAAGTGAGTTCCAAAGCGTTCGAGGAGAATTACTTTCAAAGCGGTGGGACACACGCCTGGGTCAATTATTATGAGGAACGCATCAAATCGGATCGTTCTTGCATCAACGAATGGAACGCAATGGATAGTTTGGAATCGCGCCGACCGCCGTCGCCTGATAGCATCCGGACGAAACCGATGGAACGCGAGGAAACGGAAAAAGTGATTCGTACGACGCTGAAAGAGATCATGATGTCCGTCGATTTGGACGAGGTGACCAGTAAAGATATCCGGATACGTTTAGAAGTTGAATTGGACATGAATTTGGACGAGTACAAATCGTTCATCGATCAGGAGATGTTAACCATTTTAGGTCAAATGGACGCACCGACGGAAATTTTCGAACACGTTTATTTAGGTTCGGAATGGAACGCGTCGAATTATGAGGAATTACAGAGGAACGGGTAAATATACCGATCGATTATGTGCACTACCGTTTTATCTCATTGAATAATATATTTCAGCGTTGGCCACATCTTAAACGTGACGAGAGAAATCGACAATTTCTTCCCGGGCACGTTCAATTACTTGAACATACGCGTGTACGACGACGAGAAAACGGATCTATTGAAACACTGGGACAACACGTTCAAGTATATAACGAAGGCGAGGAACGACGGCTCGAAAGTCCTCGTCCATTGCAAGATGGGCGTCAGTCGATCCGCTTCGGTCGTGATAGCGTACGCGATGAAAGCGTACGATTGGGACTTTCAGCGAGCGATGAAACACGTCAAAGAGAAACGCAGCTGCATTAAGCCGAACAGCAGTTTCATGTCGCAATTGGAAACCTACCAGGGCATCTTGGACGCAATGAAGAACAAGGAGAAATTGCAACGTTCGAAGTCGGAGACGAATTTGAAGACGAGACCGCAAGTAAAAAACGACGCTGTTAGAACCGGCAATGAGCCGCCGCCCGTCACCGAAAGTTTCGTCGTCGTCAACGTCGACGCCACGTCGTCCGGTCAGGATCTGCGACAGATCGGCGTGCGACCGAAGTCATGGTCGCCGGACGTCACGGCGTCGATCACGGATCCGCAAAACGTTTTCCTATCGTTAGAGAACCTGAACCAAAGAGTCACGTCGAAGGATTCGTTGAAATCGTTGCGTCAGCGGTGCTTGGAGAAGAATCAAGCGGCCAATTTGCAGAATCGAAACGTGCTGTTGCCGTGCGATAACGGCGAATCGTATAGCGTGTCCCCCAATCAGATACGACACTTGCCCGGCCAGCATTTTGAAAGTGAACACACGTCGGTTAAGGATAGGGTGAACGAGTTGGAAGCTCAAAAACAGTTAAAGAATAAAGCCAGCAAAAAGAAACTAGTCCTGAACGTGTCTTCGAACAGTAAGAAACTGACGGATGGTGAATGTAAAGAGACGATCGCGGTCGACGGTTGCGCGTTGTTAGAGAGTTCCTCGAAGAAGAGCGACACGGAGGCGCGTGCAAAAGTGTCCCCGTTGGCGCAGCGTCGAGCCGTCAAAAACGAGACGTGGGATCCGGGGGAACGGAACAACATCGGTAATTCGAATAAACAAGATACCGTCTGTGATTGCAAACCAAGTAGTTTAAGTGATAGTAGACAGGGCGAGTGCGGTTCGCCGTCATCGGCAACGTTAAAGCCGAGCGACAACGACAAAGTTCCTGACGCGAATACCGCGAAATCGAAAACTTTACCGCGCAACGGCGATCCGTTCTCGAACGTTCTCGATCGCGTCTTTGACAAGGAGGAGCGCAAACAGCAGAGGATATCGGTGCCGATCTTACCGACGACCATCGATAACGAGGAGTTCTTGCGCGACTGTCCGTCGCGACAAAACTCTTGGAGTTCGTACGATAGCGCAGTCGTGCTCGGGTACCAGGGCGAGACACGCGACGCTCCGTCGCGGCACAGTTCTTGGGGTTCGGGCGATACTAGAGCGTTGGCGTCGAGGAACAGTTCGTTCGGTTCGTACGACATGCGTCAGAGCGGTTCGACCGGTTACGTTAACGAAAAGGGCGAGAAATCGATGATCGACACGGACGCGGCCAACAGCGGTACGTTACCGTACGAAAAGGAAATACCGTGGTATCCGGGTACAGTGAAGAGAACCAAACAGAAACTGGAAGAATGTGCCGCTAACAAGAAACAGAACGAGCCACTAAGTGAATGCAATTTGATCGAGTCGAAAGACAAATCGATCTCGTCCGATACGTTAACGTCGGATTACCCGTCGTCGATTCTATCGCAAAACGAGCAGACGGTGGAAGCGTTCAATACCGTTCTCATCGAGAAATCGTCGGACCGAAACGCTAGCGACAAAGTGACGCGTACCGCTTCGATGCCGAGTGCCATAACAATTAAACCGTCGGCGGATAGAGTGATCTCGCGCTTATCGGTAAGCGCTCCGGAGACGTCATCGATGGACTTGATACCGAAAGAGTACTGTTCGCTGTCGCGTTCCGTATCGAATGTATCGACCGTGGGTAAACGAGATGGGACGAATCCAATGCGACCGCTATCTACCGTGAAAAAGTACAGAACGGTTCTGGAAGGTCTGATCAAGAATAACGCGTCGTCGAAGAAATCGTCTTTGGACGAGGACAACGGTAACATTTCCGGTTTGGTCAGGAGCAGGAAAAAGGAATTCGAAGCAAAGACGATCAACAGTTCGAACGAGCGTCTCAGTCAGAGTGGTAACGAAACGTATGACAACAATAACAAGAAGAACAAGGTCAACAGTTTGCCGTCGTCACCGATTAGCGCGCACGTCGATAAGGAAACGAAGGACCCAATCAGCACGTCGTCGGATCCTGGCGAGGACGTTAAACTGAGACGATTGATAGTGAAATTTGAATACGGCGATACGGATGGACAGCAACAGCCAGTTAATATGCGACCGAAACAGCAGAACAAGTTTTCCTCGATGAACAACCGAAACTCTTACATCGACGCGACGTTCGATAAGAAGAATTGCGTCGCGTCCGTCCCTCTGATATCGAATTTCAATCGGTCGTGTGGTAACGATAACAAGAGTAATGGCGACGTTAGTAAACAGTTGGATGGCGAGCTGAAGAGACCGCCTGTTGGTCCGGCGCTACGGAATAGTACCCATCCGACGAATGTTGTCGTTGCTGCGACAAAATCCAATAAGAAGCAATTGCAGTATGGGAAAACTCATCCGTTGGCTAGATTGAATACGAAGCCGAGGCACAATAATACTGTTTATAACACTATGTAATGCTCAAATTCTTCTGATGGCTGTGACTCTCTCTTTTTTTTATAACTTGAACAAATTTAAGAGCAAAGGATTCGTAAACTGATAACACAATAATTAATTAAATAATAATATACAGAGTTGAACAACTGTTTAAACATTACTCATTTTATATATTATATGTGTGCTGAAAAAAAAAAGAGTAAAGCTCATTTTTATTAAAATAGAATGTATTTATTTCTTCAATCTTTTGAAAATGCGAAACGATCGTGAACAACAAAAAGAAGAAAATTGCCAAAATTTTACAAATTAGCTAACGAAAGTCTATTTTGCATATTGCCACCATCTCTCACACTCAAAGAACTCAGAGGACCACGCTAATATAATTGATCAAGATGAAGTATTTAAGAAAGTATTAAAAATGTGCAGAAGAGATTTTCTTTTAAATTGTTATCATTTAGTTCATATATTTTGTCTTTTTTGTACGTGTTACATATCAGTGTATAATAATAAACGAGTTTGAAAATGAAACATCACCAAATAATTTATAAAATAGTAAAAAATTAATTAAAAAAATTAAAAGGTCTTTTTTCTTTGGCTGTCAAGAATTCTAGTCTCTTGTGTATGTATGTGCTTATTTTGAATATATGAAGGAAAAATATTGAAGAACTTGCGGCCCATGTTTCAAATTGAAATAAGATAGCAAAATATACATTTTCGCCCCTATTACATTCTAGAAATACATTAATATTATATTAGAGAAAAAAAAATACAATTTTTATACCCTTTCTTTTATATAAAATAAAGCAAATGCTGCTATAAACTGTATGTTCAACGTTGAAATGTTTAAACGCAATTTTTGAGAGTAAACAAGTTACAAACGATTCTGAACGATTTAACGAGACAAATCTCTATATTTTTTAAACGAACATGTATAAATAAATAAATTTCAAAAATTGTGTGTAATTTATGGAAGAGTATGATGGTGACATTGATCTGAAAACTATTGATAATACTTAGAAAGTTAAGTTAAAAACAAGCTAATTGTATTCTTCTTGCTTTCGCGTGTATCAGTGTGATAGATAACAAATTTTGTACGATAGCTTGTATGTTATAAAGCTGAGGACAAAAAAAATTACAAAAAAAAATAAAGTGTATCACTTAAAAAAAATAATGAATTGTTAAAACAAGAAGTAAATATTTAAATATTAGAGAAAAAAATAATAAATGCGCAATTTATGAGAAATCTATTTGATAAACTTTCTTTCCGCTACAGAATAGCACCCTCGGCAAATTGTTTATTTCCACTTTTGCCTTCTTGTTCGCCGACTTCAATCGTCCTACGTCTAAACAATAGATTCCTCCGGGTAAGTGTACAATCGAGGCCGCTGTCTACAAGAGAAATAACAACGATTTGGTTTTATCAATTTGGACTTTACAAGTGCAAACACTGACAGCTTTCCTTTTCAGATCGATCAGCCTGAAAACGTGCGGTTCGGTTCCACCGCAAACCACAAATTCGTCCGACAGGTAATTGCCGCAATAAAACTAAAAATGAAAGTTCTTATAATGAGCTTTGAATAAATATTAAAAAATTGAACCTTATTCTTCATGGCATCTGGATCGAAAGAATCTTTCAAGTGGCCGGTGTTGTAATCGAATATCTGTAAAGGATTGTCTTTTTGCCAAGCACAAGCCAAGATCTAAAAGCGCAAGTAAAGCACTTTAAATATTCTAATTATTGCTGTGATACTACGCAACATACGTCTGTGCCCCTGGAAGAAATGTCCAACCCTTCGGCGCATATGTGAACGCCGGAAATATGCCTTATGGAAGTCGGTTGTCGGACGTCCCAGAAATGGATCACGTCGTCCCAACCGCCGGTGATTAGTTCGTGATTAGAACGTCTATTAAAACATGCAGCGAACACTTTCGACGTGTGACCGTTTACAACTTGACCAGGCATCTCGCTGCAATTACATTAAACTTTTAAGCTACTTATTAATAATTTTCAGTTGATTGATTGATACCTAGCACCGAAAACCCTCTCCTGAGTTCTCGTCTCCTCATCGTACAGATAAATCTTGCTGTTGTCGCCGTATGTGACAAATTTTGCCAACTTATGATGGTATGTTATGCCATATGTTTGGCGTTGTTCTCGTATCGTGTAGATACACTGTGAGAAGTTGTAGCTCCAACATTTCACGATTCCGGATGCATCTGAAAATACGACTGTTAAGTATCTAAGTCTTTACAGAGCAACCACTCGTGCACCGACATGTACAGGTGACCATGTTCTCGATTGGATATTGTTTGGAGACCGGTCGATGTTTGATTGCCGTTACCGGTGACATATCTCTTAACAACTCGTCGTCGACCAGCGTGGAAACGTTCTCCAATGTATTCGATTTGTATAATCGCACGATGCCATCGGTGAATCCCACGGCAATGTTATCGTATTCTTCTGTATATTTTAAACATAATACGTCCGTGTTCGTTTCCCTGTTTTTATTGTTAAAGAAGGAATGTAAAACTGATATGAAATTGTATGAACGGATTACAGCATCGTATTGATCGATATGACTCCTTCCAATCGTAGATTTTCGAATACATGTGTATCACCTGTCTTCTCTTTCGGGCTAACGTAAACTTGTAAAACTGCAAATTTTTTATTATTTTGCACGGCACTAGTGGACGCCACGTCCTTCTTCGTTGATTGGGTAGCGACTTCCGATAAAGTTTTCGGTCCTGGAACAGTTCTCCTTTGCAATGTATTTTTTTTATGCTCTTCCATTTTATAGTTTACAGATAATTTTGAGGACTACCATTAAAAATTTTACTTACTAGTATTTGCAAAATACAAAGTTGACATTAATTTGTCATTTTGCGTCAGTCATTAAAAAAGGTGTTATTTAATATTTTGGAAATTACCTTATCTTGCAAAAGTGCGTGATTTCATCACGTTACACCATATTTTGTAACTTGAAGGATTCAGTAGTTGTTGCGATTCTTTTTATACATTATTCACATTAGCGTTTCATTTGAAGATAAATAATTAATATTTTTTCCTTAATAATCCAAAATTTTTGAATAAATTTGAAATATTAACAAATTATTAGGCGTGACATCTATTTGGTCATTCGAAAATTAATCAAAATCACGTCAAATTGGTTTGTCATACTGCTAATGGCAGCAAAATAATATCAAACTAACCTATTTTACATTATTTTTTTTCCTTATCAGTTTAATTCGTGATTTAAAGTTTATTAAGAAAGGCCAGAGGAAAATTGTGAAAGGTAAATCAGCTTTATTAATAATTTTTTTATAAGAACTTCATTAAAGTTTACTTTCAATATTCGGTTTAATTATCTGAACGTAAGGATTACATGTAATACTAAACGTTCGTATTCCAAATGCCATTGTGCTCTTTAAATTCAATTAAACATTTATAAATTCATTCTTTAGATGCTTCAAATATAACCTAACCTGATTTTATGGTAAATTCTCGTAATATTTGTTTATAAACAAAGGTTTGTGTATTTTTATTAACCTTATAACCTTATTATATAATCTATTATTATGAAAATTTTCGTTTTATAACATCTGTAATATTTACATGTACATCCGCATATATATATTTTAAACGTTTGTGTAATATGATTTGTCAGTGATATCAGTTTTATTTTACATACTAGAACAATTCTAGATATCAATATCATTGACTTATGTATTACACTGCATTAGTCATATGTGATTTTTATATTTTCAGAGATAGCAAGCAAATTATTGGAAGAATATGCCAAAAGGTAGTAAACCCCATCAAGAAATATACAGACCTGGTAGTGGTCCACTGAAGAAAACAAATCATGGGTCTGAAGATGTTGACTCAGATACAAATGTAATTTTAAGACAAAATCAAGTAAAAACTACCAATCTTAATAAAATAAGAAATGATGGCTTAACACCACAAAACAATGATGATGTGTCTGAAATTACAACTAAATTAGGGGATGCTCGAGATTTTGATCAGAAGAAGAAGACAAGAAAACCAGAATTACAATTATATGTGCCAAGAGGAATGGCACAAGCTCAAGCAAAAGAAATGAATGAAAATCATATGCATAGTGGTGATAGAAATAGTAGTTCACATGTTAATGGTAACAGCAATTATTATAACAATTCAGATAGAAATAATGCATCAAATAGATCTAAACGCTATTCAGTTAGAAGAACAGGCAATGCATCAGATAATCATGGTGAATGGAGGGCAAGGTCACCTGGCATGGGTAGGAATTTAAGACAAGGCTCGGAACCAAGAACAACGGCAAATAATGTGCAAAATAATTCGAACTGGAACCGAACACGAGATACTAAAAGTGTAGAGCCTAACGTTATACAAACACACAATGTTAATGATAAACTATACTCGAAACCACCTAGTGGAAGACGACACAGTACGATAGGATTAGATGAGAAACATTATAAAATGAAATATTTCGATACGTTGCCGCCGAGACTTCAGAAGAAATTTTTAGAGGAAAATAAATTAAACATTAATCAAATCACAAGCGAGGAGGTTTGGGACGGTTCGAGCGTGACTTTTCAGGGTTCTCACATTCATCATTCACCTAAACAAAATCTAATGTCAAAGTCAAATTATCCATTAAACAACTATAATACGTTACAAGGTGGACCGCAACACCACTATCAAAATAATAATCCGAATAGCGGTATATATTACACGTTGCCTCATAGACCGAGAGGTAGAGGTCGATATCAAGTAGATTACGAAGCGAAACCTGGACCACATAGATCCGTTACGCCAGATAAAATGTACTTAAGCCCATCGAATTCACGACCATCCACGCCCATACAAGTGCATAACAGTAACGAACCTAGATCTCATCAATCGGCATACGTTAGGCATGTAAATAATGATAAACACCATCAATCGCAACAAAATTGCTCAGTATTCAGGAACGATGATAGACAAATGAAAAAGGATTTAGCGGTTAATGAATTAAAAGTCGTGGAAGAAGTGACTCCGAGGCCGTTCAGGAAGAGTTTAGAGGAACAACTATCGCCAATATCGCCTGAGACGCCAAAAGAAAAAGAACTGCCCACTGCAAATCCATCAACGGCCAAAATTTTGGTATATTACAATTATTTAATCGTATTTATAAATAACACCATCTAATTACTATGTTTTAGGATTGGAGCGAAGAAGTAGAACTTAATGAATTACTAGAAGCAGAAGCCTTAAGCGATGCCCTTACAAGAAGTTCCTCGGTAACCAGTTTAATGGATACGAGCATTAAATCGACCGCCTCCAGTAATAACAAGAAATCAAAAAAGAGGTATATGCATGATCGGCGTAAATCTATGTTTTTATTCTCTATCTCAATTATTTCAATCATTTAAGGAAAAGTGGTAGAAAAAGCAGAAAAAGGAGTAGCAGTCGCTCGAAAGATAAATGCATGGATCCAGCAACCTCGAGCTATCAGGACGAACCTAGAACCAATAGAAACGATAATCAAAGAACAAGACAAAACTCCTACAATAGCGTAGATTCGAACAGGGACGCCTTTAAAGTACCGGAAAATAACAGGAACAGACGACGTAGAGGTTCGAGAGATAAGAGAGAGAACAGTTTCGAACGATATCACAATCGTTCGAGGAACGTTAGCCGCGAATCGAGCTTTGACCGTACGCGTAAAACGTCCGGTGGCGAATACGAGAATTGGCGCGAGGAAATCCGTTCTAGGCAAAATTCGGAACGTGAGGTGAATAGTAGGGAACCCGAACGGAAACCAAGCGATATCAAGAAAGGCGGTTTAATCGTTTTACCGAAACCCGAAACGAATCAGCCGCCCGTACTTACGCCGGATAGGCCCAGATTACAAGAGGTGGAAAGACGATTGAGTCCCGGACAAAAGAGTCTCTTCGATCCGAACAACCCTACTAAACCGATTATCGTTAAAAATGCGTCGTCGTCGAGAGCGAGTATGTATTCGCAAAGTAACGAAAATTCCGATGCGGCCTCCGCTCAATATACCACCGACGTGCATGGGAATTTGCAACCGCGATGGTACGACGAGAACTCGACATATTTCAAATCGTCGCATTTTCAGAGTTTGATAAAAGAAGTGAAAAGGGCCGATTCCGAATTGCAATTCGTTATTAATGCAGATTACTTGATGATCAATTGGGCAGCGTTGCAATATTTACGCAAGTTCTTAATGGATGGCTTAGAATATCTCTTGTGCAACGATTTAGCATTCAGTCAGACGGAAAACATAGAGCAACATTTTTGGAAGATCCTTTTTCATAACATAATCGAGATGATGAGGAAAGCGATTACGAGTGATCCTGAAAACAAAGAGAAATACAAAACATTTCTGTTAGCGTTAATCGACGAAGGCACGAAGTATTTCGAACACTTACTCGAGAAATTAGAGTGTTCGTATAATTTCAAAATCCACGCATATCTAAACAATAATCAGTCGCCACAACAAGGACATAAATACTTAACGTTAGCGTTAGTGTCTTCCCAGAAAATATTCCTATTCCTCGGCGACTTGGGTCGTTACAGGGAACAAATTAACGAAAGTCTCAATTATGGAAAATGTCGACAGTAAGCCACTGCTATTGTTTTTGTAACCGACTCTTTTTAACTAACTAACTTGCAGATGGTACATTAAGGCACACGAGATAAATCCTAAGAATGGCAAACCGTACAATCAATTGGCTATTATAGCCGTGTATGCCGTAAGTTTTATTTCGCAATACATTATGAATTGACAAATAAAACGTTTCTTTTTTAGCGGCGAAAATTAGATGCAGTTTATTATTACATGCGTAGCCTGATGTCATCGAATCCGGTACCGTCAGCTAGGGAGAATCTCTCGGGATTGTTCGACGATATCAGGAAGAAGGTAATCTTGCACAAACCTATCTTTCTCTGACTCTTATAATCGGCATTTACATAATATAATTATTAACATTTTACTTTTTGTTTTATCTATTAAATGCCGCAGTATCATCAGATGTGTGTACGTATGATTTATTTGATTGTTTAACTTAGGTCACGGTGTACAGTAAGAGTTCACGTTGCAATAATATTTCCTCTTTCTTATTTTTTTTATTACATCAATCCATTACAAACCCACGGAATCTGTTTCCGTGCAAATTTAGGATTAAGCGTGTTAAATTAAACCGGCACAATGTATTCTAATAATGAAATTTTTATAACACCTACAGTATAAAATCATCACATTGTACATAATACACCGACTATCTATCTTGAACACTTGTTAAAATTTGCTTTAGAATCAAATTTATATCACTTCTTCCAATTTGTTTAAACCTTGGGGTTTCTTCATTATTTAATCAAATTACTTTTTTTTAGTACGAACAAGGAGAACGCAAACGTCGTGAGGAACGGCTCGAGCGAGCGAGACAGCATATGAAAGAGAAGGAATCGGAAACAAAGCGGAAGAACGCGTCGAATTCGGTCAGACGCGAAACGTGGATCCATCCGGATAGCGGACGTCGAGAACATAGAACGACGTCGGCGATGACCGAGAAGAGAGACGTCGATTCCGAAGAGGAGGATTTAGCTGCGTTGAGTAGCGTAGATGTACGAATCAGAACCATATTTCTTAATTAACATAATTAACTGGTTGCCTTATTTTAGGTCAACAAACGATTTGTCATTAGCTATTTGCACGTGCACGGGAAATTGTTCACGAAAATCGGGTATGTAATAGTTTGCGAATACGTTACTAACTATCCGTTAGGTTTTGGAAAAGCGTGGACATTTAGGCATTCGAACGAGATTAGATCATTAGATCAAAGTTTCTAATCGACGCTACTCAACTAATTGTTTCCATAGATTTAAGGGGAATAACGTTAACATTTAGAAAACGTAATCGTTTCTTTAATATGATAATGCGATCACGTAATGTTCCGTCTTCAGGTTGAAGAATGTTAACGCCATTCCGGGCATGCACAATCGTTCGATCGCAATTTAATCGCCACCATTCCGTGCGAATTGTGCGAATCATTTAATAATTTTCTATAAAGACAGCGAGGAAGTTTAAGAATGTAATTGATTATGATTTTGAAGATGATAATGACGATGGAAACATAGAGGAGGAGGAGGAGGTTTTTTAATTTTTTGTGTGTTTTTTGCAAGGAGATTATATATGTGTATAAACGAAATTACAGTTACCATCTAACAGTCCTCCTCGATATTATGCTGTTGAATGTGTATGCCGTGCGTACGTATATGTAGTAATAATAATCCGGACGGGGTCAACGATTTCACAGATTGTGTGCGATATAAGAACTGAAGCGCCGAAAAAAGAGATTTCGGTTTCTGAAGGAACGAATGGCCAAAAGATGATCGAAAATAATTATTATTGTTTATGTTATTATTATTATTTTCCAATTATCCGTCTTGCACAATTTCGAATTGAATGCGTACACGCACAGTTTTTACGAGAGATTGATTCATTTTTAATCTTCTTTAAAGTTGCTCTATAATTTGAAAGTCCATTAAGCAACAACGCGACTTTCGACTCGCGTTATTAATCTTCTTCGTTATTCATAATTTTGCTAATTAACGATTACAAACGTAACGTTTAATTATCTACGTGAAGAATGTAAGATTCGTATATGATAATCAAACGATTTAATGTCGTGCAATTACAATGTAGCAATAGTTAATTAATTCTACTCGACTTGTAGAGAATATACGACAAAAAAAAAGGTACTGAACGAATGATAAATGAGTTGTGCAATAGCGAAGAGTTAACTACAAAATTTGCGTTTCTTCACGCGCCAATATGCACGTTAAGTTAGATGAATAAGACGTTTTCGGGGGATTGTTTTTACGAACTTTTAATCGGATCTTCAGCGATAAAGATTTTATCTTAAATGTTATTACTAGCGTTAATGGGTAATATTTTCCCAGTTCCACTATTGTTATTCCTATGACTCGGTATTTCTTCTTTAAAATAATTAAATGCCACAAACGAATGTATCATATATCGAAGATAATGTTATGTATCCACCGCGTGTGTCAGTTCTTATTGATGAAGGTGCAAGTCTTTTATATCATAAAAAAAAGAAATCAAAAGGGTCCCCTGTATGTGTGATTCGATTATTCACAGTTTCTTTTTCTCTTTTCTTTATCTCTTGGTTTATTGTTATTAATTTATGAATTTCTTTTTAAAGAAATGCTTTTCTTTTAAATCAGGTCTAATGATTCTTTATTAAATTCGACCAGTCATTCGGTTTTGTACGGGCGCGATTTGAATAATTATAGGGCCCAACTATTTATTAATGTAATTCTTCTCGTTGTAGTTGCTGTTGTCGAACGAGATTCGAGCGATAAGATTATTATTAATAGCAATCACATTATTTTCAGATTATTTAGCATGAAAAAAATTGTTTAGAGTGGAGAACAAGGAGTGCTTAAGGGGTTTTCAGATTAGTTTTTTTTTATGCGGTCGCATTAATTCGATTAAAAAGAAATTCGTTTTCATGCAGATTATGGCACAAAATGAAATTAATTATTCGTTTCGTAAACGCTTAAAAATTAATAGAATATATGTCTAGCTGAATAATTAAATCTAAATTAATTCTTACCTTCTTAAAATCGGTTTAATTAACAAGTTTCTCAGTTCTTTCTTCTTTAGCATTAATTCTTACATTCCGTTTGTGCACAGTTTTGTTTCGTCACATAGACGCATCTCATTGATTAATTTTTAATGGGACTTTTTCTTCTTCTTTTTTCGATGATGAGGAACCGTTGTTGACGTTGTTGTTCTCTTTGTAAAGGCGGTTCTTCCTCATTAATAACGCCAAGAATGGAGTCAATCGTTGGTAATCGGCTGTCCTA
Source organism: Hololepta plana (assembly GCA_963695495.1). Classification (NCBI taxonomy): domain Eukaryota; kingdom Metazoa; phylum Arthropoda; class Insecta; order Coleoptera; family Histeridae; genus Hololepta; species Hololepta plana. The sequence continues at coordinate 8,717,121 of OY968832.1, read as the reverse complement.
TAAGTAGTTACCGCCGTCGAATGCAATTGCAGACACGTTAACGGTACACTTCGAAACTTGTCCCTTTTTGTTATTTTATTGCTTCATCGACTGCTGTGTTTATGTATTTATCACTTTTTGGGCCGAATGATACGGGAGAAGAAACTGCGGACGAGGAAGAAGAGATGAAATTGATAATTGTAAATGAGCCTCGTGTACTAAACAATGCGGCAAAAGATGGACGGGTGAAGAAGAGAAAAAAAAAACGAAACAGGCGACTTAAATGAGTTATTGCTCAACGTATAACAGCACATTCGGCCGTATCTGGCGTATAGTAATTGAATGCATTCCGAAAATGCCAATCTCTGTTATTTGGACACGAACCGAAACGCGACCACCATTATTATTTAACTTTTATGATCGTACCGGCAGATTTTCCTTCGATTTCCGACGGCTTTATTTAAAATTATAATTTAGCCTCTTAACCATCGATAAAACAAGAAAATAAACTTCAACTACTGTCGGTTATAGTAGCTAGTCATTCGTCGCATTAAAACCGAACAACAATAGTTGTTGTTTGCATAATTTGCAGACAATGCAACTGCCAACTACCTTCTTATAATATGCGTGCCGAAGAAAATGGCAAGACGTCCGTAAAAAGTTCTTTATTTTTTCAAAGTATAACAAACAGATAGGAAACGAAGTGAAAGAAGAAAAAAGATTCTTACTCTTGTGGTAAAAGCAAAGAGGGAAAAAACAATTAATCCTTTCTATAATTTGCAACGTTGTTTATGCGCCGGCAATTTTCAACGCCACGCCATACAAATTCGTATATATTTATTATTTGCCGTACGTAATGAGTACCTGTTAGAACTTTAACTAATTAGCTTTAATATGAATAAAGCGATTCGAGAACGGTCAGATGGTAAACGCGTGGAATTGTTTTAAGACGATTCTCCACTTGTCTCACGGTACGGTATGCAAGAGGACAACATGGAATTGAATTTATGAAAAAAGGAGTGTTTTGTGCAGCAGTGGAGTTATTATTGCCATTTCCTAATGCAAGTTTTACAGTAATTGATTTAATGAAATTCGCCGGTACACTTGGTTAAAAGGGTTTTTGCGCTGATTATCGATTTTTCTAATTTGATGTTCAAAAATTATTTAATTCTAATGGACCCATATGCCATATTGAAGCTTTCGAATTGAACCATTATACATATATCGTATATTTTGAGTGTTAAAAGTTGTTTATATCTAATTTTTTTTTAATCGGAAAAATTATGGAAAACAAATTCGCGTTCTTTTGCGTTACTATGAAGTAGGAAATGATAATATGTTCTCGGACCGTGTTGCGTGACTGGCTCAAAAACTCAGTAACGGCAACAATGAGTTTGGTAAGAAGCTACAATTAGAGTGACCTATGATGACGTATGTCACCTTGAGTTCTACTGAGCACAACTAGGCCAGTATGTGGAGTTGGGGAAGAAATACTGCGCTTTGGACAATCGAAGCTCGTACTTCTACAGCAAGGCAACGCCAAACAACATGCGCTAGACAAACGAAGGAAAAAAATCAAATTTGACGCAATCGAACCTTTTGCGAATCCTGGTTATAGTCTAGATCTTGCTTCATCCGATTACCGTCTTTGCCCGTCAATGGTACACTTTTTGTGCGGACGTAGCGCATTTTGAGAGTTGTCATCTCGAGAGCTGAATATTTTTTGTCGTGTTTGATGAATTCACGGACATTCTCAATGTTATTTTCGCCACTGACGTTTTTAGTCTTCCTGATCGATGATCATCATCCAAGCCTTCATGGCTGCTGTTGTAGAGATTGTACAAATCGTATGTTATGGTGCCTTTACACGTGAGAGTCTGTCGCGCATGTTTGCTCTTGAAGAATATCTTTCACGTGTATACGCTTCTGAGACTTACCAAAACTAGCAGCCTGTCTGCCCATTTTGCGCCTAGCTCGCAAACTGTCACAACTGAGGGGAACTCTCAGCACTTTGATGTGCAAACTATAAGATTTAAAAACAGAGGGGACCCTGGAAATTTGCGCTGGATGATCGGTGGGACTGATGTATCTCTCCTGTGTAAATCCCTCTGAGAGTTACTCTCACGTGTAAAGGGCTTCGGCGAGAAATTGTGAGAATCCCACTATCGTGAGTAAAATAGCTGTTAGTTAGTCTCTCGTGTAAACGCACCTGCGAGTTACTCTCGAGAACACCATGGAATATTATGGAAAATGTTTTTCCAAGTTTAAAACAGAATTTAATATTGGGGTATAATTTTGTTTGAAATAATCAAAGTCTCGCGAAATTTTGATAAAGCAGCAACACCCAATTTATTACTGTGCACAACTCAACAGAATGCATGCATAATCGAACTCATTCCTCGTCCAGCTTACAGTCTGGACCTTGCATCATTCGATTTCCACCTTTTGTGATCAATGGCATAATTCCGATAGGCGTTTTTTACCTGGTCAAAACTTGCTTTCGATAAACAAAAGCTGGCTAGCTAGGTAGCAGTTGTTTGTAATAATTATTAGAAGTAATTGAAAGTCCATCGGGTACAAATTCGTGGTGGACTACGACTTCGTGGTTCCAAGAAAAACGCAAAACATCGACTTTTCCTCCAAATGACTTCTGGCAGCTACTGGAAATACTTAGCAGCTGAATTAGAATTGGTGCTGTTTGTAAAAAGCAATTTTTTATGAGGCCATTATTTACATCTTTCAAATTTGTGGGATTAGAAGCTTTTCTTCGTATTATTAATTACTTATTAACGGTACATTAAAAACTTTTATGTGTATCACTGGTAACAATCAACGTATGTACAACAATAATATTAATTTTATTTTATGGAAAAAGAGTTTCGTATTGGAATACAATATCGTTCTCATGATAAGATGCCCTAATAACCTGTACGTTTTAGCGTTATAAATCGTTTGCAATTGCAAAAATAATTTTTATTACGATTTTTCTCTTCTTTCTTTCAGCACGTAACCTTTGAACTTAATGCAACTAGTAACCTCATTAAAATATAACGAGTTACCTGTCTGTGTATCCATGCAGACTTTACGGTATATATGTGTAACGTGTAATATATTTTACCTCGTTTATTTTAATTCTGTGTTTCTCTCTCCCTTTTTCGTTCTTCATGATTTATTAATAATCATCATCATCATCTCGGACATGAAACGGTGGAAAAGATCAACCATCTTCATCATTGGCGGACGTCGTTTTTATTAAACGCGTCGTTCCTTCTTGTTTTCTATCTTTCCTTGTCTTTTTCGGCGTGAACAGAAAAAAAATCACTTAATTTCTCAATGAAATTACCTATTATTGTTTTCATTTGTTATTATCCACAACTATTTTTCGTTATATAATGTTTGCGACAAAAATTTATAGAGAACCGCTAGTTTCGGATTAAATTTACAGTTATTATCTAAGGCCAGTTTTATCGGTCAGGGAGTGACGACTACGACAACGATGAGACCTTCTTCTTCATCATCCTCATCATCATCTCCACTTCATATTAAAATGATGATGAAATTCTTGATTATTATTATTTTTTCTTCGAAGGAATCTCACTAACACACGCTCTCGTATCATAATTATTATTTTTTAATAACAATGCTAAACAGCTGACTCTTTTATTGTGATTTTATAAATGAGCCGGTTGAATGGATGGTTAATAAACGGAGAGAAAGAGTGAATGTTGTGGATACTGTATGTGATTGCCCGAGAGAGAGAGAGAGAGAGAGAGAGCGAGAGATGAAGGATTATATTTAATCGCCGTATCCGGATCGTTTCAATTACGGCGATCTTTCTTTTTTTTTGAAATTCTGAAAAGTTCGTTCCATAATAGCGGATCATTAAATTAACCGTTAATTACTTTATTGTTGAAAATTTTGTCCGTTTGTTATGTAATAATGGTTCGGTTCGTTAAATTTCACGTCGATCGCGATGCAAAATAGAGAGAGAATCGAAAATTGATTGAAGGATTTTGGCACAATCATTAAACTTCTATTGGGACTCACTCATCGTGAGCTTTCACGCTTTACAAACACTAACATGAATAACAACAACATCATCATCGGAGATAATTAATCTTTCCCAAAGTCAATATCGTCAGTATTGAATTATTAGATGTGAATTTAAGCGAATGCTGCCACTGATAAAATGGCAAATTAGCATTTTTTTTCTTGTCCCGACGTTGTCGTGTTTATCGTTAATAATAACAGTAAACTAAAATAAAATACGTTGCCGAATTTTAATGGGAATCTAGTAGCAAAAAAGAAATTCTAATTATACCATTTAAAGTTTCCGAACGTGGGCGTGACTGAACTCTTTCTCTTCACTTTTTTTATTACTTCGCCAATTTGTTATTACATAAACTTTTATGCAAATTCCACACGTAGGCGACGTAGTATGAAAATTAAATACGCTCATACATGTAGATGACTTATATTCGATTAATCTTTAATTTTATTTTTTTATTCGCCCAAAACGTTCGGATACGCAAATAATTCGTCTAACGGAGGATACGTGATAATTACAATTCGTCGATTATTATTAACTTTAATCTCGATTCGTGCGGCGATCGTAAATTAAACTGCGAGAAATGGGCGAATTTGTGTCTCGAGGCGGCGTACGATTTACGTGTTGCCAAAATTTTATGGCACTCAAATATATTATTGTCGAGATAAGGCGTATAAGATAATGTATCGTTAGTATACGTTTCTAATGGCAAAAGAGGAAACAAAAAAGTTATGATTTATAATTGGCGAATTGAATAATATTAAGCTATAATACTCGAAACAATGCTAATGGCATTATAAATTAGACGATATTAATTAATTGGATGATTGTGTTTATTTGTGTTTTTTTTTCTAGAATGGAAACGTTCCAAGAGACTGCCATACAGATGTTGAAGGAATTCAGGGCACTTCTACAGCATTCGCCGCTACCAATCCCGTGTAACAGATTATTACAATTGTTGGCACTTAATATGTTCGCAATTGAAAGTACGCAATTAAAAGGTGAGTGATTTATTATTCCTAACGTTTTTCCTAAGTCGTATATGACGCTCGTACAAGTAATCGCATCGCCATAATCTTTAGCCAGTGTACAGTTATAAACAATGATTAGCGAAACGCGGATAATAATTAGCAGATTTTTGCGAAAAAACTGTTATATTTACTTATCGCAATTTCCGCTACTTTTTAAGTCTTCATAAAGACCGAATTCTTAAAACATTCTATTAAACGTAAAAGTAAGATTTATGCATCTTTCGGGATGGAAAAGCATAAAACACCTTCAAACTTCGGCAAATAGCTGACAAGGGACTGTGACTCTCGGTAGAATGTTCTTAGGCCGTAGTTGAAAAGTTTTTACTCTTGCGCGATAATTAAAATGAAAGAGTATTCTCGGTAGTGCGGAAAGTGCCTCTTGAGCAATTTAACACGCCCGAGAGCCGTATATTTCTTTTTGCCCGTAATTAACAACAAAGACGCGCTAAAAACTCTCATTTTCTCGTTTGCTGAACAAACGAAATTTTACTTTCAATGTCATCTCCGTTCTGCGTACAGTTTATTATTCAAAATTGTAATTACTAAAATTGTAAAACTATCCATCCATTCCACGTAATTACCATTACTACTTTTACTCGAAAACTTTTTCTATATTTAATTTTTCTAACATAACGGTTTCCGCGGTCATCTATATTGAACTAGAAGATAGATTAAAGGAAAGCGAACGAAACATGAAAAAAAAAAAATATACACACACAACGGACGTATTGGTATAATGAGAGTTTCAGTGCAAGTAAGCCTTATTAGGATTTAATAGAATAATTAATTACGTCCGCCTTAAATAGAAATATTAATGATTCAATTTTTTTTCGCCTTTCTCAATTCTTAAATCGAAATCGAAACTTTAAAATAATAAGCAAGCATCATCATCATCATCATCAGCAAGAAAACAGCAGCGTGTCGCTTATTAATCTTTTTTTTTTCTAACCGACGAATCCAAATTTGAATCGTGCTCGATTTATTAGAATTATTATTCGTATATACAGAAGATACGTGCCACAAATGATGGCCATTAATTTAATTCTACCTTCTTTCCTTGCATGAAACCAATGAAAACGAAATGGAGCCGGGGAACAGTTTTTTTAAATCTATACGACTCTTGATTGCTGTTCTTATTGAAACGTGATTATTAATTATCAAATATTCCTCTGGTTATTCGAATTTTATTATTTGCCAAAAAAAGAGCACTTACAAATGGACTAATTAAAAAAGGATAATCTCCCATTGTTATTATTCAATTAATTCCGTTCCGACCGAGTGGCCAATTAAAATCGAACGTCCCTGCCGGCCGGAAATTGGCGGATCTCTATGTGATTATGCATAATTGTTCTATTCAATGAGCGTTATTTTATCCTGTACCATTAGAAATTACATCTCGAAAAATAGTTGGAGGCTGTAATTTCGTTTTTAATGCGTTTTGTGTGCGCGAGTGAAATAACACTCATTGCGTTTGATTTTTTTTTGGGATTTATAATAATCGAAAAGTACCTAACAACATGCAACTACAGCGTCTTCGTATTTAATACCACTTGCCGGATTAGTTCGTCATCTAGTAGTGTAATCAAATAGTAATAAATCAATGAAATCATCTTTCCCGATGGGATAAGAGGCTGGTTAGAAAGAGTTCCGAAGGATTCAGCGAAACAAGGAGACCGTTAACATAGACAAAACTGGGAATAATAGTAATGAAAAGCAGAAAAAAAGAAAATTAAAATAGAGGAGAAGACATGGAATTATGAAACGAGCGATGCGTTTCTAGAGGCTACACTCAGAAATAATAACCACTAAGTGCTGTACGGGATCATAATATGCACCATGTAATTGAATTTTGGTACGATGACCTCTCCTTCTACATCTTCTACTGCGCCTTTTTTTCACGTGCCGCCAAGAAAAGAATGGTGGAAATAATAGTAATGGGTACAAGGAAAACAAAAATTGGAGGAAGCGAAGAGGCAACCGTACATAAAATAGTTACCCATAAATGTGCGTTTGAAGGATTCGAAAAGAAGGAGGAGATCTACTTGGCAATCATCTACAAAATGCTACAATTGTATGCCTCGTTCACTATTCCTTATTACTTCTTCTCTGGCGCTGCAACTACTAGAAAAAAAGATTCTCTGTTTATAAGTACAATGCGATCGCCTACAAAATCGTTTCGTCTCTAATTAAAGAAGCCGACGAACGTCGATGGGGAAATCGATTCGAATCCATAGATTTCTAATGGGCAATATTATTTAAAAAAAAAACTCCGTTTGTTGCATAACACGTCCGTTTCTTTTTACCTTCTTTTCGTATACTTTTTGAATTATAAAAATATGCTAAATGACCATATTTAGCATTCAGTTGCGGTAGCGAAAATGTTACCATATTGTTTTTCCGTTTTTTATTACTATTATTTCGAGAGACATAAACATTTTTAGTTATTGCCTCTGCTTTTTCGCAAAAAAGTAAAGTAATGCCGCACTTTGTGTAACGGACGGTTTCATAAAAGTGAATTGTACGAGGATTATTATTGCCCAAGAACGATGCAACAAGAGGGAAGAGAAGAAAAAACGGAGCGCAAAGAAAGAAATGGATACAATGTGTTGGCGCCACGTTGATTTATCGATGATACATGCAGAAAGTGGTTAATCGTCCTTTAAAGTGCCGTCTTTTTTATTGGCATACATTCCTCGAATAATAATATCGCACGCATAAAAAATGTTTGCTTTACTTCGAATTCAAAGGTAACCAATTTTAAAATTTATACCGATATGAATAATAGAGAATGCGATTTGATTATCATAAAAAAGTTCCCTTCATCCTTCTGGTTCTGGAATTTAATGTTTTTCAAATGAGGCAACCAGTTTCGATAATTAAATCCGAAATCTTGTCTCGTTTCCTTTTTAAGAAAAAAAAAAATAGAGGAAACCTAAACGTGTTGAGGGCCATTCAAACTGTCAAGTGGACGGTTTACCTATGAGAAAGCTTTTAATTTCATCTAATCCGATGGCAAGTTGAACAGATTAAATTATCGCCTTCACGAAATCACGTCAACGGCATTTCGATTCGATGATAACTAGAGGCATTTGGCTTATTATTCACTCACCGAAGACTTAATAATAACTAATTATCCAAGTGGCAAAATTAAAGAGGCAACGTTTTAACACTCGAAAAACTAATTAAAACCCTGATTGTCTCTCGACGATAATTATACGTTAGTGAAATTGAAACTAATCTCATTTACTTTTTTGCACGAAATTAATGAAGAATTTGAGGGAATTTGCACAGAAAAAGGAAAGAAAGTAGGAAATCGGTGAAGGATATAACTTGACCCTTAAGCATACACCACGGGACGTTCGGTAAATGAATAAAACTCCCTTTTATGCATTAGCATAAACCGGTCGGTTGTTATGTGTGTATATGCTGCAACAGCAACAACAAAATCTAAAATTATATACATTTTGCGAAGAGTGAAGAGTAAGAGACCAGCGAATAAATAATGGAAAAAAAACTTGTACACGTTTAACCAGTGGCTGTAAATAGACTTGAAAAAAGGAGAAGCGTTTTATGAATACATTGAAAACATTTTTAAGTAAAAACAATCAAAAAGGATGAAAGATGATGATGTTGACGTTGATGGCGATCACGAAGACGACGACGAGGATGTTGATGATGATGATGTTGATATTTCTCTATGTGACGATGATGAAACTGGGTAATAATTTTCTAGGTTAATACTATTTTTAACTCATTCAAGATACCGTGTGTCCAATCTTATTCTTATTACTTTTTCCGTACACATTATTACGGTCGTAAATAATATTCAACTTTTGCGCTCATCAAAAGGAAACAACAAGAGGAACGAATAAAGTTTGCAACCTTTATAATACACCTAAACTTATTAGATTGCACGATGATATACACACGCAGTTTAATTTTATTTATTTTTATTTTTTTCCCGTAAATTTATGCTCGAACATAATTCAAATTTATCGCCTGGCATCCATAAAATGAAATAATCGTCTCTTTAAATTGAAATTAGTTTCAAAAAGAAAAATTTACGTCGTGGTGAATAATAAAAATGAGGCATAGTCTTCAACCTAAGCGCATTTCAAGGATTGACGGGAAATTAACCAGGATTAATGGGGCTTATGAGGGATGACATTTAAATGTGTTAAACGAAGCTCTTGTGTCCTAATTCCATAATGCGCTGCTGGCAATGCGATATGTGGAATTTAAGATTTATCTCGTTCTTGTTTACATAAAATTTCGATTCACTTTACATTAAATGGTTTCGATTTAAAGAGGACGTTCATCATCCATTGAAAGTAATTCAGTTATTTACAGTTAGGCCACTGAACGACGTTTATTGTAATAATAATAGTTTGACCATTTGTTATAATATTTTCTAAAAAGAATAGGGAAAAGAAAAGAAAGAAAAAAAAAACGATTACTGTAAAATCGTGTAATCTAAAAATCTTTCTCTTTCTCTCTAGCTCTCTGTTACTTGCGCGTTTATAAAATATACCTTGTTATATAAAATGTTACGTTTATTATAGAGCAGACGTAAAACAAATTTAAATTTCAGACTTTAAAATAGAGTAACTGTAAAGATTTTTGCTCTTGAAATATCTTTTTTTACACGGTACATATTGTATGTGTATTATAAATATTACCTGTTACAACAAATGAAATACAAAATGTTTTTCCTCTTCTTCGTCTTTTTCTTCTTCTTCTCCACGATTTTATTTTCTTCGTTTTGTGTTCTATTTCGTGTGCGATCGTGTAGCATTAATAATAATATTTGCAAAAAGAAGTCGTCTAGTTGTGAGTGCCGTTATGTCGTAGACCTGAATAAAGCGAAAATGCAATGGTATTTAGTACGAAACAATGGAAATTAATCCATTAACATCATTTCGAAATCGTTTAATAATAGTGATAATAAATATAATATTATTAGGTAGTAGAAAATAATAATAAAAAAAGTAGATGAAAAAGTAGGAGAAGGCAAGTTTTCAAACAGGTTCAGTAGGATATTTTTCTCGGTGAAATTGCACGGATAAACTAAGCAGAACGAGTGATAATGAACTCGAACCCATTACTTTCGTCGAAATTAAAATTCTCGTACGTCCTCATTTAACTTCTATTTTTTTGTTATTTCGAATTATTTTTTTTGCTCTTCAGCTACCTTTACAATTGCCAGTTTATTGATTTATTTTTATTCTTCGCCAAGATCTGCTCTCTTAGCGTCCATCTTAAAGCATTTATTATTATCATTGCCGTTAGTTTTTGCACCAAGGCCAATTGTAATTACATGTTTTTGACATTTAATGCTCGAACATCATTATCATGCACACCAATGTATGAACCAATTTAATCATCATCATAATCTTTATTATTGTAATTTCCAAAATGAACAAACGGTTCTATTTTGACCGAAGAAAAAAAATCCATCCATCGAAATACCTCCTAACGAACGATTCTTCGTAACTTGTTGCTCGAAATTGAACATCTTCTTGTGCAACCCATTAAATTGCCCTTTTATATTTCGTACGTCGTGTTTTATGCATGAACGTAACGTACAATTTAAATTATATGCGAAAAAGAAAACCGGAGGGGTAGTTAAAAATAATAGGGCTAGCAATTTGTTAGGCCATAAAATAACATTGTATTACGGAGCAAAATTGCTATTTTGCGACGAAGAGCGGCAATAAGACGATAAAATGAAGAAGAAGGGTAGTTGATTGATTTATGTCAAAAACCAATTATTATTCTCGAGTGCTGCAACTTATTAAAATCTTTCAAATTTTATGATGCCTCCTCATTAAATGAAAAATGTTCAATTCGTCTCGTTCTCCAAGAAGAAGCATCGTTCGGTTAAATTTTTGTTGTAGCAAAAAACCACCAAAACCCCATTCTTTACGATGCCTTGTTAATCGTGTCCCCGTGTTTTGTTTCGGGAAAAGCTCATTCTATCTCCATTCCGCTCGCTAAAATCCGACAGAAATTCCTCTTCCAATCTCTTTTACGGTCTGTCTTATTTCGTGACTGAATTGTCTTCTCGTTATTGCAATTTCGTCCATCAGCATCATCAACAACATCCTAAAAAGCAGTTTTAAATTAAACGGCATACACAATTCATTGGATATCCTCGTTTCTGTTCGCGAAAATATCCACGTCAGACGTTAAACGGACGCGAATCCGAAATGATGGATAGGTAACTGAATATTACGGTAGAATTGAAAAGGAAGAGGAGCAACAACTCCAAAGAACGGTCTCGCTTAATTTATTTCCTTCTTTTTTTTAGTTCTTTTCGGTAAGAGGGATATTAAATTTTTTATCGTATGCAAATTATCTAAGATTGAAAAAGAAAATAAATGGGAGAAGGTGTAGGACCTAAGGTGATTGATATGCGAGGAATAAGTTTCGGAATCGCGTAACAAACACCTGCTGGCCCGTCGAGAGGCAAAAGTTGATGATGATCCAACTGAATCGTGCCACATAAAAATCGTTCTCGATCACTTCGTCGTTACTGTTATAAAAAAGGCTTTGTAATGACTTTGGAATTCAACGCGTCACCGATGGATCCTTCTTCTTTTGAATTTGTTTTCTGCAGGAAGGATTTTCAATTTCTTAGAGAGTCGCTTCTTACTCATCGGTTCGTTATGTTCATTGCAACCGTATTAATAATTAATAAGTATTCGCGATACTGTTATGCGTTAACTAACCAAATCATCTTGCATTATTCTTAACAATGTTATTAATTATTGTGAAACGTTCGATACTATTATTGCTATACTACCGTTTCTTTCTCTTTTGACACACGATCGATGATCGGTCACGGTTATCGTTCAAACGAAATCTTTCATTTCTTCATGAATGGCACACGTTTTAATAAATATTGATTTATTTGTTACGTTTATTGATAGGTAATGGTAATAAATATCGATGAGATTATGGAATAATAATTATCGCAGAAATTATGTAAGACGACTTAACATTAATATTAATTAAAATTTATAAGTCACTCGTATGAAACAATAAATAGCAACTGTAAATTTATTGCAGCATTAAATTCTTTTTGCTTTCTTTCATTCATACTCTTTAATAGTTGCAATTTATATTATTAAGAATAGTAGAATATCGACTGAAATAATATCCAATAAATGTGGCTCCGCAACAGGCTGATTGTTCGTGTTGTCGCTCTTTCCGTAAGAAAAATAACAACAAAATTGATTATTGTTCCTTTCTGCGTATCGGTAACTGTTCAGGTGAATCTTTTACCATCTTTAGCATTCGCATTTCACGGCTTCGTATTGGAGATAAAGTGCAAAGAAATAAAAAATAAATGCGAAATGAGTAAGCAAATTGCAACGTGTTCAATCTACCACTTACAAGAGGCATGCAGAAGCCACCGATGTTAAAAAGGAAGAAGATGAATTTTAAATATCAATATGAAGAGGTACTAATCGCACACCTCTTGTCCGTTATTATATATAATTTCGCTTTATCTTTCAATTGCGAATTTATCTGCGAGCGTCGAAAGTGCAAATAATAAATAGCTATTATTAAAGACAATCACACCGAAATCGCGAATTTGTCGTTAGCCTTGGAACTTTGGAATCGCTTCCACTCGTTCTTCTTCACTGCCATTTTCAAGTCTAAACTATTATAAATGACGACGAACCAGTTTAATATTATAAATTGATTTCGATGATGATGATGAGCTTTAACTGTTTTTATGCCAAAAGAAATATCCTTCATTTCACCACTTTACCTTTATCGAAGGGTAATTGAATCTTAAATAATAACCCATAACAATAAACGTTTAACGGTATCTCAATAAACGATTTCATCGAGATGAGTACATAAAAAATGAACGAGACGTAAGTCGAAGCATTTTTCTATGTAAATGCCGAATAAAACTCGTTAAGTCATAATAAAAGATGTAATTAAAAGATGAGGAATAGGTTATAAAAAGGCAAATTGGGAGTCAATTTAACAACAATAACAGCAACACAAACAACGGATTAAGAAAAAAGAAATCGGCTATCAGTGTACGAATAATAATAATAATAATAAAATTGGTTATAATAGCGAACTATAAACCAAATGTCTTGACTTTAATAATAAACTAACCGTAAATTTAAAATGATACGAAACTAAACGCAAAAAAAAACCAACGTTCCATCTTCTTTTTCTTAATGTAATCCATGGCACAGGTGTACGCGAGTTCTATGGGGCGTAACGCGATTATAACCTTGTGAAGGTCGCAAAAATCAGAGGTGAATGGACATTGGCTACAAATAAAAAGATTTTTTTTTTCAAACTCCACTCGCTTCTCTCAATCGCTCGCCACCGCTTTACTTAATAATCCTTCTCGAAATTAAGAATAATAGTGATGATAAACGTATATTTTCGTATATGTTACGTTTAATGTCCGATGATGGCGGAGACGAACATGACGAGTAGGATAATGATAAGGGAAGAAGATGATTATGATTATTATTAAGTCGATGGAGACGGTGGAGATTGCGAAAGAGAAAAGGTGAGAGAGACAGAAAGAGAGAAATTAATAATTTCCATCAAATAAATAATTATAAAAGTACGTGGACAATTTAAAGTATCCACGGCAGTTGATGATAGTTAAATACTTATTATATTTACTTGTTGATACTGAGAACTCGTTAGGTAATTTATATACACATGTATAGATATGAGAAAATAGAGAATTTCTTTGGCCAAGAAAGCCTTCATTTATACGGGGAACACTCGAAGTGTTAGTTTTACCGATGATCTTCTTTTGCACCAGAAACATGTAAACTTGTTCTTTCGCGAGGCTGCTGTAACACAATTTCTTAAACGGTCACATCGTTTCATCCCATCGGTTTCTTGAAAACACCACGTAACAGCAATTGCTAATAATGGCTGTAAATAATACTTGCTACTTTGTACGAATATGCGGAAATTTTACCATCTCCAGCAATAATAACCGATTATATTGTGATATAATTATGGGGTTCAACGTACTATAAAAACACCGTAAAAGTTTAATAATATTCATCCACGTATGTATACACATTTTATTGTTATTTCGTTTCCGTTGAAGACAATTAGAAAAATTATTGTTGTTATCATAATTTTTTTCCTTCAGCTCGAGAAATTATCCTTCGCATTCAGATGCTTTATTTTATTTGTTATTAATAGCAATTCAAGAAAAATAAAAAAAGATTACAGCATAATTTCACTCGAAATCTTTTTTCGTCGCTTTATCTCTCATTACAGTCTCCATTTTTTGCTTGTTATTCGATAATGATGATAGCGATTCGCCAATTTTAATTCATGCTAATTTTCTCAATTTGCTTTCATTTTTGTTTTCTTATTAATAATTTTATTCAAATTACAAATTGTACTACGATAATCTTTCCTGTTTTTTTTTGCCCCAATGCAAAAGGCCTAGTATTAGTGAAACAGAGGGAACGAGTTAAATAATATGAAAGTGTACTTTGAAGATATACGAAGGATGATGATGATGATGATGAGGACTGCGTTGTAACGATCGTTTTACATGTAATTTTCGGTATTTTCCTTCATCTACCTACTTTATCATTATCAGTTGTACTGCGACTACTAGCTTGATAGCGTTCTTCTTTTGCAAACGTCTTTGGTAAATATTATGAATAAGGCAAATCGTGTACGTTTAATGACGAGAATACGCAGATAATGAGACGTTACTTACGTTTATCGTCGTGATCAAGATCAAAATGTGCTCGATAAGATGCAGAGGACGCTGTTTAAAACATCGAAAACCAAGAAGATGAAGAAGAAACGTTTGGTAATAAATTCCAAATTGCTATTATTTGCTTTATAAGCGAAAGAAAAAAAAGTAATGGGAGCGGAATTCTTGGCATGTCCATACATTTTCCTATTACCAAACTTACTCTTTTAGCGGCCATCGTTCTTGTTTAGTGGATGAAGAAACCGAAATGTCTGCAATGTCAAATATTCAATTTGGAATTATTTATTATTATAATCATCGAAACGTTGATGGCTTTGATTGAAAATTGACGTTGTTTTTCATAATCTATCGATTCGATCAGAATTTAAAAAATCACGTGTGAGCGAGGAAGATGGAATACGAATTAAAACGAAACAGAAAGAGATGCAATAATTAGATTAAGACAAAAAATAAAAGCATTAATATTATTAGTTATTCTTGTTATTCGTTCTTCATCTACTTACTGTCTGCTTATTCTTCTATCGAATAAGACCAGTTACAGCTCTTTTTTTAAATATTGATTACAGTCATTTATCATTAATATAAACGTATATCGTTCGATTATTGCGTTAGAAAACAAGAGAGGCTCTTTAACTGGCGATGTCTTAAAAACGACTCGGAGGCTTTTTCTCCATCATCATCATCCTTTTTCAGTTTTAAAATCTAATTAGCTTATTATGTTATTGCATAACAGTTTTCATGCTTTTCTTTTTCGTCATTTTCTTCGGAAGTCTCTTCATTCGATCATGATTTACATAAGTAATAAATGAAGTGTCACAGGTGTTGCTACAAATTAAGTGATTGTTGGTGATCGATATAGTAATTAAATTTGCAGAAAATGCCGCTTTTCTTCGCATTTTTCATCAAACTTTTCTCAACTTTCATCCAAATTTGTTTTGCTTAATTTCCTGCTACTTCGATACATCTCGGTTATCCCTGAGGCGAGTCTATTTATAGATTACATACGTGGTGCAGATATAGAGAGGCCAACTTCTTGTACGTAATAATAATGATGCTGCTCACTCGTTCGCTCGGTTGTTGATGATGATGATAATAATATATTGGCGTAAACGATAGTTAGTTATGTAAATGAAGGTTATACTCTGTATTTCTGGTCATATCATAATGCAAGCGTATATAAACCCGTTAGATGTGCGTAAAAAGTAATTATAAAGCATTCCATGGGCACTGGCGCCGACTGACCTCCGCTACGGGGCTCATTAGCCAAGTCAATTTGCTCTACACGTACCTGCATCTGCATTGCATATGACGAACGTAAATGAAGGGAAGCGAGCTAGAGAGAGCGCGACGGTGTTGAAATGAAGAAGAACGAATGGCAGGCAGTAGGCGATTCGCATGTGTGCAGTCAAATACGCGAATAATCTATAGATTGTACTTTTAATTATGTTACAATCGCGATTACGACGGCAACGGCAGAAGGCGAAGATCGAACCAACAAACAAATATTGCAGAAAAAGAAATCAAACTTGAAATTATGAAAATCGAATACTCGAAATAGCGCAATTCCCTTAACTCTACTACCATTAAATCCTCTGGACGGCGACACGGTTTTGCGAGTCACTTTTTAGTCCTCAGCATCATCATCATCCCCTTTTACCTCCTTTCGCTGTCGCTCTCAATTTTTTCATTCGTCCTTTTCGTTGGCCTCTATTGACCCCTACAAGGCCGTTTCAAGGCCGTACGTTGGCCGATCTCGTTGCATTTTACGAGGTCGTTTCTTCACTTTGCTCTCATTACGTTAAGTTTTACATGTAATGAGGACATACGGACTAATACACGCACAAGCGTACGTACTTTATAGCTCATACAAGCATATTATTCATGCTTTTTAATCCTCGTCTCACTATTTTAATTTTAAACAAACTTTACGAAAAAAGAAAGTAGTGAATCGAGTTGAACGTGAAAATTAATCAAATACGCGAACTATTTCTCTTGCTTCGCACTCTTTCTGGACTGTTCAACAATTGGATTGCCATTTTTTTTTATACTTATTTCTTCATTCTTGTTGTTGTTGTTGAAATAAAGCTTTGTTCGTTTCGAAATGAATTATTGTACTTATATTATATTTCATCATAATCTGAAGATTATTATTGTTACTTCGTTTAATGGTTTCATAATTATCGAAATTACGAAGATGAAGACTTCACTTTTATTATTACGGCGGTATAAAGTTTTTTTTGTCTTCCTTTATTATTTATTTTTTATAATACGGCTTTATGTCTTTACTTTGGATAATTACAAGTGCAATATTTATCGTACGCGTTGTATCTCTGCTTTTCGTTTTTCTTTTTTGGTGAATTGTACCTTAATGTTTAGTTTAATATTTCTGGTTGGTTAAACTTGAGGAGAATAAAGGGAATAATAAATAAAGTGGATATTTATAAAAGTGAAGTTTATGAGAGTGCAAACAACGCCATTAAATCGAAACTCATATAGAAATTCTAGCACTTACGTATTAATGTACGTGAGAAATAATCTTCTTTTCATCTTGTTGTCTTTCTCGTTCTTTTTTTCGTCGACGTCCATCCACGTCCTTCGCTTTCGTTTGGTGAAGAACAAACAAATATCGATTTTTTTCCTTAGATTTAAAGCCTCTTACTAAATGTTTCCGAATAATTAGTTGAAAAGAAAAAAAGCGTCCATTTTAAATTGTGTAATATTTATTTAACGAACGAGAAAAAGTACTTTCGGTTTTTTTAGCTAAAAAATAAAAAAAAATTAAATCGTTTTTCGTTCGTAAGTCGAAGTTGATGAGCGCCCACCAGAAAGTAATTGCTGAAAGTTTCGGTCTTAATGATAATGCAATAATTGCTAATACTTTCGTACACGTTCCTTCGATGATGATGATGTTGTTACGCATCGTTTATCTTAAAAGGTCATTGTCACTGTTGCACGCTATTGCATTTCTTTACAACTTTTTCGGTGGCCACGAAATCTTCAATTTATAAATTATACGCTTGTAAAACATGATTTAAGTCGATTACAAAAGTGCCTTTTTATATTTCTTCTTCCTTCTTCACCTTCTTCCTCGGCTTCGTGTTCTGTCTTGTCATTTATTCAACCATCTAATTTAACTCGCTTCCCGATCCACTTTCACTTACATTTCCAATCCGGAATCGTTATATTCATCATATAGGATAGTAGATCTCTTATTTCGTTTCGGTAATGAGATGAAATTTCGCTCTGGGTCTATTATTAGTTTAGTTAAATTGAGATTGATCAAGTAGAAGACGAAGACGTCTCATTCAACTTCATCGATTACGACATTTATTATGTATTCATGTATAACTTATCGTGCCACCAACGTGAAAAAGGAGCAGAAAAAAAAACGATATAACTTAATTAACAACAAATTGATGTTGTGTGTCACATTAAAATCGTTATTATTATTTCATCGTCTCTTGACTGACGATGAAGAGAATGAAAGTTCACTTTCGCTCTCGACGTCGTTAAAAACGTCTTTATTTAATTTCAATTTTTTACATTTCTTTCTTCAATTATTTTTCTTCCCTCTTCTCATCGTTATTATTAGGACGTCGGTAAATAAATAACTATACACCTGTATAGTTCATCGACATTCATTCTTGAACTTGGCTTCTCTTCAACGCCGAGACCATTGTGAAAGTTGTTTCATTGCCATTGTCCAGGTTACGATCGTTATTACATTATATAATTGTTACCGGAGTTCTTGCTTTTCTTTTTCCATCAAATTGCTCTCCGACCGAACGAAATAAAGAACGACTTTTTCTCTAGCTCTCGTTAGATTAAAGCCGGCGTTTATTATTATTGTTGCGTTGTTATTATGTTTTCACGTGAGAAATGAGAATTACGTAATTTGCGCTCTCTTCTTTATTCATTAATTTTCATTAAATTCACCGCTACAATTTCCCTTTGTTACTTTTAACCTTTTATCCGTTTCGAAATTAATTTTTTTTTGCATCGTCAATTTCAGATCCGCAATTACAATCGCAAAACGGCTACCGTTCGGAGTTGCAGGAACGCGCGCTCGTCGTCTCGCTGCAAATGTTCAACTTGATCTTGGAACGATGCGTCTCGCTGTTGCAAGAGCACATTAACACCAAACAGCGGCCGAATCTTTTACCCCAAGACGTCCACGTCCTGTTGCCGGCCGTCAAAATATGGTGCGATTGGTTGCTATGTCATAGTGCCGTTTGGAATCCGCCACCGTCGACGCAGGATTATAGGATCGGGTCGGTATTTATTTCTCTATACAGGGTGTTAAAAGAAGTGTCACAAACTTTAAGGGGCGATAATATGGCCGAAGATAAGCAGAAAAGGCTTAATGAACTTGGGGTCGGAAATGGACCGTATTGAAGATACGGAGGATTGAACTTTTTTGTAGCATATCTTCGGTTTTTGCTTTTTTCATTCACAAAACTGGCATATTTGTATCGCAATTATCGGCTGTGTTGGGATACGTAGTGTTTGGAGTTGATATTAAGTAGTTTGTGACAATTTTACGAATTTTTGATATGCCTTTTTACTCTAATTCTGAATTAGCCCATCATGCATTTCATTTATGGCCGTACTAATGCTAAATGGCAGAGAAGCGCTATGTATTTAAGTGAAAGCTTATCCCAATCCTCAGATTCCTTCAAGTCGTCTTCTTAGAGAACATTTCCGCGAAATCTTTAAAGGAAGATGTTTAAGAGGAAGTGGATCTGTGTCATGATTTGCAATATCGCCAGATTCATACCCTCCAGATTTCTTTCTTTCGGGAGATTTGACAAGTTCAGTTTATGGTACGTTTGCAAATGACCTCCAGGAACTGAAACAACGAATAGATGAAAGATGCCACTGAATTTCAGCCAATACTTGATGGCCAATGATTTTCAAAACAGTTCTAAGGTCCTTGGGGAAACGATGCCGTGGTTGCCATGAAATGGCAGCAGGGCACTTTGATCACCTTATTTGAGTTATTTTTCATTTGTGTTTTGTTCATAGTTTGCATTTTGTGTACGTAAATTGTAAAAAATATAAAAGTTGCAAAATGTTCCGTAATTCCGAAACCGTCCACTTCCGGCCCCGTATTCATTATGACTTTTCTGCTTATCTTGGGCCATATTATCACCCTGTATAGAAATAAAAGAATGCTCGCTAACCAATGGCAAAGTTTAATTCTATTTACGATGAAAACCATTATTGCCATTCGTATCACGTGGATTAACGTACAATTAGCACTTGTTATGCAGCGTCCAATTACTCTGTTCTGTAATCGAACAATAGCTTATTTAAGCCTATTATGTTCCAATTGCACAATCGATTTGTTTTGATCCACGTGTAGTACTAAATAAAAGCAGCACAAACATAAAATTTACTTTTTGAAAATTGTCCACGGAAATTAGGCGCTTCAGTTCTAAAAAAAAATCACGAAAACCTGAATTTTTGTACGAAGCTTTATAATGTGGTTCTTCACAAAATGTAAAAAGTCCCCATCGATCACTTTACACGGGATCAAAGATGACCAAGATTAGTTTATCGTGAATATTTCGTTAACGCTCTTATACCAAAAATGAAATCAAAGTTTTAGATTACGAAATTTACTACAAAAAAGTGATTATGACTTTTATTCGTAGTAGTAAACCGTGTTGAAAATACTTCGATTTAGAGAGTAGCAACCGTGTGAGTTTACTTGCGATTTAATCAACTCGCTGACAGTTTGGCTGACTCTCAGAATCGGACTCTCAGATGCGTTTACACGTGAGAGTTTTACTGTAGTACACTAATACCCCGGTTTACTCTCTTAATGCGTCGCAAAAAAAAAGAGCGTTAAGCGAAGCAAACGTAAATCGGGGTAAAAAATAATTAATATAATTAAAAAAAAATAATAAATATGTATAATATTATTACCATTTACTTAGAAAAACTTGTTATACAAGAATTTCATATTCACTAGAAAAATTGCCTTCTGATCTATTCATATCATCTGTGAAATATTTCATTTCTTCGTTCCATAGACTTTCTCTATGTGATTCTAGCAAATCCATGATAAGCGTTATAGCGAATCAGCGTAAAACGGGGCAACGTAAATCGGGGCATTAGCGTATTTTAAATGGGACTTGCGCGAAACCTCGCAGAAACGACGTATTCTCGCGCTAGTCTGCGAAAAGCGTGTACACGTGAGAGTTGAGAGTTTTCGAGTGGCGAGAAAACTAAACTCTCAAGGACGTTTGCACGTGACTCTCCGAGCGTAAACTCGCACGAGAAACTATCACGTATAAACGCATCCACAATCCACGTTTGATTTTGTTTGCAAAATGTTTATGATTGTCGCCATTAATTATTTTTTTATGCAAAACAGGAGTTGTTCAATTTATAAGAAAACATCGAACATGAAAAATAATTTGCAAATTCCTGAACGTGGACTAAGATTAAACATTGCAACTGGAACACAAGACATTGCTCCCTCTGATTACTATCTTTGGGCAAAGTTGAATAAGTTTGTTAGGTTGCAATTTGTTGAAAGTGAAAGTGAAAAGTATGTTGAGTCCTGAAGTAAAGAATATTTTCAATTCAAAATCATTTCTGTAGCATAATAATTACATCGCAATATCATGTTTGAATCTGCCACTGTAAATCGTAGAATTTTCAAAACGGTTACTCTTACAAATAAAAGTTGTAATAACGTTTTTGTAGAAAATTTGCTAGTCTATAACTTTGGTAACGTATATGTTTCCTCTAAAAGTGGCCGTTAACGAGATATACGCGTTGGTTATCTTTGACACCGTATAAAATCTTTAGTTCAAATCAGATTTAATGGGGACTTTTGACATTTTGTTACGAACCACATTACATTATGAAGGCGTATATAAAAATTCAGCTTGTCGGATTTTTTCGTTCAGAAATTAGACCTTATTTTTGTCTAATTTCCCTGGATTAAAAGTTCTTTTCTGAACCAATTTCTACGGTTTTAAATCCAAATCAAAGATTTATAAATGCAAATGTCTCGAATAAAACAATTACTGCACGATTTACTTTGCAGCTTCTACCTTACACATGCATACAGCCATTTCAATGTTTTGTTTCATCCATCATTGGCATATAGAAGTCGAGGAATCGATCAGGCGTATCGTTTCAAATAACTGCCGTTCATTTTAAGTCATTAGTATTATTAAATGCATCTTAATTTATTATTACGTGATTCTTTTTTTTTGTCGAGGATATTTTTTAGTTTTTTGTTGTAATCATATATTTTTCTGTATTTTGTAGGCCTCCGGGAGATGCGTGGAGCAGGCTGGCATCGTTGGTTAATTATTTACAAAAATTAGATTTGGAAATCGTTCAATCGTTCATACAAGTCGTACGCGATGGTGAGTAAATTGCTTTCTCTAATGCTAATGATTTTTTAATTATTCTCGTCCAAAAAGATTTTTTTCCGTTTTCCAATAGAATCCATCTCCATCCTTCTTCTTCTTCTTGATGCCTTTTATTTTTTGGGTATTTATCGGGCGCTTATATTGCACGAAACGTCTTTGGAAATTATAATAGATGTATGTGTACGCAGACTAACGGGTTTATATGCTGCTCTTGCCTTATCTTCTTCTTCCTCTTGTTCTTCTTCGACTTGGCATCCGGCCAATACCATTTAACTTCGCCATAAATTTCCAACTACTAATATATTTCTCGTTATTCGTGTTGGTTCTTTGAATATGTATTGCATGTCTGCAATTTTTATACATTAACGAGAATTATCGGCGAGGAATTTGCAATTTTTGGCACATGTCACACGCTTAAACGTATTGCATAAAGGAAAAACGTACTTTTCTGGCTATGAAAAATAAAATGAAGAAATACATCGACGAGGATTCGGAATCGCACCGGTAGATGTGATACCGGTTCAGTTTCTCACTAAAGAACCAACAAGGAAAGAATTTAATGAAGAGGACGATACTTCTTTTTCGTATACGCTAAATTATTTCAGTTATCTCTTCAATCTCGTTCGTTTCTTTTTTTTTCCATTAAGTTCTTGTAGCGATCTCCCTTTTTCCAGCTCAGTTTTGATTGTCACGCACGAATGAAATTTTAAGTCTAAAATATTGACTACTACTCCAAGGTCCTCGATATCCTTTTTTTTGTGAAGAAAGGTCAATGTTTTCCATTTAGTTTTTGGCTTCTACATAAAAACGATGCGCTTCTAAAAATTCCAAATGATAATCAACCGATCGGATCGTTTTCATTTCTCCCGTTAACCATATGTGTAACGCATAAAACTTACGAACGGCCGTCGTCGTTCCGGCCGAGACCCTTAACTGAATCTCAATGATGAGCGTCAGCTTCTTTGTGAGAAGCAACACAAAAAGAACCAAGATGGGTAACGTATCAAATTAAATTCTCGGAAATGCAAAGTTTTTTTCTTTCAAAAGCGCAAGGATATAATTTTTAATGTTGTCTGTGTGTGTTCTTTCTTTCTGCCTTTTTCTGCTACCAGATGGACTAATTTAGATTAATTGGTTTAATTCCCTTTCGTTTATTTGCTTCCATTCTGCTTTGTCGCCCTACTAAAACGAGAATTTAATTCATTTTAATTTGCCTTTCTGACATGTTGCAATTGTAACTGTTTTTTTTTTCTCAAAAATTCAAGTTTTGCCTCTCTTCTCCATTCGCTTATTAAAAAATGGTTAATAAAGCATTTACAATAAACCAAATGGAACCGCAAGAATTAAATTAAATGCAGCATCTATATCTTTGATACAGAACGGATTAGCTAACATGCTTTTGTTTGTGCCATTAGGTTTCGAGCTAGTGCGGTTACCGGAAGACGCCGTCTTGAGCGGTTTCACGCCGCTCATATGCAACGTACAAGAACCGACGTATGTGCCGCAAGATTTGGACATGGAAACCGCACAATTCGGCGATCGCATCAAGAAACTGCTATTCTTCGGTACCGTGTTCTTGTGCGGCCTTGAACCGCCCGTCCTGAAACTCGAACTGGAGAACGACGTCAGCGAGTACATTTCGGTCGTTTGCACGTCGGCGAACCGGAGTCAGCCACCGTCACCACCGGAACTGGTATGGAAGATTCATCAAACTGTTGATATCGGCTTTTTGCCCAAACTTTTGCCACTTTTCGTTTATTGATCAGATTAACGACGACGAAGTGTTGGTGGAAAGTTGTACGGAAGAGGACGAGGAATTGGACAGTAGCAAGTACGTGGAGAACGCACCCACCGAGATCCGCGACCTGCTGTCGAAGAAGATCGAGCTGGAGAAGAAGCAACGACACCAGGAGTTGCACCGTCAAAGAGCGCAGGTAACCTAATCATTTTATACAGGAATGTTTTGCGTGGTGCGAATTCCATCGGCCCGGATTGAGAAATTCGAAGCAAATCAAATTTCAATTGAGCAAAGCATTTGTTTTGTGTTTATTTAGTTCCTGGATTAGTCCGGCTTCCCATACTCCGGGAGATTGGCAGGACCGATTTCCCGGATTATACGTAGATTTCCTGTATTTAGCTCAATTTGATTTTATTATTTGTTTAATGTTCACTTCCTGTCGTTCTTGTTGTGATGTTCGCAATGAAAAAAAGAAAAATCACACACGATGCTCTTCTGACCCTGTTGTCTCTTGCTAGTTTTGCTCTCGCTCTATCTTTTACACGCACACATTTATTCCGATCGTATTCGAAATTTATGATCGAGCGTCGATTTCAATCACGACGTACCTATACTTGCACGTTGCATTTAATTGCGTTTTATGCGTTAGATGCAATAATTTAAATTACCTAGTTGCCATCCGTGAGTTGTTCTTGCAATGGTTTTTCTGTTCTATCCCTGCGTACGGAATAATTAAATGAAGTCATAATTTTCAAACTCGACTCCATTTTATGCTCATTCCATCTCATTATTATTCGCTTCTTTCTTTCGTGCTCACTTTGTTCTTATTCTTGTGCTATACATGTTGTTACCATCATCATCCTGTGTTACCTATAATTATTTATAAATACAAAACTTTTTTGTATTCGCTTTAATTATTTAATCACTGTAATTAAATGAGCGGGTGATACGTTCGTTAAATTTTGACCCAAGCTAAAAAATATGACTTGCAATCGGGACGGCAAAATTTTTTGCTAATTAACAATAATCGTAAAACTCTCCAGTACGGGATCGATGATAATCCGTGATGCGAAATTTACGACGAAAAACGTTATTGTCGATCGTTAACTTAACTGCCCCCGTTAAAAGTTCAAACTAAAGTTTGGTACTTTGTAAAAATTTTGAAAATCAAACACGGCTTTATTAATCGAATAATTATACTCGCTTATTGAAAATTTCATTTCATTATTTGCAAAGATATGACGAAATAAAATCGAAAATGTATCATTTAACGCGTTTCTTTTCTTCTCCTTTTGCTTATTGCTGTTGTTGCCATTTGTACGTGTGATAGAACCGTGAGAAAGTGTGGGCGTCCCCTTTCTTCTTTTATTATTTTGTATCTGCTACATTCATAAATATAATATTACAATATGCGCGTCCCTCTTCGTCGTAAGTTCTTCATCTTCTTCATCGCCATCCGCGAACGCACATGAAACAGGCTGACAGCTTTTAGCACATTTCGTTCCTTCAAAAATACCATTAACGAGCTTTACACAAGCAACTAACAGACAAAAAAAAGAAATCATCCGTCAAGTACCGTTACGACAATAACAATAGTTTTTATTGTAACCGTCTAATTTCCAAACGTTGTTTCATACAAATGTAATTGACGGTAGTAAAAGTATACGTTTATTAATTTGTGCGCAATTTTTCATCGTT
Organism: Hololepta plana; assembly: GCA_963695495.1. Taxonomy (NCBI): domain Eukaryota; kingdom Metazoa; phylum Arthropoda; class Insecta; order Coleoptera; family Histeridae; genus Hololepta; species Hololepta plana. The sequence continues at coordinate 8,691,488 of OY968832.1, read as the reverse complement.
CTATTCAATTTTCTTTTTTGTTTACAGAAAATACTCAAACAAGCGTTCGTGAGCGTAGAAATCGAAGTGAGGCCGAAATATTTGGTGCCGGACACGAATTGTTTCATCGATCATCTGGACAAATTACAAACGATCTCCGAGGCCCACGTCTACACGCTGATGGTCTCTTTAGTTGGTAAGTAAGTGGTAGTCGGTTGTGAAACGCCGGTACCGTTTAATCATAATTAAAGTAGGATTGATGAGGGGATAAGTGTAGCTGAAAAATGAAAAAGTAACCGAGAAAGAAGGAAACAAATATTTTGGAGGTTTTCTCCATGATTCCGACTTCGACTTTCTTCTATGCAGCAATTTTTTCTTCTAAATAATAATAATAGTTACGTAAATGAATTCAGCGTCAGGACGTTGACATTGAAACGTGCATCTCTCTAGTATGTGTGGTACCTTCTCCTTGTTCTTCTACCTTCTATGCTTGTGTATAGATGATTGCAATAAAATAGCGCCAGTAGCGACCCGTTTGATACATTGTGGGAAGACGGTGCAGCGTTGGGTTTCAGTTTATTTTATTTGATTTCTTTCTTTTTTATAAACGTATATGCTCTTTCTTCAAACAGTACACATGCACGCGCTTGGCTTCCGCGTTATTCAGTTCACGCTGCATAGTAATTTTGCAAATTGAACACGTTATCTCGACCGCAAACGTTGTGGCCCTCGTTCTCTTGTTTCGGAGTCACGCTTTTGTACTAAATAGACCGAACGAAGAAATAAATATGCATAATATATACAAATAAATATATTGAAACTTATTCTCACACGAAATGATCGTTTCCATGCACTTTTCTCCCATCGTTCTATTGTCGAATTTTATGAAATTGTTTTCTAGTGCTCGGCGAACTGGAGGGACTGGCGAAAGGCGGTAAGGCGTCGTCGTCGCGGACGTCGTCGAATCCGCAACACGTCGTCAAAGTGGCGGAGAACGCGAAATTCGCATTGGAGTTTCTCGCCGTTAAGCACGCGAACGTTAAATGTATCACGACGAAAGGTACGATCCTTCCGTCGACCACTTTCACCGTCGAGGACGATTCGACTGCGGACATCATGACCAATGACGATAAGATTCTGGCCACCTGTTTAGCATTATGCAAAAATATCAAAGATCTATTAGATGGTAATTGATGATCAGTTTTTATCTTTCAGTATCCGTTTTCTGTTTATAAGTTTCGCGATTTACTTGATGTGAATATATTTTGCAGACGAACCTAGGAAATTGTTCAGAGAGGTCGTCTTATTGACGGACGATCGAAATTTGCGCGTCAAAGCGTTGGCACGCGACGTGCCCGTCCGAGAACTACCGGACTTTATGCAATGGGCTGGACTAGGAGGATGAACCGGATGTAAAAGTTAATAAATAAATTTAAAAAAAAATTAATCAACATCAACGTGACTTTTTTTTGGCCAACAACGTACTGTAAGATTCGGGTAAGTGAATAATTTTACGAACGCGACAGAAAAAAATATCATTTTTCAAACTTCATATTAATTCTACTTAACACACTCCTTTTCTTTTCTTTCTTCTCATTTCAGGTCTTTAAAATTTTTAACAACAACACCAACAGCACGATACGCGGTCATTGTCATTAATAAAACTCTTTAGTGTTACAAAAAAATGTTAGAATTTAGGTTTTTAATTTATGAAAAAAAAAAAAAACGTAATGACAACAAATAACAACAACGGCTAAGAAAAAGGGACGAATATTAAGAGGAAATCATTATTACTTAGATTATTTGAAATCGACATGTTATCATTATTGTTCTTACCATTATGAAAGCACGTAGGCGCTGTTGTACTCTTGTGTGGGTCTCGCATGTATTCTTTTTCGGTGTCACTAGATGATGATCATTACTATTATTATTTCAACCTGGTTGTGAATCTGCATTCCACCAAACGCGCAGTGTCCGCCGAGAACCAACCAGTAAGCTACAGTAATAATTAATATCAGCAAGAACAGCAGCGGCAGCAAGTAAACAGCAAGAAATAGCATGATATTCTGGACGAATCAATAAATGTTTGTCATTTTTTTTAGTTTATTTTTAAGTTTATCACGTTCATCGATTCATTTTGTGCCATGCCTTGTCCATTTTTCGTTGCGGAAAATTTTCCTTCTAATCCTTTAATTTTAATTTTTATATGTAACTTTTTTTTAAATCATGCAGTATTCACAATTATCACATTATTTTGTTCATTGGTTTATCAATATGTTTTTTTCCTATTGTTTATTTTTACTATATTTTTAATTCTTATAATTTAAAGAAGTTGCCCAAACTTTTATTGTATATATATAATCATGTTTAAAGTAATTATTATTAGCGTTGCCTGTTTAAAGGAATCGTCATGATAATAATATTAAAAAAATTAACGATAATCAAAAGCTGAAGAAATAATGAATTAAAGTTCGAGATTCCTTTAAAAGACAACGAATCAATTAGATTTAAATCACCATAGAGTTTCGTTGATATTTTTTTAACGGTTTTTTTCCTTGATCAATTTTTCTTTTTGCAATTTCATTATTATTATTTTTCGGTTGTATTTAAATGAAATTCGCGAAACGAGTAAAACTTTAGATATATATTAACACGTATATCTATCAATAACAATACTATAATAATAATGATAATATATTTTTACAATTTACTCTCTTGTTAATACATATTGCAATTGTTTTTTGCTCAGGAATTTATTGTTCATTGTAATAAATTATCGAGATTTTAGCGTGAACTAAATTCGTTTTATTTTTTATCCTAATAAAAACCCGAAAGGAAGTCGCTCCTTTTGGCAGAACATTTCGCAGCGAACCACAAAGCCAAAGCGCTTAGGAAACCAGAAGAAGACGGACATTTTGCACGAGAATCGAACGATGAAAAATTAATTCTGATATTTGCCTAAATGAATTAGCATTGTTAACAAGAAATTGCGTTTTCAATCGGGATAAAAAGAGCGATGGGAATCGATCATGAACTACCAGAAAATAACATTTTGAAGGTGAGAAACTCTTAAGCAAACACGTCGTTAGACAAGTAGATTGCGTAAACAATCATATTTTCCGATATGAATAAATTAAACGTTTTTATTTTTGATATATTGGTATTTCGCGGTTGTAAATCAACTTGTTGTTCACTTACGGCTTTAATGGCGATTTAAGAATGTTACTACCACTGGTACTTAGACTGTAACGATCGAACACTTAATTAAAATTGAATATCTCCGATGTTATTCAATTAATTATCATAAGCAAATGGTCTGCTTTTTCGTTTTTCTTATTCTTAAGCTCCTTGCTGCCGACATAAATAAATTTGTGTATATTTATATATACGTGTCTGTAGTAAATGCAAATAATTAACTCGAAAATCTCATCTTAACGAGCCAACTAACTTACTGGAGTTACGTAATCGTTAGTTTAATAAGCATCGGTTTTTATAACCATCTATTTCTTCTTGTTATTGATATTTATAGATCTAAGCATAATTATTATATGAATTATTAAATATCGCAAATGCTAAAATTGCACGTTTCCCTTTTGAATGGAGAAGTCGAGAATAGTTTTTAGATTTCGATTTGGAACTTCGCGTCTCTGGGAAAGAAATCGTTAATTGCGCGTTCGATAATCAAATCAGCGACTCTCGCCATTTGAAGCGTTTCGATTTATATACGCGCGTTATCGCGAATCTCTTCTAATGGTAACCGGATGACGTTAACCGAAATAATAATCACTCTATTATTATTATTTTAATCGGATAAATATCGCACGATTTCGCAAAGTCAAATTGGCATTAAATCCTCTCTTTTCATCGCCTCTTCTCACCACCACTGAACCTAAGAAAGTAGGATGATTGGGTTCGAATAACACAGACACAAATACATGTGTGTGTTATTCCATAATCGGTAACAATTCGTGATTATCCTTTTTCACCTTAATAAGCTCCAAAAGGTTTATCTATCTGCAGTTCTCATTATTATTATTAGTTTTAATGGCATCTGCTACTTGTTGTTTCTTCCGTTCGCCAATTCAATTCGCAATTTCGCGATCTCTCCATCGTGACAAACAGAATAACCGTTTTATTATTAAAATAATAATAATAGGAAAAAAAAACCGTTCGGTTAATTGGGGATTCGGTATTGCGAAGGGGACTCGAGAATAATAAAGGAAACTGATGGATTTATCCCTATTGTGTTTTCGTACGTACCCAATCAAATTGCACGGTAATTTCGCGAGAGGGTGGACGGTGGATGAAAGATAAATAAATAGCAGCGGTAAAGAGGGTCAAGTGACGTGTCATTTTTATTACGTTTTCCCCTCTTTGCAAATTTCATTCTTCTCCTGCTAGTTTCCTCCCGTTTGGGAAACGCCATTAAAAGCGAAGATTAAACTTAACCGTATGGCTAATCCTCGCAAAACTAATAGAGAAATTAAAATTTATGTTTCGGCATTATCATATTTTACCGAGCATCTCTGTCGAGTGTCTTTTCGCAAGTAAATTAACTTTATACGGGAACCGTGCCTGCATATAAAGAGGAGTTGCTGCATTTTTCGATATTTGTCGTAAAAACCGTTTAATTGCATTTAAAATACCACGCCGTCATAATATCAGCGACGACGAGCTGCTTTATGACCTGTTCGACGTTCGGTTTACTAAGACTTTTATAATGAGGTAAAAGGTAATTGAAAATAATCGCAAATCTTTGAGATTTATTCCAATAACGCGTTGCATTCGCAATATTCGAAATGTGAGAGGAGTAGAAGTACAATTAAATCGTTGTTCTTGCGATTGTAATAAATTGATAAATTCGCAAACGTGTAAAATAAATCACACAATTGTACGTTAGCTCTTCGATTATTATCACACGTGGTATCAAAGTAATATCTCATGTATTTGTTGCTCTCTCTCTCTCTCTCTCTCGCTCTCCATCTCATTTTTTTTTCATTCAGTTTAGTTAAGGTTTCAAAAAAAAATTTGTAGAAGACGAAGATGGTAACCCTCTCGTTGAATTACATATGCACGATTAAATTCCATGAAGATTAACAGCGTTTGAATACAAATGATGATGAAGGAACGGATAGTGGTATATTATTGAAGATCGCAGAGTCTAGTTGCCATGAAAGTTACAACAAATAATCAGTTTTCTATACGCTTTTATATATGTACACACGGTTCATTATTGCCTATGCTTAACATGTGCGAATTTCTTTGCGTGAGAACGCCGGAACCCCGGAGTTATCAATAAAAAACCACGCCTTCTATTACAATATAAAAAAAAATAACAGAAACTGTAAGTATATTCAGCATTTACCTACATTACACATGTAAGTTGGGTTACTTAAGGTATATTGCTCAAAGCAATTAAGAGAAATTGTAATTTTTTATAATGAAAACAATACAATTTGAGTGAACCCATAATGATTTTCCGTTTTTTTTTTATTACTAAAAATATATTGCTAATTTTATTAAAAAGAGTTAACATTAAATTTCGAACTAAATACCATTTGAAATCTCGGTATAACGTTCCCGTTTATCGTGCTATCCTCGCATATAACGCGCTTTTGCCATAGTCCCGAGCCCAATTTGTCCATTTACATGTGAATATTCTCTCTTCTAACGCTCATAAATCCCGCGCTACCAAACGAGCAATTTGGACTCTGCCGCTCCCACTTGTGCGTCCAACAGGCGTATCGCTTGACATCCTTAATTCAAGAAGGACGCAATAGAGGAAAGCCAGTTCGTTGGACCTCGAAAAGGCCTTCGACAACGTCAACCACGATGCCCTCCTCTATAAGCTCTCCGTCCTCCGTGTTCTGTAAAGTCGAAGATTCGCCATCTGAAATCCAACCAATTCATTCCGGAGTCCCACAAGGGTCCAAAATCGCCCCACTTCTCTTCATCATTTACACAAATGATACCCCAGTTGGCAACTGCTATCATAAAGATACTTCACATTCCTCTTTGCAGACACATGGCAATAATCTGGTGATGAAAAAGCGCGAAATCAACTTGAAACAAACTACAGTACCAATGCTGTGGTGAAATACTACAAATCCTGGGAGCTGCATGTAAACCCCACCAAAAGCCAAGCAATCCATATGCCTCCGGGCAGAAAGCGTCCTGTTCCGGAATACCGGATCCATGTCAACGATCAGCCTGTCCGTGATCTAACAAAATCCTTTACTTAGAAATCCATAAAGACAAATACCTAACACTTCGCCCACATATTGACTCCCTCCTCCAAAAAGCTAGCATTCAATCTCGTAACCTTTTCCCCATCCTAAAATCAAATCGACTCCAACCAAAACATTCATTAAAATCCCAAATGCCTACATCCGCCCCATCCTCACTTACGGGTCACCCATCTGGTCAACCGCCATCGTCCACCTACAAAAACGAATCCACTCCCGTGACAACCGCTACGTCCGATCCATTTCCCGAGAACACTATCTCATCTCAAATCAAATCACCCAAAACCTCCACATCAACAAACTAAGCGAAACGTTCCTCCAAAATCTGGCACTGCATGATCCTCTTCTATAATCCATGCATACTACTACCAGCACAACAAACGCTCTTGCACTGTCGTGCGAAAGTCACACTGGCTCTTCAAGCAATCCAAGTCCTGGTTAAACAATAACTAGTCATAAAACCATAAAATTCCCAACCGGAGTAAGGAGCGCCTCACGCTCGAAACTCTAAGTAAATGTCAAGTAAGAAAACACATCGTCCCCGTGTCGCTTATAACAACGCACGCAAATTTGTTTATACGGTTATGTGGACAAAAAGGGCCATTGTTGCAAGAATTTTCAAATCAACTTTATCAAATTTATTGTGGGAGTGCTAACCATAGCAAATTCTCTTATCTGTTCTGATTCAGCTTTTTATACAAGCAAAAGACGTTGATGAATTTACTTTCTTCATTTACGGTTGTTTGGTTTGCGATAAATGTTTTAGATTGTTTAGACGAATTCTGGTTTGCTGGTTCTGATGTTATTGGGAGAATTGTTTTCTCTTACTATGTGTCGATGTTCTTTTTGGGAATAGAAACTCTAACTTTTGGAGATCACGAAAGGATAGAGAAAGAGAGTAATCACTTTGATGCTCGATTCACGCTGCTCTTCCCGTGGACCTGCTTCTGTTGAAGTTGATGATGATCTTCGAAGGCACTGGTTTCACTTGTTTTTCACCAATGCCTATTTGTGTTTAATTAAACACTATGAAAAGTGCAATTTCAACTTCATACTCTCACCAAACCTCGATTAAACATTATTCTTAGATGGAAATAACATATTGCAAGTTCATAATTGTGTATTATTTCTTCATTATATATGTAATTACGATTCTACAATGATACAAACATATTTTTAAAAGAAAAACTATTACTAGTAGTCCAGTCAAATTAGACAAAAATTAGGCCTAATAACTTCGGACAAATTAGCTGAAAGCTGAATGTTTGCATGAACCTTCATAATGATGTCCTTCACAAAATGTTAAAAATCCCCATCGATCCGAGTTGAGCTAATGATTTTATATGGTGTCAAATATGGCAAAGAGTGGTTTCTAGTGACTAACTCGTTAGCGATCACTTTTACAGCAAAGACATGCGTTATCAAGGTTGTAGACTAAGAAATTGCCTACAAAAAAGTTATTGTCACTTTTATTCGTACGAGTAACCGTTTTGAAAATAATGGCGAGGCATTGGAAGAATGGAAAAGATTTCTTCCTGAAATTCTAGAAGTATCACACTATAGTAATTTCCGAATAAAGGTTTTGTTGAGACTGGCAATCTTCGCAGAAGGCCGGCACAATTAACATATTTTCAGGATGATTGGTGCTTGAGATTATCACCATGAATATATAGGCGAATTGGTGTAACGGAACTTTAGAATAAATTTCCAGCAATCACAAAGAAGCAAAGATCGATACAAACGATGAGAAACAAGCTACATTAAACCTAAAATACTCCAGAACACCGTACAGCATTAACAATAACAACTTAATGATGTGGATTACAATATTACTGTTAAATGAATAAGCAAAATTGAGTTGTTCCATTATAAAAATTACAATTGTCTTAATTGTTTTGCAGCGATTCGAAATTTGTGTAATTATTTTCGTTGATAATAAACTATTCTGCAGCCTCGTCGCAAATCGAAACAATTAAGTTTGTATCGTAATTCAATGCGAATTATTAGTAAGGATAAATGAGGGGGGGACCCCGAACGAATATTTTAAATGTTTCCCTCTTAATCAGTTTCTTATTATAAATTATGCGATTTAAATGAGGAGAAGAAGGAGAAGAACGAGTCGCATTTTTTGTTTTAAGGAATTTATTCCAATAAAGTTGTACCTATACGTTAAGGCAATTAGGAGCTGGTTTTATTAAGGATACCTTATTTATTACGTTATCATCATTATAAATAGGCGCCAGTATTAATAAGAAGTGCAAACCTCCACCTTTCCATCCTCATCTCTCGCACTCTTTCGCTGGCTCGTTTCTTTGAGCACAGAAAGTTTCCTCTTTCATTACTCAAATACCGCTCATTGTTTTCAATGCAAACAATTCTAATTTAATTAAATGCAGTCATTATCATGATTAAAATGTAATTATAAATAACAATACATTTTTAGTTAAAAAGGTAAAACGAATAAGAAGATAGAAAAAAAATTTATCTCGTTATAATTGTGTACCTATCGATGGTGTCATTATTATTACTATCATTATTGTATTGCTAACGGGTTTGAAATTTAATTGAAGAAGATGAAATTCCACCAATCTGCCTCATCTTCAAGGATAACGATGATGCGAAGGAATAATTTTAATTAAATTGTTTTAATTCGTGCAAATTATTGTTTTTGTTACGAAGAACTCGACGTCGGATAGTAGAAATATTTCCTGTCTTTCGTGCACACACTCTTTGTCTGCTTTAAACAATCTGCTAAGCTAAAGCAAAGAATAAAATAAGAGAGAGAGAATTATTACTTTCCACATATAAGTGCATACATCTGATTCCTTTGTGTGTACGGCATATTACTAGTGCCACACATACTAAAAATAAATAAATCTTCGCTTTACACACATTTTACTAGCATACTTCTTTCTTCTCATCTTTTGCCACTTTGGTTCTTCTTCGCCTTTCTATGGGCAAAATATTACGGAAAAAACTAAAGAGGAGGAAACAAGCTAATTGTAAAATGTACAGTCCGTCGACCGGTTGTTGCACTTGTCACACTCTTTGTTTCATATCATATAAGACCTTTGGGTAAATATAAGAAAAGCAAACATTTGCTCCCGTGTAATAATTACCTTGGGAAATGGAAATATGCTCAACATATATATACACATCCGAAAAGACGTAGAAGACGATCCGAAGAACGAAGAGGGAACGTTTCTTATTATTAACAGTAAAAGAGTTTATTTAACCAATTAGCAAATTAGTGTCTTATTGTTGTGAGGCAATTTGCTGTCAAATGGATTTCTTTATAATTCACCCTATTGGATTCATGGGAACCACCGAGAATGAATGGAAGAGAACGACTGCACGAACAAAAAAAAAAGGGAAATGCAAAAATTTCTTAAACGAGGGATTTTCAACTTAACCAATGAGTCATCGACGGCTTTTACCACATCAGATATCAGACGTTCGCAGAAAACCATCGACGGAATGGCAAGATGCTTTTTGCTAATAAGAGATCCACCGAACTTAAAATATAATGGAATTTCCAAGCAGGACCTTCTAAAAAACGATTTGGAAACGGCTGCATTATTATTAGTTCTAATAAGCGATTTGTCTATAATTAATTTTGAATATTCAGCGAATCCTCGAATTAGTTGTTGTTGCGATATTTCATTATTTGTTTTTTCGATGTAACAAAAACTGGGTAATATGCGACCTTGTTTAAAATTGCAAATGAAATTGCAATGTAACAGATAAACTTAATATTAACTCATTTAAGAGAGAATGATTGGAATGAAAGAATGGTAAGTGTTTCAACTGCAGAAAACTTCATGGTAGTTCAAGGTCGTACTCAAAACTTGGGGCTGATCATCGCAGAGATTATGAGATAAAAAACGGTTAATAATTTGGAATTTATTGCCAGGAATCTGATTAAATTTAATTGTCTATCTGCGAAAATCACTTAAATTTGTGTATCCCAAGCAATTAAAGATTCCCAAATAAAAAATGAAATAAGTGGCATATCATTTAATTTTTTTTTTAATCGTCGAATAGGTTTCCCCCTTGTAAAGGATAAATTGAACGGCATACGGCGAGAACCGATCGTAAATTTCATTAAGCGCACATTCATAAATTCACGACGAATAAATTAAATGCAATAATAAAGTCCGGTAGTTTGTTATTTATCTGCTGGGTTATTTAAAATATAAAAATGAATGGCAAAATTGAATTGCTCAATTTTCATCGGTATATCGTTATAAAGTTATTCCAAAGCATAATTGCAATGAATAATTAATAGAAATCGATGCAATCGTTACAAAGAATTAACAAGACTTATTCAATGCGACACACCTTAATCGAAATTTGTCTGGTAAACCCGGATAATAAACAGTTCAACGACGTTATCATAATCGAAAAAAAGAAACAAGAAATTCAAAAGGTAGGTAACGGAAAAGGCCTTACATACAATAGCGTCGCGTATATTTTATGGACAAAATGTTTTTTCCAAACCGGCATAGATGTGTTGTGATCCGACAAAAATTTATGTTGCACCCAAAAATAAAACAGGAATCGCTTCATCGAAAAGGACAATTCTTTCGCGTGACGATCATCTGCTATTTTAAGAACACCACGAACGACCGTTCAAAGCTCTTGCAACTCTTTCTCTTCGATCACTTGGGAAACTCCCAGTGTTTGTTAATTAATCAATTTGTAATTAATTGAATGATTATTAAAAGCTAAATTCAATTTTTTCCATGAGAACACGTTGACCTAGGTGCACAAGAAGATGAGACCATTGTTGTGTTACTTTTTCTAATTAAAAGTTTCATGTAAAGAGAAAAATTACAAGAAATGTTTATTACTATTTTGAAATTTCTTCAACTTTCTTCACGATCATCATGATCACGTTTTATTTTTCTCTTGCTTTTTTCCTACGTTTAATAACATTTCCGTTTTACATCATCGAGCAATCGAAAATATAATCTATTGAAACGATTAAATTAAAAATAATAATGTTAATAATGAAATCCAATTCGACTTAATGCACCTTTAATATAACATAATTGCCAGAAAATATTTAATGAGATTTCTTTATTTGGAAGTAACGGTGATTCCTTTTTTTATTAATCGCCTTTATATCTTCGCCTCTATTTGTTGTTGAGCTTGTTGCTGTTACTTTTCTCGTAGTTGTTGCTGCTCGTGTAACTTGAGTAAGACCAGAAGCGAGGATGATTAATAAGATTTTTCTTCGGATTTCATATTAAAACGCAACCTTTACAATCAGGTTTATGTGCACGGGTAAAGTTCATTACAATTATAATAATAAGAGATTTCTTAGTTAATGTGCTTAATAACTTTGAATGTTATTCAGATAACGATTTGTTTCCCTAAATAGATTTAGTATTTAAGAAATCAAAATCGCATGATTCCTCCTCAAGACTTAAGTTTGAGAAAATGTGAACGAACCGTGTACAGAAAAAGAAACCGAAAAAAATCAGTTCTTATGCAACATGTTCATGGCGATTAAAACCATCTTGTACGAATATTAATAATAAGTCTCTGCGTCTATTCACTCTTGGGGATTATTTTGTTACTAATAAATAATAACTTAATGAAGAAATTTAAATTAATGCAGATTTCCATATAAGTTGACGACAAAGTTACGAACATGTCACTGATACATGTACAGCCCGACTACCGCACGATAATCTGGCTATATTTATTACGTTCGAATGGATATTAAAATATATATATATATACACGTATCTTATATGAGGACGAAATTTATGTTAACCGGCATCTAAATTACAACTTCGCAGTCTTCCGACAATAGTCACAAAGTTGTAGCGATAAATTTTCGTTTAGCGCCATTATTTTTCGTTCTAATTGCATAATACCATTGAAATTTCATTTAAAATTAGTACGAATTGATATCAAATTGAAATGGATATTTTTGGAACAAGTTCAATATACGAATCGCGTTCATCCATCTATTACTAACCACGTGGGTGCTAAAAGACCGTGGAAATAATAGGAACGAATAAATTGGTGGATATACCAATGATGAATGATTGAGTATGAAATCGGATTAGTACGAAACTGTTGTTGTTGTTAATTAAAAATTTTACGCGGTTTAGTTAGTTTTTTTCCTTTCGTATCTTACTTTTATCATCCGTTATATCCTAAAGTATTTTTATATGAGTTTTTTATCATCATCATCGGCCATCATTATTATTAGACGGTTACTGAAAATTGTACCGTTCTTATGTTACACATTTCTTCTTTTCTTTTTTCATTCGAAAGGCATTTTACCATTATTATTTTACATTTTCAATTTATTATTATCTTTAAGTCGTACCATTCAATTTAATAAATTATATGTAAATTATTGGCTTTCGATGGAGATGAAATTGGTAACTAATTTTTCGATTTCTTTTACCTTTTCTTCTGGCAATTTCGCCTAACTTATATTATATATGGCACACAACTTTGGGCTATTTTAACGATCCTCCTATTATTAGTAACAATGATTTTCCAAAATAAAATTATTCTACAAACATTAATTAAGTGACCAAATCTCCGTTCGTTTAACAGTAAAATGAAATCAAGAAACTTAAAGTAAATTAACAGCGATTTTTCTCCCAACTCAAATTTATCTTGCAATTTGTCTTTTTGTTTATTTTTAGTTTATTTTGCTTCTGCTGTTGTTGTTGCCTTCTACCTAATTAATTGCAATTGTACAATGAAAGCATTAAATCAATTTGTTTTTATTACATTTAATATTCGTACACATTAACGAAAATGTCAAGGGAATCATAATAACAAATAGTGTTAATAAACTATTGTAAAATTATTATTATTAATCAAGTAATTTAATTAGGCAACGATTATTAATTATTCTCATAAAGATTAATTAATAAACGGTAATTATAATGACGATAATAATTATCGTTATTATTATTGGCCAATTTGTGCTTTTAAAGTTGACGCAATCCACTTTTCTCTCCGCATCATCGTCAAACTTTTATCCCACTTGCGAAGGCCCATCTGAGAATATAATTCCAACCAGTTCTTCTGATTTATTTACTTTTCGCCAAAAACCAAACTAATTGGAACCTAATGTCTTCCAAGAACGATTTAAGTCATCTTCATCATCATTTTCTTCTCTTCTTTTTGGAATATTTTCACAAATTTCTTCTGCGAATCGTTTA